>VWZK01019284.1:100610-202970 GCA_013396935.1 Baryphthengus martii | reverse complement strand
GACTAACAGGGATCTCAGCAGCCAGAAAGTAAATAATTTTCCCAAGCTTTGTGTTCATATTATTATGCAATGTCAATTTTGACAAACAGCAAATCAGTTTGAGTTATCCTGGATCTTTGAGTCATTCATTCATGGATTAGTCATGGCTTTCAGACCAAATATCTTGCTACCTTTCAGGGTTCATTGATAGTTTTCACATTTATTTATCTATCATCCTCTATTCTTTTCAAGATCCAGACAGAAAACTAAGCTCAACTGAAGTGCAGGAAGACATTTGCTCATGAGCTTGCCCACTTGTTTTTAAGAAAAACTCCTTGTTATGCTTATCAAGGGCTCTCACGCTTCCTGAGGGTCAAGTACATACCATTTTGACATGTCATTATAATGCAAATAATTCCTTATTTAAAGCAACACATTTTTATTAAAACTTCAATCCTAGACTACTATTTCAGTTTTTTGGAGACTGCTTTGTCCTGTTTAAAACAGGTATTTTTAAGAGGTTGTCATAGTAACCAGTGCACATAGGTGACTGGGGCTTTTTTTCTGAACTTGGAAATTGAACCACAATGGGCTTATTACATGTTATAGGACCAAAGCTTCAGGTTTTTAATTACGAAGTACGTACATAAAACACAGGATATGTATATGCATGTTAACAGAAAGATATACACATATGCCAAAAAATATGGTATGTTACAGACACCACATTATGTGGATTTTATCTATATTGAGGTACTGACCTCCACATTCATACGATACATATTATAGGCCACCAGTACATTATAGCAAATATACATATTTACATATAGTAGTTACTATGACAACATGTGGCCACACGATCCAGAGAAACACAGAGTGTCCTATAGAAAGAGCTACTCTTTTTTGACATTGTGTGCATCTAAATTGGGCATCTGCCATTATTTCTGCAGCCCTAACTCTGCAAGCCTCTCTGAGGTAGTGTCAGCAAAACAGGAAAGTAAACTTCTAGAATGCATTAATTGTTCTGAAGTATTAATATTTTTAACCCAGGAATACTTGTTTAGTTTTTGCTTGAGACTTCTATAGAGAAATCACAGGAATTTTCTTTTATAAAGCCAAAATACATTATCATCTGTGGATAATTCAGTACAAGCCCTGACTGAGGCAGGCATAATGATGAAAATATGAATTCCAAAGTACCAGTGTGAATCTTAATTAATAGTGTGGAGGAAGAATATCTTATAACTCTTTCCTATCCTGTTTTTTACCCATGAGAAGTACCCTCCGTGGCATGTTGCTATATTCTAGCTTGTTTCCTGCGAACACCTTCTCCAGATGTACTGCCTGCTTAACACTAAGAACATGCAGGTGTACCATTCTCAATTGCAGCTAACAATGTTTTCATTGTGTCTAGCTCAAAAAAAAAAAAAAAAAAAAAAAAGGAATACAAAGCTCACAATTCAATAAAAGGTTTCCTATTCAGGACCATATTCAAGCACATCCCTTAGAGCAAGAATTGAAACATCAAAGCCATGTAATTCAGTCATTTCCTAATCTTTTAAGTGCTTCCTTTCACAATCGCAGTACTGCTCTTTCATTATAGACAGACATGTCATATCCTTTATGCCAAATCCTTCATAGCTGTAAATTGTCTTAATTCCACTGATTCCAAGAGAGGTAGATTGCTAGATCTGCCTAGATCTGACCTTTTGCCATTGACAGTTAGAAATTGTATTAAGACTTAAAGACTCTCTAGAGTCCACGGAAGTAACAGCCAAGCACAGAAGGGAAGACAGCAAGCTAAATACGTGTTCCTTGAACACAATTCAAACAAGGTAGACATCAACAAATAAATGAAAGTCTGCTTCATTGGAAACAAAGTTAAGAGGAAAATATTTGTCAGGAGGGTGAGGAAAACCCTCTATAAAAAGACTCAGAAATATGTTAAATAGAGTATTTCTGTTCCCAACTCATCCTAAGAAAGATTTAATCACCAGTGCAGTCGTGATACTTTGTTTTCCACAGGTTTCAGCAGCAAATCACATCCAAATTGTTCCCAGGAGCTCAGTGAATTATTTTTTAAGATTTGATTTATTCTGACTGGTAACTGCTGTAATTTATGATAGACTCCATTTTATCCATGCTTATAAAACAAGCACACATAAGCAGAAAACATCTAACAAGACAGAATGTCACAGTGGGAAAAGAATTTGGAAAAGGCCATTATTTTATAACAACTAAACTTTGTGAAGGAAAGGATGATACAATATTACAAGAAGGAAAATAAATAAGTATTACAGTTACTATTCAACTCCTCATTTTTGTCATACCATCATACGCTTTAGTGACATCAGCTAGTGAAAACTTTCTTCAACTTGAAAGCCCAAATTGCTTCCAGTAAGGCATCAGTAAAAAGAGCTGTGGCCTGTTCTGGCCATCCCCTCGGACCTCAGAGATCCCAAATACCTCACTCCCTTGAACAAATTATCAAAGCATGTTGCTATATCCTGTGAATGTTTGTATCTGTATAAGGTTGCTCCCTACCTTAATCCCACCGTTCTGCAGTGAGTGATATTACCAAATGGCATAAAAAAGAATGTTACCATAATGACCAATACAGATGGATAATTAGAATTGAAAAATTCTACCGGTGAGAAGGTTTTGTAATTATTTTTTCTAACGTACATACAAATATGATCGTTGGCATTTATGGTAGTGGAAATCACCAAAAGCAGCAGATATGGGAACACTGAAATTCTGACAATTGGTTTAAAATGGTAAACAGTAATGACAGTACCTGAAAGACTACAGTAGAATTATTCTCCTTTTAGAACTAATCACTTAAGATTTGCCTGCTTTCATGTAGGTGAGACAATGAACCTTTAAAACAAAAATGAAGCCTAAAGTGAGCAGTGCAGAGAAATTGCCAGTTAGAAGGTTGAGGTTCTCTCCAGCTTTAAAAGAGGAGATTCCTCATTGAACTATTGTAGTTCTGCACTACCCAGATTAATTTAATTTTATAGCTCTGATTCAATTCAAATGAGAAAAGTCAGGATTTGTTACAGTTGTGATCCTTCTAAAAGATGACTATTGTTCCATCTTTGTCTAGGCTGCTATTGCCCTGGTTCCTTCAGCTGACCTAATTAAAACTTTTTTTGTGTAGATTTTAGTTGGGCTATTAATGAGACTGCATTGATGCAGAATGTTTGTAATAATAAGAAAGCTCAGAGAAAAACACTTGACAGTAGCGATACTCAGTTTTGACACAGTGGTCTACTGAAGAAACCATTGGAGTCAATGCCTCTCAACAAAATAATTTTGAACAGATTTCAGTTTCTAAAACATCAGAAGACACAATCTGCTTCTTCTTACACCTGCATTTTCTTATTTAACCCCCTGAATTACTACAAAAATATTGTAAATATCCAAACAGATGGCAAACTCATGCATTAATTTTGCGGCCACATTCCTGAATAATGTCTATTAAAATTACATATTTTCATCACAGTTTGTCAGATCTTCTACAAGTTAGTATCCTTCACAGTCTCAATATCGCTCCGTGTAAGAGTCTGAACTAAAAAGTTCACTATAATCCATTCAATAAATTACATGCAACTGTATTTTCCTAATGTTCTTTTCCTAAATGGTCTAATATATGTATACATAAAATAACCTGAGGAAGACTTAGAAAACAGGAATTTCATGGGCTTGTTTAGATATGATCCTGAAACATTAAAATTTATTGTGAAATACATTCAAACCACCAGCTGTGAATAAGGGAGGAAATGCCAATTCACAGCAGAAGGCACATTCACATGGAGTTTGAAAATAAAGAGAGGGCGGGACAAGAGGTCCTTAATGTCTTAGTTACCAAAGGAGAACTGGAATAATCTTAAATAATGTCTCCCTTTAAAGTGTTTCACGTCAGGCAGATGGACAGGGAGATAAGAAATACAGAAGGCAAGACAAAACTTCAGCTGAAGGAAGTATGTACAACTATTATCATGCTCTATACGGATTGTCTTCATTCTGCCAATGTACAAAGGCATTAAATCTCTACCTCAACATCATGGGCCATATCTTCACATGCTCGCACACACGTAAGCACACCTTCATAGGTGACTGAAATAGAAGATGTCTGACAGCCATTCATCCTGTGCAGATCACTCTTTTGTAATCCATACAATTTGACAGTGCCACGAATACTGTGGCACAGGCTGCCACCAACTTCCATCTCTCTCCATTCCACCTGCTAACACAATGCTAATAACCCACACAGTTCGGGCAAATGCCTGTTCCACACATGGGAGCACAGTGCTTTCCTTGGCCAATGGCCAAAGGATAGGAGAGTCATCTACTAACTATATAAGACTCTTTCCAATATACACCAGGAAATGCCATCTGCCAGTTCACTTTCACTTCCGACTTTCTAGGGTACTAACAACCAACTGAATGAGGTCTTGAAAGGAGCACCAAAAGATGGGAAAAAAAATGGCAAGGGAATTTAATCTCTCCATCAGGTTCCTGAGCTGCAGAGAAAAGGCAAGAAACAAATCCAAGTACACAAGCTGATCCGTCAACGAAGGAAAAAGCTTCTCATCCAAAATTGGAGTTAGCTCAAACGTCCAACACTAAGCTGCTCTAAGCAGCTAGCTACTTCTCCAGTGCCGAAAGGGTGGGAGGAGAAGAGGACAATCTCCTGCACAGAAACTTTCCCCAATGTAGGAGAAAGAATGCTAATGGATGAAAGACATTTTTCCACACTTTTTCCTGAGTATCAGTTACACTTCTCTGTCATCCAGAAAGGAAGATACTAAGAGAAGTTACATTCGAGTTTTGGTATTTCTTTGTATCCATTATGGAATGACGATCTCAGAAGACAGACAAAAGGGAAATCAGCTAGGATACATGTCCATGATTTAACATTTGAAAGATTTTGGAATTGATTTAGCCTCTTTCTGACTTCATTTGTCTTGTGAAATTATTCAGATTTCACTAGGCCATAGGGAGACAATTTACTCTGTTTTCAGTGTTATGAGGACTGTTCTTCCACTGTATCCTGTGGATCAGTGATGTCTCGCAGATAAAGCTCCATAGGGACACTTAAAAGTTTACTTTTTTCAACCTTAAAGCAAAGAAAGGCTCTTTGATTTTCAAGAGGATACAGGCCAGATCAGAACTTCCACCTAGTACGCAGGTTTACATGTAAGCTCCAATTCAGATAAGGAGATAGCACTGCTATAACCTGGAAGAAATTCAAAGAATTTTCTGACAGTAACATTCACTTGGCTGACTGGTGTGGAAAACAAGCATTTAGGAAAGAGACTGGTTTTTAAAACCAGCTTTTCTGACAGTCTGCAGAAAAGTCATAAAAAATATCTCTCCATCTCCATAAGAGAAAAACATTATAAGAATAAATGCATTGCATGGGGTTCATGTTTAGAAAAACCACATTAAAAATGGGTAAGACTTTCCCATGGCTCTCATTTGTACATATATGTATATAAATATATAAGGATGTATACACACATTAAATATAAATATGTACTTAATACACACACGAAGTATCTCTCACTGAAAAAGAAATAGTTTAAAATGTTTTGTATTTAAAAGAACCGAAGAAGAGGTTTTTAATACTCAATGATTTATCTTGATATATACATTGCAGACCACTTGATAGACTACAACAAGCACTATACAATCAATTAGTGGCGTTGAAGTCTTGTATTAGAGACCCGACCACAAGCAAATAGCTAGGCTGAATGGAATATGCCATTCTTCCCTGTTGCCTTCTTTTCTTGGCATAGAAAGTACCTTGTCAAAAAAGACATTGATTCTGATAATAAATAAAACATTAAAATCTAAATAAATATTTTTCAGAAGTACATTTAGCTAACAAGTTGTACTTCATACCTCCACGTTTCACTACACATCTTAGAACTTATTTTCTTTTGGTAATGTACCAGTTGATCATTGACACTGTTGTCAGGGGAAAGAGAAACTCGCATACCTATTTGTGTCTTTCAAATTCATTGATGTGCATTTAAACTATCATAATCTGTTTAATTACAAGCACAAGTTTTTTCCTTGCTGAGCATTTAACTTTGTTTTTAGGATTTGAATCACAGTTTCAGTTCAGCTATACTTTATTACACCAAAAATGAAACACCTCTGAAGCAGTATCACATAGCACATTTTCAACGAGAAATGATGCAAATGGACACAAGATTTCCACCAGTGTCAGCTTTCTCCTGTCCTTTCCCAATAACTTAAGAATAATAATAAAAAAAAAATCTGAAAGTGGAAGATCAAGGTTTATTCATTAACCTTCCAAATGGATATGGTGACCCAGGAAGGAGGACACACCAGAACAACAGAGGAAGCACTGGCCAGCTAGAATCAAGTGCACTGTTACATGCTTATTCAGCAACATGATAACACTACGCTATTATAGCTCCAATAATTAACCTAACTGAGGAAAAAAACCCACCCTTAATTTTGCTTGTCAGTATACATGGGGGTTTTCAAGTTAATCTGGCAAAAATAAGAAAGCTTCAGTTTGTGCCTATCTAAAACACCAATCTTTCCTACTTTCCCTCTGGCAAGAAAAAGGTGTTTCAGACCAGATTACTTATTTCACGTGGAATAGAATTTTTCATATTAGACAGCTGTATTAAAAGCAAAGGAAATAGAGGAATAAATTCACATTACTGCTAGAAGACAGACAGACCATCTCCTTTCCTTCTATGAAAAGATAATAAGGTAGGTTGCTCTCAATTTCTCCACTTAAGGCTGTTCTGACTTAATTGCAAGTGTTGTTTCTGGAGCGACAGAAGGAAAAGAGAAGACCGTTGTACATACATTTTACCATTCCTCAATGAAGAGATATGAGAGGATGACATACTTATTTTATGTAGCTTTTCCTCATGCCACAACAAAAACCCAGCTATTTTGAGGTGGGTCAGAGGATTTGCATCAGATACTCTGAAAACCTCTTTGCATAGCCTCTTGCCAATATTTTTTCATTGGCTGTTACCTTGGAAGAGAATTACAATAGGCAATTTTTATTCCAGATTTTTAAGTAAAAAGATTAACAAAAACTTGATAAGAAATAGAATTGCATGTAATTATGTACATGCATGCCTATGAGTCAATTTTCAATCATTTTTCTATCAAGTCACTGATAAGTTGCATGCCAAAGATGGCACAAGCCATTATGCAGAAGGAATACATAGATTACACTTCCAAAGACATTACATTCAATACTCAAGGAGGACTGAAATAAAATCAGTGCGCTACAGCAATCATATTTCCAAAGAGCTGACAATATGAAAATGTGTTTATTCACACTGCTGGCATGATTCATCTTTTCAAATATATGAAGCCTCGAGAGTTTTATAAAATAAAACTAATGCATTGTCATAACCACAAAAATCTCTGAATACTGTCATGAAGCAGAGTACTTCAGAGCAGTCATCTTCCTCAGGATTCAGGACTTGCATATAACACAATGAGAACATGTTTGCCCATCTTTTATATAGTCTTATATAAAATCCACAAACAAAAGGTTTTGTGTGTGTAATCACAAAATATACAAAGTATGGTTACAAGTTATTTGTATACTGAGAAAATATTTACTTAGTTGCTTGTGTCTGATCCAACTACGTCCAAAATAAACCCAACATGTTTTCTGCATTGTGAAGTAGATCGTTGAGATCCCAATGGTACCGTATTGCAAACGGTTGAAGCCAAGCCTTTCAGGTTAGCTTAATCCTTCTACAATCTGCTTGCTATTTTCTTCTTCTGAAACCCACTCAAGTTCAATCATTGCAAATGCTATAAAAACCTTGCTGATTTATTTTCCTTCTGGGAAAGTCAATAAAACAATTTATGACTTGACTTCTAACACATCATTTAGCCAAAAAAGCCAAATCCTGACAACCATTCATTTCGATTCTGAAGGTCTTTACTTGTAGAGAGACCTGCTATGTAACACTGTGCTTCTGGACTTACTGCATTTGAAAATGAAATACAAAGGCATATACAGAATATGATAAGCTCGGGGCATTGACAACCTTCCTAGGAAGTCTGTTCCAGTGTTTGACCACCGTCTCAGTAACAAAATGCTTCCTAACATCTTTGAACAATTCCCATGTGTCCTGGCACGAGATCAAGAAGAAGAGATCAGCACATCTCTCAGCCCAGAATTGCACCAATGCTGAATACAGTGGGATAATCACCTCATTTGACACGCTGGTTATGCTGTAGAAAATTACTTAAGCCAAAATAATTCCTAATATTTTGAAAAAAAAGAGATAAAAAATGAAATTAATTATATCTACTGCTAGAGAAACTATGGACAAAAGACAGCCAACACATACTCAAATTCCTCACAGGGATAATGAAAAATACTATGAGGAGAGATGCATAGTCCTATCAATCTAGAGGCAAATGAGTATTCATATTTATTCTGGTCATAGATATTCAAATCAATGTAATGCTGTAAATGGTAATATTAAAAAAGGAAATCTATAGGTAGTAGTAGGCAAACTGAAAATTTTCCTCAGTAAAGGCACGGCTGAACCAAGTATATGGTAAATAACCAAATATAGAGACATAACTTGTCAGAGAGGGCAAAAGTCTCACCCATTTTAGGGAAAAGTATATTAAATCATCAGTTCTGTATATCAGAGAGAAGCAGCAAAATCTGAGGATGAATCCTGAGATACTATTTAATATTTTAAGACAGATAACACAGGCATTATGATTCCTGTCTTCTTCTACAGTTTTCAACCTGCAACAGGTGTTGTCATGACGTTGTCCAAAATCAAGACTGTAATTCAGAACAGAGCCGACAGTCCCACATCCTACCACAGGCTTTTCTGAGGTTGTACAATTTTAAGACCCAAGGATATTTAAGGTCTAAAGATATTTTGTCTGGGAAAAGACATTAGAACAGTGCAGCCATACATTTAGGGACCTCTGAAAAGAATCAAGGATGTTGATAAAGCTACGTATTAAAATGTAAATTCTGTGTGAGAACACTCAACCTGAGAAAGACAATAGGTTAGTGGTAGATTACAGCAAGACTGAGAACAGCAGCAAAACAAAATCAGGAATATAAAGGTTCTCTGCAAAGGCAAAAGCTTAATTTTGCTTACAGAGAAAATATTTTCAATACAATATTACGAAGAGATACCCAAGTAGCCTCAAATTAATGTTCTTCAGTACTAGAACACAAAGAACAACAACAAAAAAAGTTCCAGGGAAACTTAGCGTCTCCTAGAAAAATCTTTGTCAAACCTAGGGAGCAGTCTTTAATGCAGAACAGACACCCACAAAAACTTTGTGTCTATATGCTTATACGAAGGAATCAGTTTTGTTCTCAAACCCACTGAATGAAGTTTCATATCTTTATTTATAGGAAGCCCAGATCTGCTAAAACCAAGTATGACTCAACTATCACAGCCAACTGGAGTCTAACGAGCAATATTTCTGCCACTCATTTCCTCTGACAACAGAGGAAATGCTAAGTCAAGTAAAAGTTTATGCTGATGAGATCAAGAGGAAAAAAAAAAAAGGACATCTGAGGCAAAATAAGCTATTTTGATCTCCATAGCTTCCTACTTAATACTTTCTCCTTGGTTTAAGGTTGTCTTACTAAACAGCAACATAGAACACAATTTTCTTTCACTATTAGCTTTGCACAGGTTTCACTAACTTTAGACATGTAAAAATATTAATATACACAACTGTCACCACGGGTCCCTTCCATGGCCAAAGGATGATACACACAGTATATTAGTTTGATTTATTTTAGACATCGTCTTTTGAAAGAGGTGAATTATACCTTTGACTCTGCTGACTGACTGATGAGGCCTCCACCTTCAAAAGCAGAATGGAGCTCCAGGACAGATTTCTTCCCTGTATATCTAATCAGGAGAATCTCATCATATGTACCTGAGACAAGAGTTTCCAGCCGTGAGCCGCTCCTTAGCAGGCTCACTTAAATGGTTTGCACTGAAGGAGATTTTTAGCCATTTTTTCACAAGCTCCCATTTTTCTTACCCTAAAGGGACTCTTCAGAAATGCTATCAAAAGATGAAAATGACTATAGAAGAAATAGGCAGTCTCACACCTGCGTATTTTGTTAAGCTACAGCCTGACACCGATAGCACTCCTATTCATCTTCTGACGCTTTCTTCTCCGAATCAGAAAATAGTCTGGGTTGGAAAGGACCTTTACAGGTCATTTAGTCCAACCCCCTTGCAATGAGATAGTACTACCAAAACCATCCCTGGGAATTTGTCATTTCAGAGACAGTCAGAAGAGTTTCTTCCCTCCTGGCCAATGCATTATTTGTGTGTTCTATTACACTTAATTACAACAGTTATCTAAATTCAGTATCAAAAGTGCTGCTGCTGACACTAATACTTAGGAGAGATCCGCTACACACCAGAGAACAGGAGGTTGAAGTGCTGCATTTTCAAATTCTGTTTTTTTCATCCAAACATAACAATACTAAATAATAAAATTATATTGGAAATTGTCCCTCTCATAAGCCACTGCAACCAGCTATGTTATGTACCATGGGTCTCTGCAGTGTTTCAATTGACTCTGAATGACGGTTGAACAACAGCCCATTTACTTTACCCAAGGAGCAACGGTGCAGATCTTGAGAAGTCTGGTCTCTTCCCTATCTTTTCAGCTTTTTGTTAATAATGAGCTCCTCTAAGGCAACTTCATCACTCGTCTGTAAGTTTCTTGGGGCAAAGACTAACATAGTCCATAGCTATGGACTCTAGTGGCTATGACAGTAATGACCACCAACTGGGAATATCCTCAGTGTGCCAGAGCTCCAGGGCTCAGCTTGAAAGCCTCCTGCTGGGAGCTGAGAAAAGACTGAAGTGAGCAGTTTTGGCAGCACGGTCCTTAGAATAAGGTAGGTGATGAAGCTACTAACAATATTTAGAACATGATATTGAAGTATACATGCAATTAAAACTCCTGCTCCATTTTTCTGCTTGCCTCATGTAACTGGGATAACAAGCTGGATTCAAAGTAAACTGTGAGTGGGCAAGCCATTTATACCAACTGTTATTGCAGACTTCAGTTCAGCTCACCATGCTGTTAATAGAGAAAGATAACAGGAAAGACAACTGTGATCTGAATTAATTTACATATCTTTAAACCCCAAGTCACAACAGAGATAGTTTACAGATTGGTTGTCCCCAGGGAAGAAAAATTATGAGGGAGGAGGCCTGAGTGACTAAACATTCTTGAGCTAGCACTTGTTAATAAAATAATTATCAGCCTTGGCAGATGAAGCAGGGAAATCTGTGGTAGGGTCAGTGAGTCATCATCAGTGGATGAAATTCTTGCAGCATACAGGGACAGACAATCTTGATGAAAGCAGAAAAGTCAGTTAGATACCCCAGCGAAGAAACAGAGATGAAAATACTCATAACAATTCAATATTCCAGTGAACGAAGTCATAAATAATATTGCTGTAGGCTACAAGGAGTCCTTTTCTAACAAAGTTTACTTTTTTTTCTAATGAATATTTATTCTTCCCCTCAGGACTGCTCTGCTTTAACTTTTTCCTTTTCTCAGAAGCCCTACAGGAATCAACACTGAGGTCCATTTAAAACAAACTGACTTGCAAACTATCTATTACCACAATATTTATTGTCAGTACAGACCATTCAGTGAAAAATTAACAAGCTCTCCTCTAAAACCTGTTGAACTGAATTTGCTCTACAGAGGTTTACGATTTTCTTCAGTCACAATCAGGCATAACATTGCTTGGTACTCCTGAAAATACCGAGGAAGTCCAAAGCATTAATAACTACTAATTTTGTCACTGATTCTAAATCATTTTATTTCTTATTCAAAAATTGTTTCAGATGCCATAAGACTAACAAAATAATTTGATTCACGTGTAGAGGGAAAGCAAAGAGCTTGCTAACAAAACTTAATCTTAATTCTGAAAATTTGCTGAATTTTTAATGAACAATAAACGGCATTTTAAAGAACTGGCAATTATCTGTGTAAAATTCACGATGGAAAACTGCTGAAGATCAAGCAGAACTACATTATGCACCAAGTGTGTAAAAGTATTGGCTATTTCTTATAAGAAACTTAAGTATACTTAGATTTAAATTATCAAAACATATCAACAAATAGGCTCAACACAAGCTATCAGCTACCTCACATCATCAACAAATAGCACATTACTGACATAGTAATTGTAAAAATCAAATTGATTTAATTCATCGGAAAGTTGTGGATGTGAGACTTTGAGTAACCTCATCTAGCAGGAGGTGTCCCCGCTCATGGCAGAGGGTTTAAAACTAGATGGTCTTTAAGGTCCCTTCCAACCCAAAATATTCTGTGATTATATGGCTCAAGGATCAGCTGCAGAATTTGGCCTCCAGCAAAAGAAATTCAGAGTTTAACATGAGCAATTGTCTCAAGCTCAACAGCTTTATTGCCCAAATACTGTATAGTGAATTTTTCTACACCCTTCCAAATAAGCAGCAGATGTTCTAGCAGCAGAAGTTGCATATATTAGTAAAGAAACAGAACTCATGACATATTGCACCCAAGGGCACAGAAATCTTTTGATTAAGCAAGTATTTTCATAGCAGCTGTACAACATACGGACTAAAAGAGTCTTCACCAAGTCCCACAAAAATATCCTAATTTCTCATGGTTTGGAGGAAATCAATAACCTAGCAGCAAATTAAACTTCAAGGAAGCACATTTTCAGAAGTTGTTATGAAACAAAATCTGATAGTTTAGCAACAGACTAAAGTCTGTTTTTAAGGTTAATCTTAGGAGAATTTGTATTTTAAAAATTATTCTTGCATCACTTTAGTTATTGTCTCACATGAAATAAATTGACTGAGCATGGACCAATTGCTAATCCCATGTATTTTTTAACTGGGCCATTCCACAATGGGTAAGAACAACTTTCAAACCCAGCTCCCCTATCAAAAAGCATATCAAACTCAGTATTTACTCTTGTTCACTAATGAAGAATGGGGTTTCAAATTGACCAGTCTAGTGCTAGATATTGTTAAACGGGTAATCTCAAATTCCTTTAGGCCACAAATAGCCAGAAGATACACCTCAATTTCAATTTGTCTGATCAAAATAGAGATTGTTGGTTCTGAAATTACACACAGGCCATAGATGCAAGTATTTCTTTCAAGCTGCATGAATTCTCAATGATAATTAAAGAAACGATACAGATTTCTGTGCTTCTGACCTTTCCTGCTTACTTGTCTACACATACCTTTCAAAAATCCATAATTAGAAAGGTTTTAGGGGAGTGACCTAGCTCATGAGAAGTCACCACATTCATATTAACAGCAGAGTAGAGGGCAAAGCAGAAGCCCTGAAGACAAAGCAGCCGTCACTACAAGGAAACAAAAACTTGGGCTGCGTCACTAAATCCAAGCCGTATCTAGACTGTTTCATCAAGACCAATTATGTCCATAATCAAAAAAATGCTATTTCCATTTAGCATCCTTATAAGCTTAACATCCATCAAAGCAGTAAATACATTCTGAAAGCAAAGATCATATTCAGAGACAGTGCCTAATGTGACTCTAAAAAAACCAAAACATTCCTGTGCAGGGAATTACTCTTTTAATGTTTTTCCTTCCAATTCACTGCTAGAAGCTGTGAAAGTAATGGCAGACATATAAGGAGACTTCTGGCAAGGAAAAATGTACAATTTGCTTTATATTTATCTTGCTTCCTCTGGCACTTAGATCATAATTTTAAAATTTATTTCATTCCCTCCTTTTAGGGAGGGAATATTTTTAGGGATATTAATGTCACCTCTGTGAGTGCTCTAAAAATAAAATCAGTGACATTCAATAACTTCTGTAAACAATCTTTATGAAAGGTCTAGAGCTCAAGTGGATAGCAAGAAGATAATAAAACGCCTAATACCACTTATAGGTCACATAATACAACAGTTTATTTTAGTTCATCTGACTAATGGTATGGGACAGCTAATACCATTCTCTCACAGTTTTAGAATTTGTAACACTACCAAGGTTGGTTTTCCTATCTTCTCTCCCTGCTCACTGCAGAGGGGGTTGGACTAGATGATCTCTAGGGTCCCTTCCAACCCAAACCATTCTGTGTTTCTAACACTTTACAAGACCAAACTGTCTTTTTCCTTCTCCTTATATGCATATATAAAGCTCAAACAAGCCTTAAAGGTTTAGTAAATTGGTTTTAAAGTACAAGTCAAACTTTACCATAAATAGGTATTTCAGCATTTTAAAGGAGTTTTAAGACTACCACAAGCTGGTGCTATGCACAGAAAAAGCACAGGGCTCAAATATCTTCAATTAACTTTGTCTGAATTGTATATATCCTGGATCCCAAGAGCATACTGGCAAAGACAGTAAAACAATGGGTAGTTAATTACTGAAAATGGGTACTCCTGTCTGGAAAAATATTGACTCTTAAAAAAAACAAACAAAAAACAAACCAAACGAACAAAACTTCACTAAACATGCTGAAAGCTCTCATTCATGTTTTGTTCAAGGGATGAACAAAGGTTTGGGCTGAATCATATAACTTCAATGCGTCACATATTTCTGCAGTTGCAGACCTGTTAATACACACTTCAATACCATGAAGAATTCCAGGATATATCAAGCATGAAAGAAATGATTTTCAAGAACTATCAGTGATTTGGGGTACTTCAGTTTCTAAGTGTCAGCTAGAAATAAACTGGTTTTTAGAAAAGTTGTTATACCATCACAGCTGGACATTTTCATTTAGTAAACAATTTAGATCAGAATAACATTTGTTAAATAATTCAGATGGATACAAAGGTAAAAATGAATATCTGAAGTGTAAAGGATTCATTTTTGTCTCACAGAAGCCACTCCTGGAGCACCCCTCAGGTACCAAAACTTTGCCACGCAAACCCAATACAGTGTGGCACTTACGACATGATTTTGTGGTGGACTTGGCAGTGCTGGGTTTACAGTTGGACTTGATCTTCAAGGTCTTTTCTAACCTAGATTATTCTATTCTATGAAAAGCAGAAGTTACTTTTAGAAGACAATATACTGCTCCACACCTCTACCGCACTTAGTGTGGTGGCTGACCAGAGAAAGTCCTAGGCATTTCCTGCTCCGATGAAAGAAAAAAAACAAAACAAAACACTTTCTACATGTTGAGGCTTGTTGGCTATGGTAGAAGGATATTGAATTGAAATGATCATTCCTAAATTTCAATCGTAGTGTCCTTATATACTATTGAAAAGTTAATATTATATGACAGTCATGAACCTCAACAGAGAACATGGTTGACATTTTCTTTCAGCAGCATAGTTTGACAAATTACAGAAATTGAGTTTGAAAGACCAGTCACCGAGGCTCAAATGCCTTGGAGGGAGAGAAGAAAAGTGTTCATGATGTAGTTGTCAGAGAAAAATATCTTCTGATTTTTATGGCTTTAGACTGCCTTAGACTAAGGATACAATCTAATTTCTAATGCTACCCATGCACATGGAGAATTAAATAATCCAGTTAAATAATGTTTCGGCATTTATTAGAAACTGTGACTGTTCTCTTCACAAAAATACATACTAAGAAGAATTAACTCAGACTAGTTCCTAATTATTCCCCTCTGTAAAATTCTTCACAAACCTTTTCACTTCTATGTCAAGAGTATCATTGCACACATGAGGAAGTGCTTGTTCTACAAATTAAAATGCTGTGGATTGTAGCCGCAGGGCTTGTTACTATATTCTTCATCTAATCTCTCAGTTAGAGATGTCTTTTCTAATCTTAGAAAACTCATACTCTCCACCAATCCTCAAAACTGTAGTGTCAGCTTTTGGGAGATAAATACTGAAACTTCTTCATTTTTAGACCTCGTCTTCCAGTATATTGCACTCTGAATCAGACTGGCTGTCCTTTCACAGCAGATCAAAATGGAAACGTATTTGCAGCTTTTTTTCTTTAAAGGAGTCAGTGACCAGTAGTGACACAGAAAAATAGAACATGCTTCTGAAAATTCATTACCATTAAAAAAATTACACTGATAATATAATGGTAGACAGTTTTAAAAAGAAAACAGCATGTTCATCTTACTGGAACTTCTGTATCAGCCTACTCTAACAGTTCTAACAGTGCCAAATATTCCTTCTTCAAGCCTCTCATTGCATTGTCTTCCAGCCTCCCATTTTGGAACTGCTCTTTTAAGCAAGCAGAACCCTCATTTTTCCATTTAACAGGTTTTGCAAAGATAGGAATAAAGCAGAAGAAAGATCCTTTCTGTGTCTTTGGTACAATTTCCGTGTCCTTTCCCAATCTGTAACACTTACGAACTCCTGTGTGCTTTCTAAGTACTTTTCTCCATACTAGCCCATGAAATAATTTCTCTTACTTTCAACTCTATAGGATAGGATGGTCCAAAGGATTACATGGGTTCAAAGGAAGACTGAACAGACCAACAGGAAATAAAAAAAATAATCCTCTGAAAGGTGCTAAACACACAGAAGCCACCTCTGGCTCCAGCAGTCCCTGAGCTGCCAAGGTGTGAGAGGATGGAAGAGTATAGATGATCACTACATTTTTCAATGCAATTGGTTTCATTCAAAGAATATTTCAGTACCAAAGAAAGCTCTATATTCTTATACACGGTCATTAACAAAATAACTAGCACACATTAAGAATTTTTTTGCTCAGCACAATTCATCTTCACTTTTAGAGTTCTATTTCTATATGCAAAATAAAAGTTTATGGACTCTTTTTATTACTTGGACAAATCCAAGTGCTATCACATCCATTTCCTGGCATGACTGCAATAAACACACTAAAAACTGGGATACCAGATAAAATTAAGCACTCTGGCTATTGAAGTTGGATTATCTCAGCACTGAATTCATTGCCAGCCATGGACACAGCAGGAAAAAACTGTGTGAAATGCTTGCAATTCAGTTTATAGAGTACAAGCAGCTGTCTGCACACAGAGTATCTTCTGTTGTGTCTCAAAAAACAAGGAATAGAGCAGCTTTACTGTGACATCACGCAAAGAGGCAAAGTCAGCAACAAAAAGAGGAGTATTAGTGGAAAAATTAAAAAAAAAAAAAAAGGAGGAATATTAGGAAAAGGTTGCAGAATCCTATTAAATCATACCAATACAAAATCCTTTGTACGACCATTTTCAAACCCATGAAACCTATCACTGAAAAAAACACCCTGAAATCAAGGAGACTAAAATGTGATTTGGATGATTCATTTTGACAGTTTTAGTTTGATTTTAATGAAAGTTCAGATACACATACATTAGCATATAAGTACTAGATTTGCAGGTTGCAAAGTCAGCTGAGACTATTCTGGTCTTTTTGAGGGGGCTTCCCTGTGAAGCTACTACTTGTATTTTGCTGTTTCCCCATGAATGCCACTTGTATGTTGAAATTCAATGGAGTTGAGCCCAAACTGTTGCATGAGGGCTCTGACTTGTAGAAATTAGCATATTTGTAAAATAGTAAAATGAAAGCCAGGAAGATTTTACTGTATTGAAAAATGGATACATCTAATAGAGGAACACAATGGGAGGCTGAACAGACTGGCCTGTGGTTCTGTAATTCTCAACAAAATATTGGCAAGTATCCAGAAAAGGACAAAATTAACACAGAAGTACACCATGACCACTGTCTGCATTTCACCCGTATGCGGGGCTAAAAGGCAGCAGTTGCTCTATCACCCACTGACCCCTCCCAAGCAAAGAATATATAAAGTACCTCGAGTTATACTCAGCCCAGCAAACATACGGTGGTCACAAGAAACAGGAAGGCTGTCCACAGGAGAATGAAGAGAACCACAAGCAGGAGGAGACCAACCAAGAGACCCTCCACCCTCAGCAAACTTCCCCCTTTATATTGAGCGTGATGTTTGTGGGATGAGACACACCTGGGGCCAACTCAACTCAGCTCAGCTGCCCCGGCTGACTCCCAACTGCTGATGGCCTGCAGACCACGGCAGACCTAGGATTCTGTCCCAGTGAAATCAGGACAACCACACGTAAATATATTTTCTATCTGTTTTATCAGGAGTATTCTAAAGAGTTGAGATTCAAACATATGTGCAGGAGAATTTCTGATGTCCTAATTTGTATGAAGGCTTTTCCAATGCCCACTAAAACTAATGAGGAAGAAAACTGGTTTAGAAATATTTTTTTTTAAGCGCTATTAAGTCACCATGGTTTCTAAGTTATTTAAATACATTTTCTTATATTCTATCTTACAGACAAATTTTCTTTTCAAACAACACTATCTCAAGCAAGTTTAATCCATCTCCAGTGGGATACAGGTCCTCTTCCAACACTTTGACTGCAAAAGCCTCTTAGAGGAAGAAGGATCCTCATTTCAGCTCTCAGAGCCAGTTTATCCCTGTCATATCTGACATGAAGCTGAAGCCAATTGTCAATTTGTTTCCTATGGGAAGACAAGAACTGGGAAATAAGACCCTGTGGGTGAAACGAAGGTAAACATATGGGTTTGAGGTTAAATCAAAAGAAAGTATCACATCCTGATCTTAAACTACTGGGCATTTCTATAAAAGGAAATGAAATAGAGTCCCTGGGGTCTGAACCAGGGCAATCTCTGCATGTAACCATTCTGAAGGAAGATCTTAAGTCCACATGAGAGGGGCTGAAACTGAATCTCATGGCACTGTTCACAAGTTCTGCATTAAATGGCTTCCAACTAGAATTTTTCCATCCTTTTGTTTCCACAAAATATAAATAATTTCTCAAGAAGCTGTAAGCCCTGTTTCTAAAGAAGTGAGGTAGTTGAAAGACAGCCAAATCTGATAATGATTGTACAAGGCGTTATTTCCACACTTCTCATTTGCGGCTCCGTTCATTTCAGAAAACATCTGTATTTTTGTCTGCTGTCTTTGTATTTCTTTTATGAGAAATCAGCAATTGAATGCTATTAGTGATGTACCCTCTCTAAGCATGTCACCTAGTGCGATGCCAATTTAGAGACTCAATTGCTTGGAGGATAAGTTGAAAAGAAAATAAGTGTTCTGAAGCTGTAGGAAACAGTGTGCGCTATCCTGACCATGCTGCTTTTCAGTTTGATGCTGATTCGAGGCTCAGAGGAACCCTTGGAGGCTAAGTTAAACACTGTGCTGAACTAAGCAGTCACTGGAAAGTGGCACAGTCTGGATTCACCTCCTGAACAGTTTCAGAACACCTTTGTTCTTTTCAACAACTCAGTTGTACAGCACACATAAGCTTGGAAAAAAAAAATAAATAAATTGAACTATAAAGTTGCACAGTGGTGTAACAGAGCTCAGCACAGACCAGGGTAAGATGACCCTAGGAAGTACAAGGGGATTTTGTAGGATTTGAAGTGCACTTGAGTAAATCAAGAGACATTTAGGCTTCAGTTTAAATCTAGATCCTTCCCTCTGGATTTTGAGAGGGACTTCCATTTAAGATATAAATACACTACAGGCTAAAATAAGGCCTACAACAGTAATCATGCAAATTTTAGGGCACTTTAGAGCTCCAGCCTTGGCCAAACAAACAGCAGGGCAAGGATGGCAAGTCATGCAAAGAAGCTGCATCTGTTTATTTCTGCATTTCAGCAATATGCTGGATTCACTGTTTGTATGTATTCCACAAATAAAAAGGTCGCTTTCAAGGATTTGTCTCCAGTGTTACTCTCCTCCTTTCCTCAGGATGCAAACCTCATAGATAAATTCTGCCAATCAGGATTACTGAAAAGCAATTCTTCAAGGATATTAAAAGCTAAAATCTGCATAATAGCTACCTAAACTACAGATTACAGCTGGGTCAAGGTGTCTTTGCACTAAAAATACATAAACACAAAACAAAATATGGTCGTGTATGCTTCTGCTTCAAGGAACTGACAGTCTAATGACTGATCCAACAGATAGGTGGAGACGTGACAGATGGATGGGNGGCAGGGGGATTGGACTTGATGATCCTTTGGGGTCCCTTCCAATCCCTAACATTCTGTGATTCTGTGATTCTGTGATAGGTGGAGACGTGACAGATGGATGGAAAAAAAGCCAACAAGATAGGTTAGACTCAAGATAATGTGAGGAGCCCCATAATCCTATCAGGGCACTATCAAGATTTACATATAATGTCAGGAAGGGATGTCACACCTTTTACAATAGCTCACCAATCTCAATGAGATGATGGCAAAGCACTTGCAAATGGACTTGGACAGCGTATTCCAAGGTTAATGCACAGAAGCAACAGAAGGAACCAGGTGCCTATGTGCTTAGGAGACAGAACAAAACATCAGCCTGATTTGCTCTAAACCTGTACGTGCAGGTAACTATGAGTAACTTTCTGACCCGCTCACGTAAAAACAAGTCCTGAAAAGAATTTGGTGACTCCTGGATTTCTTTGCCAGCATTGGGATTTGTTATCTATTAACCAGTTTGATTCATTTATTCATTTACTGTGAGCAAATGATGCCCATAGATATTTGAAAATTACTTTTTTCATCACTGCGGTTTATCTTTTCAGGCCATACACTATTTGCAGACTTTTAAAAACACAGCTTATTCATGCTTCTCTGCATAAAGCCCTTGAGAACCATTCTTTTCTACCATCTGCATTTGTGTGCTATTGAGAAATGAAATTATAAAATGCCTTAACCGCTATGATGTACATTGTCAGTGGCTACCGAGGGACTCTTTATGTATTATTATCACACTCATCACTACGTTTGCTACACATAGCCTAAACTTGAATACTGAAAATGCTGATGCTGTTTTGGGTATTTTGATAGTCTAGAAATGAAAAATAATTTTGACAGAAAGAATTTTATTTTTTTTTTCCTATGAAGTTTCCGAAGGCATCGATAACTTCCATTACAATTATCTTGCAATCTAGTGCTGCCAACATGCTGTTTTCCATTAGGCTCTGGTGTCTCAGCTATGGCATAAATAGCAAGATAACAATTATTATCTTCACGGTATAAAGCAGTCTCTCTCTAAACAGGAAAGAAAAGCACTTCTGAACAAGATTATGTTCCTGCTACGTGGCTTGAGCACCCTATGCCCTTGTGACACTCTCAGTTTCTGTTCTCACTGCCTCTCATCCTCTGAAACTGTAGAAAGGGAGAAGAGCTATAAAACAGGCTTGAGAGTTGACTGAAATCTCTTGGGCAGAGGTATCTGCCAAGAAGGATCGCTGCCATCCAGAGAAGAAACTGCCAGGGCTACTGGACTGCTCCTGCCTATTTTGACTTCTGTTGCTACTGTCACAATAAAGGATAAGTGAGATGAGGAATCTCCACAACTCCAGGCATTCCCAATAACTGGAAAGAGGAAGGGACTGTAGAGGGCTTTTTCTTTGACATGGGTACCATGCACAGAGATGGCATTTTCCCCATAAACATTGCCACGTTTCCTGCGTAGAATGTGACTTGTGTGTAATCAGATCAAAAGCAGAGCAGTTAATCGCAGGATGGAAAGAAGCTGATACCGTCTGAGAGAGGTCAATGCCTGAGCAAAGAAAAAAAATCAATATACAGCTGGACAACAAAAGGGGAAAGCAAGAGTTCTAGCGCTGGAAGAGCCTGCAGCAAGCATCTGAATTCTCAGGCGACTGTATGAAAGTGTCCTTTTTTGAACTCGCTCTAGTGTTAGCACCTTCTCTTTAAATTCTATCTAATTCTGTTGTTCAGCTTTCTGATTTCTAATATTTACTGTTACAGAAATGATATAGTGCTTAAATAACCTTAATTCTTTTATGACTGGTAGACAAATATAAAAAGTCACCACTTGGCTTTGGAGCTAGACATATCACTCCTTAAAAAAATTTTGTCCTTCATACTCATCCTACGTGATATCTGGTTACAGTCCAGTGATACTAGTGGGTTTCAGCATCCACTTTTCTGTTTCCTGGAATACCAGGGGCCAAATTACCCACTGGCATAATTTCAATGAAGTCAAGCAGATGATTCCAACAGGGAATTAAGCCATGGGCACCACAAGACAATTTCTTTCCAGCACTGAGCCACAAAACAGTGCACATCGCTATGCTGCTTCCCAAAAGTTTCTATCCAACTGATTCACAATTTAAAACAAAAAACAGTCCTAAAATTGATTGCTTATAGTGTTCAATCAGCCAAGAGATGAGGAGTTCATTTTCTTGGACTGATAAGATGCTTTGTGATTTCCTGTGTGTTCCTGCATGCGTCATCTGTTAGCAATCCTTGAGTGTTCTCCTTTACTAACAGGGAACGATCAGCAATCATTATTTTCATGCCCGTCAGAGAATACATAGAAATACAACAAAAGAGCATAAAAAGAGAGAAGCTTTGTTTGAAAATAACATTTTAAATATATCAAGATAAACTCTAAGGTCTCCAAGTGGGAAAAAAAAACCCTACCCAAAGACCCAAAACAAACACCAAAACAAAGAAAATCACAAACACCAACTAGACATTCAAAGTGCGTTAAAAATAATTGGAAATTGTAAGCAATATGGCCAACTACAATTGGCCTAAATTTATAGTGGACTGACAACATAGTTTACTTGTAATTTATAAGCAAAAAGTATGCAAGTCACCTGTTCTATGAAATGTGAGTAGCCCTGAAAGCAAGCTCACAGCTCTGCCAAAAACATAAACGGCCTTTGAAAGCTGCTTGTTGAAAAAGGGTAAAAGGATATTCGCAAATAAATCTTTGTAGACAGACTTCCTCAGCCAGCCACATACAACTGCTATAACATATTTATAGAAGGTTGCTTCATGGGCGCAGAAATACCGAGTATATTAACCACTAGCAAAGCATCTCCCTGATGCTTAAGTCAAATGAGCTCTGTCAAAGACAGCCCTGCAGTATTCAGGCACACACTTTAGCAGAAAACTGTCAGTTTGAATACTATGTCAGAATTAAAATAAACCTAAAAGCGGAATAGGAGAACACTCATTTCCCCCTGCTCTCGTCATATGCCCCCCACTGAACTACTTGTTCTAGAGATACCATTAAAGCCTTCCATTTGTTTTTGTGAAAGATGAGACAAAAGGAAAACATTAAAACCTCCCTAGAAGAAAAGTAAGGCAATAGTCAGGGAAATAGGTCAAGATTTAGAAGACTGAGGTTTGTAATGGTAGTCTACCATGGACCTCTTAGGAGCTCCTCAGCAAGCCAGGCAGCCAGTTTCAGGAAGATATTTCAATGCCTCTCTCCCTGTGAACTCAATGGGATCTGGGTAGTGGTATCCCTTTGAGGACCTGGTTCTCAATTTCTTCGTGCCTCTCTACCCTACCTGTAAAAAGGAGAAGACACCACTTTCCTATCTCACTCACATGCTGCGCATTTGAATATTTATCAACTGCAAGGAGCTCAGATGCACTACATCAGATAATCCCAACCAAGTAGTGTATGTGCTGAACGCGATCTCTTTCTTTTCACATAAAAGTAAAAATATACTCAACAAATAGAGAAACCATGAATTTGGGAGAAATCACACAAAACGCTCCTAAGTATAACTGAACAGTATTTAACAACAATGGCCAGAAACAAAATGACTTCCTGCTCATATATTTAGTCGGTACAAACAACAGGTTTTTGAACAGCCATGGCATCCCTTTGAAAATGGTTGGGGGGGGGAAGGCAATCATTATCCATTGTTTGCTTTGTCTAAGTGATTCATTTCTCCCCTCCTGTTCACAGATCTGAGAAGGATGCCAGTTATACTGAGTTGTAGCAGAACTCAGTAATAAAAAAACAAAACAAAACAACCCACTCTTGCCATGGTATTCTCCTAAAAAACCTGTTTAAGTAACTATTAAGACTCTACTGGGGTTTTGTGTTCAGACACTGAATGATCTTACTCTTGACCTCATGCTATACGAGCTAAATTTTCCTCCACTATTTCTGAAACAGGAAGAGAAAAATTAGTTTTCTGAACTCCATTTTTCTTATTAACTGTTCCAGTTTTATGTGGAGCTCAGATTTCCTTCTCTAAGCAAAATGGTACTGTCTGGGCTTCTCCAACGCTACAGCCTTCTCTAAAGATGTTCAGTGGTTTAATTTCCTTTGCCTGGAGCAGAAAGCTCATCTTCAAATACATTAAAGCTAGCAGATAAAGACTTGGCACAAGGCTAGAAAAGTGAACAGGCAAAGCAGTACTATCCCAAAGTAACTGCCATTTTTTCACTTTGTAGAGATGATGCTGATAGTTCGAGGTACTCTCCACTGCCATTATGTTTGCACTGATTTTTTCTTCCCCCTATGGAATTTCCCAAGTGTTTGCAGAATTCACTGAAAAGCAAAGTTCCATATAGCAAAGTGAAGCTGCAAGAGCTAGTGCTGTGCTGAGAGTTGTGTGTTTTAACACTGAGAGAGAATTGTTCCAATTTAACAGTGGAATTTGATTTAAAAACTATTTCTTGACCTACTTTGGACAGCTTCTCCTCAACAAGGATGCTTTCTCTGAAAAATTTACTTTTCTACTCCAAGATGCTCTCATCATAGAGCCATTAAAGTCTCAACAGTTATTTTTCTATACTGGTTTGTCCCCAGAATTGCTCACAAATTCTTTCTCAGGAAGACCACCACCAAAAAAAATTTCAACCTGAAATTTATAGAAAGAATTCTAATATGTTAAGCGCAATACTCATCTTTAACAATTTCTGTATTACATTATAACAACACCGTATGCTGCATTATAATGTAAAGCTAAAATCAGAAGAAAAAAAAAAACAGTTGAAAAAAACCAGTCTGATTGGTTTCCATTTAACTTTGAATTAACTAATAATCTTGTATTCGGTCTTGCACTTACACTCAATTATGACTAGCAATGCTTTGAAATATTCAGTGCAAAACACACGAAGAACGTATTTTGTGTTATCCTTTCTTTTCATTTTGTATCATCATCTCTTGTATTTGCATATAAAACAGCAAATGTGTTTAGTCCCTTGTGGAATTAGAAAGGCTGTACAAATATTCCACATTCTGTTGGCTGTTTCTATCCAAGCTGTGCTAACGCTGATAAACCCTTTGAAGTTGCTACAGCTCTGGAAGAAACAGACGGTCTTTATAAAAAAGCCACCATTTCAGAAAAAAAAAAAAAAGAAAAAAGTATTTTTTTTCTTGATTGAAGCCAAATTACAAAATTAATTTCTGATTTAAATCTACTGGTTCTTCTCCATTCCTCCAAAACCAAAATTTTTAATACAGACAACCTTGGACACTACTGCTGTGCCAGTAAAGGTCAGGTTGAAATGCCATGGGTTCTGTGATGGGCTTGAGGAGACTCTATTCCAGCAGAAACTAGCATTTATTTAAAATCCAGCAGAGAAAATGCAAGATTAAATCTTATAAAACTTTCTTCACGTATTAGATATGTAGATCCAATAAATAATAACTTATCAGCAGTAGTCATCTACACCATTTTGCCAATTTAAGATTAGTGCTTTGATATATTTTCCAGAGTTTTATCTTATCCTGTTCTAGACATTATTTTCCACCAATTTCCTCTAGTACTATCACAGAGCTAAATACATTTCAGTCCATCTGAGCTTTATCTGAAGACCACAATATCTGCACATCTCAGTCACTCACATTAAAAGTTTAATCTTCTAGGCTCTTCTGAACTTCTTTCAAACTTTAGCTGCTCAGATAAAATAACCAATGGAAATGTTACTTCTTTCTTTCCCTTTACTCTATTATCCTGCTTGGATGGAATACGAAATTCAAAGCTGCTGTTCCAACTCCAAAAGTACAGCAACAGGCTATGAAGAGGCTGCTCAAAACACAACTCCTGGGTGCTCCACGGACACCCATCAACTCAAGAAAATTTCTCAACGCTCTGAAAAAAAACTTAAGCCCTAACAATGTTAAAGGATCAGGAGCCACCGACATCAAAGACTGCACCGCCACAATTCATATTTACAGAGTAATCCTCTCAGAGGCTTTTGTGTTATTCAAGATGAAAGTATAGCAAAGGTGTACACAAAACTGAAGTGCAGAAGTTTGAGTAAAAAACATAATCTTCAAGTAAAACATTAGAAGACATAAAAATAAGCCAAAGATTCTAGGCCAAAATTGCTCATGGTTTTCCATCATTAAGTAAACTATGATGTTAAAAATACAGCAGCTAAAGGAAAAGGTTACACAGACTCCCACACCTACATCTAAGAATACAAATGCTTATTCTTAAAATCCAGCAGAGGTTGCAGAGAGCTATCTGCAGGGGGATTTTGCCCTCTCCTACTGAAAGTACAAGAGTGTCAGTGTGTGCAGGAAAATGATAGGCAGCTCTTCCCCATTATTCTGTTCCTCTCTCATTTTCACCCACCCTCCCCAAAGCTTGACCATACTGCATGGGGAATCCTTCTGTAAACGAGAAGCCTCATGGTCTGTATTTCTGCATGGACTGGTGAAGGCAGAATGGATGCAGATGCAGCTCCTGGATGGTCTCTTACTCTGCTCCACAGTCAGCAACCACGTGTATAATAATAACCTGGGACTTTTCCATCACGTGATTTCAACATCTTTCGTGGAGCTTAGCCTTCCCTAGTGCAGGAGTTTGCTAACCTCTGCAGAGAACCAGCACTCAAATGGTTTGAGGACAAAACCGCAACCTTATATTCTGCACTGAATCCTACTAGGCTGAGTTTTGGGGCAGTAAGAGATATTTCAAACTCCTCCTGTCAGAAATGTTTGCTTTCGGTAGATAAATAAGATTCCAGAGCCATCAACGGGGCACCTCCTGTCAGCATGGAATGTGTTTTTTAGGAAACTTGTAAGAAGTGTAATGTGATCAGGTACTAAATCAATCACCCAGATTTTTGGCTCCTGTTGTTCATATGGTAAGATGTTATCAGATAGCTCGTTATGAAACTAGAATTTTAACCCTTAGGCTCCAAAAGAAAACAACCTGGTGAGCACATGAACAATCAAGCCTAAAATACAATCTATTATACTGTACTAGTGTCAGTCTAAATCTACAAGTTACATTTACTTTTTACCTCCTTTATCAAATGAACAATGTCACCCATGGGAAATAACATAAACATTTCCTTACTAAATTCTTCAGATTTATTTTTGAAAACCCCTCAACTATTTTGCATTGGATTTTAACCTCTTTGATCCACTTTCTGCCCATTTCTGTTATTTCTGCATTGCAAAGCGGAAGTGTCATGCTTTAAAGACAATGCAGGGACACAAGACAGAGGAGGACAGCAGGGAACAGAAAGGAAAGAGAAGTTAAGAACTCCAAAATACGATGTATTTTATGGTCCCCTAGAAGCCACCTCTTCTTTAAGATCATTGTAGTTGACTAATAGAGGGCTGTGTCCTATTAATAGCATGAAAGACTGAAGCCAGTCAGTGCAGGAGTAAGACCAAAAGTAGCATCCAAACTGGGAGGTCAGTAGAGATCAGTAATAAACACAAATATGTCTGGAACCTCCTCAGCTGTCCTGAGCTCTCCACAGAAGAGCAGCAGCTCTCAGCAGCTCCCTGTAGTTTCTTCACTGTAAGCATGTGGGAAGGAATAAGCTGTTAAAGCCTCCAGGTCTTCTGACCACCTGTACAGCTCCTCAGCAATGCAGCATGAGGTGCTGTAAGCATACAAATGTTCTCTGATCAACCCATTCTAATTACTGCCAGTGCCTTCTTTCTGCTCAAGAAAAATCAGCCATAAATCACCTCTTGCCTTATCAACTGAAAGCAGAAACTGCAACAAAGCTTCCAGAAATCAACAGAAGGGTATCCGGTGCTCAGTCAAGCCAGTTATGCCTTCCTCATGACATCTTTAAGTTCTAAACTAGATCTGGTCTGAGTTAACACTAAAGCAGTTTTGTTGTCGTAACAACTGAAAAATCATTGCATCAAAGACCTGCTTTATATTTTTACAGTGCAAACTGACCATGGTGAAACACAATTTGTCTTTCAGTAGCCAATGGAATGAACTGAGCCCATCATTTCTTCATTTCTACGGTAAGCTCCCAGATGCAACAACATATATTATGATGCACCTTGAAATCAGTTAAAATAAAAAAACTAGATGTGTTTTGATCTGGATATTGTCATTAAGTTTGGACTTTAAAAATGTCTGATCTATACTGCTAAGTATGTTAATTTTAAAATCCTGTCACGTAAATAGAGGAAACAATAGTATGAGCTTTTAGTTCCTTTTTAAATCTGAGCACTGTTTATGACATTGCATTGAACAAGGCAAAGACCCCACGGAAAAAAAAACAGGAACAAAATAAAACCCAGGCTCATGAAATTAAGAGTTCGTGTCATGCAATGTGTGCCAATGAGGCACACAAGCACAAGTTGACAGGAGTTGGCTTTTACAAACTTCTAAGGTTGACCTCGGAACTTGTACGTTACAAATCTATTATTTTACAGCAAGTAAAAGCTCCAGAAACAGTCAGAGCTTCAAACAGTGCCAAGTGCTTCTTGCTACAACGACAGCATGAGCCACTCTGGGGAATGCTTGTATTCACTTGCTTCCTACCTTTCCTGCAGACACTCACATTTGGTTCCTTTGTCCAAATCTATGCACTGTTTTTTACACTGAGACTTACTGTAAAAGTGAGCTATTACTACTGTTGCAGCACTGGTTGCACATTATCCTTTGCTTTGTTTTACTTTTAGCATAAAGAAAACCCCCAAAAATCCCCAAAAAACACCAACAAGTAAATTCAGGTATAACTGATAACTTTGGAGATATTTTAGTAGAACAGAGCAACTGCTATGGTTTTATATCGATTAACTCCCTGTGTTTGTTGATTGGCTCCATAGGTTTTTACATCAGTAGTAAGCCAAAATTAGCATTTATGGACAGGTATACATTGAGTTAAAAAGAAATACTAGAACCAAATGCAAAATTAGACCACAGAATTTATGTCTGATTTAAGCTGATCATTATTTCTGGTATCGCAGTTAAGTGGAGAGCTAGTTACACTCTGACATGGCATTATAAGCAATAAAAGCAGGCTTCAGACTAAGAATCTTATACATAGCAATCGAATTGCAAAAAAAATACATAGAATTCAAAATACATAAATTCATTCAAGCCAATAAGAAGAGCAAACATTGAGATAGCCTCTTTTCGGGTATTAGCCTTCCCGTTCGGGAGTAGATTACTTTATCACCAGATTAAAGGCAATGAACTACTTCCTGCCTACAGATAAGAATTTAGGGGGGTTGTTCCGCTGTAAATTACTGTTATTTATCAGATATCTGATTATAACAGCTGTAGTCCTCTTAGCTGCATTCTACTTGGCAACTGTTAATGTAAAGACTGTGAAACAGACTCAAATAAATCACAACCAAGTATAAAAATAAATAAATACACCAGCAATTATACTCTTGAAAATCAATTAAGGAATATTTTGGGTTTATCCTCTAAAAAAAATAAAATAAAATAAAAAAAAAGGCCATAAACAAAGAAGTTTTCTTTTCTATCCAAAGTCCCTGCAGGACTATCTGCACTAATGGCCTAGGAACACCTAGATAAAATGCCTTCAAATATGTTGACAGATGTAGATTATTTCTGCTGAAAATCCATTTAATCTCATTTTCAGCTGCTGAAGTTGTGTTCTTTCCGTTCTTTTTTTTTTCTTAATAAGAATGGTATTTTGCAAAAACTAATGGATAACAGTAATTTCAGATAAGTACCCCAGCAGATCATACATCACCGGAGTGCAACAGCACCATTGCAATGGTTGCAGAATAAAATCAGGGGGGAGAGCAATAAGCAGACCATAGTTACAATCAGCAGAATTTACTAGAGATTAACTAGAGATTTGACAATACCCAACAGCCTATAACTGGATCAAACAAGTAATGAAACTGTCTTGGCCTATAGAGAGTAGCCAAATTCAAGAAAGACTTGTAACACTCTGTAATCGTGCTCAATCAACATGCTAATCTCATCAATCATGATACAGAACTACAAGTAAAGTCAGACTGCATGGTAACGACTGACAACTTCCTAACAGATGTGAAAAGGAAATGTACTTCACTTGAATAAAAAGGGCTTCTGATACTTAGGATAAGCATGTAATTATTCTTCACATTTAAGAAATAAAGCAATACAGGAAACCCCATATCCAATTATTCTAGAGCATCTTTCTTGGAAAATATTTTATCAATCATTTTACTAAAATACAACGCAGGGAAAAGGTGCATATATTTGTCAGTTGTATTAAGAAATTAGGAAGATTAATTAAATGGTTATCTAAAAAACAAGTTGGTTTACTATGTGTAAACTGTAGATGTGCAGTAGGCACCCTGAAAGACTTCTCTAAATATAGACTCTATATACCTAACATAGAAATGGAACTGTTACAACACAGAAATATATTTCACTACACTAAAGTAGAAATTATGAGGATTATACAGGACAGGAAAGGCTGAATAGGCAGATAGAACTTTCCCATACTACATTTAACTTTGCAGCAATATAGAGTCCATTCTATATTTGATATCAGTGGTATAAGTAAGTAGGTCTAAACCATGTCACCGTTGGAAAGCATCTCCTGAATTTGGACTCAGGAAGTAAAAGCTCTCCACACCCTTCTGACCGTAAGAAACTTACCCACTGAATCAAAACCTCTCTGTCAGACACTCTAAACTGGTCAGAATTTGGTGTTAACATTCAAGGTCTAGAAAACAAACCGGACTATTTTTGAAATATGCAACAAATTTATGTATCTCTCACAAAGCCAAGAACAGCAAAGAGGTTTAGTTGGCATCTGTAAAAGTAACATACTTATTCAGTCTAGACATGGCTGTAAGAACTCGAATAACTAAAATGAAATTTTGGTTAATGGACACATTATTTCATCCCTAGGGTCAGGGTTTTTTTTTTTGTCATTTTTGTTTTCATCAAAATTTTTATGAAGCCATTTAACTGGGGAAAATTCGAGATTTTGTTATGTTGCGTAACTGACTGGATATGATACTAAACCAGGAAATTATTTTACCAATATCTCTGAACCGTCAGCCGCAAGGAGGACATACACAGCAGACCACAACAGGTGAACAAGATTATTTGTGTGAAATAAACCGGCTGTATAGCATTAAGAAATATTTCCAGCTCAAGCAGCTGGAAGTATACACATAAACTATTTGATATCTGGGTAGTATGATTCAGGGAGTCTGCAACTACGGACAAAATTGTTTCTAAAATAGGAACCAAAGTAACAATTTTTAAAGCAGCCATGACACCCTAAGGAGAGTCAACAGTTTATAAAAAATTTAAAAACACAAATGACATTCTGCATTGTACAAGAATCTTGATGGGAGCCAAAGATATGACCTCGCACATAATATCCTTTTTGAAAATATACTTTCACAGACATGGTGTGAAGAGTGGCTTGTCACAATCTTGGTTTCAACACCATACCAAGTATTCCTAGCGCTCCAGTAGGGGCACTCACTCCATTTTCTTTTAACCAGAATAAAACAGTTATGACATTAAATCCCTTCATGCTTGAAATGAAAACAAACAAGCACAAAATAACCTTCACCTTTTTTTTTTTTCGTCTCTGGCAAGTACTGCTAAGCCACACGGCTCTACACATGAACTGTTGTCAACACGCTGCTCAGAAGCTGAAGTCCTGGATGACAAGGTGTTTCACAATGTCTACTAGAGACATAGTGAAGAATTTGTCCTACTTCCTGTCTGTTAATTACTGACATGCTGCAATTGATAGCTTCGTAAACCATTCTAATCTACTTTCTTAAAATGTAACAACAGATAAAAGTAACAACACAAAGCCTTCAATTTTTATTTTTTTTTTTAATGTTCTGAATTGTGGAACTGCAGTCACATTCTTCCCTTTAAAAAAAGTCATTTGTATGCCCAAATCCCACAAAGAATAAGGCATCAAATTTCGAAGAACAGCTGAAAACGTCTTGTCTGATTTACTGAAGTTGTCACTGAAAATCATCAGCATTCCTGAGAACATTGCCTCATAATTTAAAAAGCCCTGCAGCAGCACTAACAAAACACCCCTTGGGTATGCCCCTTCAAGAGCGCTATATGGCAGGCTATACAGAAATCCCGTTCTTACAGCAAGCCAGTCACGGTCAGCTGTTCCTTCGTATTCCCAATGTAATTACAGTTCACAGAAATCAAAGGGAAAACTGACAGGGGGGCTGTATTTGGAGGAAACAAAACCAAACCAAAAACAAGCAAACAACAGGAACACAAACCAAACCACAAAATACACGAAAACCCACCTCTCCAACCCTCACTAAATTATACCTAATGTTAAGAAAGAAGAAACAAAAAGAAGTTCAAACTTACAAGAAAATGACTGAACAAACCTCTGAACATGCCTACACTGCAGGGCAGGTGTTTCCTACACTCGGCTACTGTGGTGGTACAGACGCCCCTGTCCTGGATTGCTCTGCGAAGCAGCTGACTCCTAGGCCGCACTGTGGAAACATTTCTAGGCCGCACCTCGACTGCACCATGAGAGCAACAGTATTATCTTTTGTTTAATATGACTGAGGTCCGGTAAGCACAAAGAATGAAAAACTCACAAGTCAGTCTCCCGAGACCGACACACCTGCATGTACCTGGTACATCTCGATGCTGTACACCAATACGACTGCTTGTAGTGGTACTTGGTACATTCCAACCCTGTACGCAACCACCACAATGGTGTGTACTCATCAGCATGGAATGGTTGGGCCTCCCCTGATCTTATTCATCACCCCTGGTCACTCCAAATAGGAGGAGGAGGAAAACAAATGTCGAAATCCCCCAGTCACATGGAAAACAAGATTCCTGACAAGATTAGTGACCTCAGTGGAAAATACCGGCCTAGTTCTGACCAGTCTTATGACCCTACAAATATTGATCCTAAGAAAGGCCCATTGGAGTTCTTTGGGATCTCAGCAAGTTGAATCTCATATCTCCCCCTGAGATGGAACTCCCCTTTGAGTTGAGACGCCTCTCAGGTTTGAGACTTGTCTTCTGGTAAGGCCGCCAAGAGCAATGTCTGTGACAGCGCTAACGAAGGGAAATATAAGTGCCCGTAACCTCCAAGACTTAAGACTGTTAGATAATTTAGAAACTATAAAATTACCTCAATTTATATTGATATGCCAAATCATACCACCTTGTCTACAGACTAGCCTCTATAACCATATGTGGCTCTGTGTGTGCATATGCATGATCTCTTTAATTAGTAATTTGGTTAAGTTTTATAAAAAGGTAATATACTCATCCTATTTGACATATTAATCTTAATGATCCAATGCCATCACTGAAATTACTGTTTTGCACCAAGCATAACTACAAATTCCAACATCTGTTTTTCTTTTCTTATCCTTTTCCCCACATCCTTAGGCATAAACCATCGACCAGGTCTGAGACTAGGGGTAGATCTAATCTTATTCTCTGAGGAAGTTCAGAGGAAAAGGGGTCTCTGTTCCAAACTTCGTGACTGAATGGGAGGGCTTCCCTTTGTTCAAATCATTGTCTAGGCCTAAGGTTGGATCTAGTCGCACAAAGGCTCCTCTCTGAAGGAGTTTAGAAATCAAGGGGGTCCAATCTGAAGCCTTGGAAACTAAATAAAAGGACATTTTCCATTCATTCCCCCATGCCTTAGACATAAACCGTTGTCAAATGGGAGGTCTACCCTTTCCCCTTTTCCAGCCACAATCCCCATAAAGACCACTTCTTTCAATCTAAAAGCGATCATATTATTTTGATTGTGTATTTATAATCACACCTACTCATTTTTAATTAATTGCCTTGTAGTAACTAATGTAGTGACCCTGCCATCAATCAAACCTTAATCAACTTTTTGACCTTTTACTAATTAACAAAACAAATTTATAAATTTGTATGGCTGCGTTCATCTGAGCAAAGTGTATTTCACTCATTTTTGCAGAAAATAGAGCCTTGGACAAAGCTCTATAGCAAAAGGGGAAAAGCATGTCTTAGACGCTCCTCTTGCCCTTGTGACAGCTGCTCCAACAACTCCCACCGTGGTCCACAATTGCCCACGCAGGGGAAACCTGAAAGCAGCCTCATACCCTTCTGGGCAGCCTAGGGCACGTGATGGGCCGTGGTCCCAGCTGTGGGACACAGATTGTGCTGAGTATAGAATCGTATCATAGAATCATAGAATTGTTCAGGTTGGAAAAGACCTCCAAGATCATCAAGTCCAACTTTCTACCCAACACCTCCATAACCACTAGACCATGTCCTGAAGGACCACATCCACCCTTTTTGAACCCCTCCAGGGATGGTAACTCCACCACTTTCCCAGGCAGCCTGTTCCAATGCTTAACTACTGTTTCAGGAAAGAAATTCTTCCTAATATCTAATCTGAACTGCCCCTGCCGCAACTTGTGGCCATTTCCTCTTGTCCTGTTGTTAGTTCCTTGGGAGAAGAAGCCAAAACTGGCCTCACTACAACCTCCTTTCAGGGAGCTGTAGAGAGAAAGGAGGTCTCCTCTCAGCCTCCTCTTCTTCAGGCTAAACAATCCCCACTCCCTCAGCCTCTCTTCATAAGACATGTTCTCCAATCACCTCACCAGCTTTATTGTCCTCCTCTGGACCAGCACTTCGATGTCTGTCTTATAATGCAGTGCCCAGAACTGAACACAGTATAAATGCAACTATCTTGCCCTGGCTGCTCCATATGGACTTACAAAATTCCAGTTTCAAAACAATGCATGAAACACCTCTGATGGCAGATGTTACATGTCTTTAAAACATTCTGTGGATTTGCTGCGCGTAGGGTCAGAGGAACAGCTCTAAAAGAATGTATTTCCTAATTGCAGTTAATAAGAATTTGCTATTTAACAAAGAGAAATAACAAAATAATATCCCATTACACTGATATGCAGTAACATAATGTTTCTGATTTTTTCAGACCATTACCTTAAATATTTCCTGCTCTGCCCAAATAAATATAAACACATGTGGAAAATTAACTGTCTGTCTAGATGCACTGTGGAACAGAGTAAGAGCGGCACTAGGCACTACAAATGTAGATACTGTATTTCACCTCTTGAGAGACAATAATGTGATTCTTGGGCTTTCATGACAGTTTAGTAAGTCTACCAAAGGACTGCAAGTCTGAGGGTAGAGATAAGATAGTTTTATTACATTAAACTAATAGGAGTGATATACGATTTCCAGTATTTTCACACAGATTTCCATTTCATACTGCACTGTAGAGCAGAATGGGTAATACTGCAGCTCTAATAGGATTTCTACAAGTATATTAGTACATGCTACCCAAAACAGTAGGGTTAATTCCTGTAACCATTCAGCATCTACACTATCTTCCTAACAGAATCGTGAATTTTCTTTTAGACAGTAAGAGCTCAGATCTATCTTCAAACTTTAAAAATCCAGTACTACTCCCCAGCGATAAATTGGTAATTGAAGCAGTTGGGTTGGCGCACAAATAACACTCTGATGTCAGCTAGCTTCCCAACTCTCAAAAACATGGAAGCCTTTAAGCTTCAGCACTTTAACACACTCTCTTGAGAGCTGATACAGGAAATCATCAGGAAAAAGTCCTGGTACTGGCTTCAATTGCACCTCAGCAGAATTCTTTCAAGTTCCACAGTATGGAAATTGCTTCTGCCTGGTACTGCTACAGCAGCCCCTCAGGGGCCGGGAGCATGTTATTAGGTTTAATTTGCCCATGCAGTTCTGCAGCTGCTACTAAAATTTAAACTTACAGCATCAAATTTCTAGCTTTTGCATTTTAACAGTTTGCCTCAATTCAGATAGAAAAGTGAAAATCTTTATTTTAGTCTACCTGTCAGTGAGCTGGGGGGGGGAAGAAAAAAAAAAAAGAGGGGAGGAGGGAGCATTTGTTGCATTCATTTCACTTTCATTCCAATAAATGTAAATCTCTCCTAACCTTGACATGTTAAGCTAAACTAGTTAAATATATGTGCCTAAATAATTTTAGTGTCCAGCAATACAAACAAGGAAATATTTCAAGCCTTTATTATCTTCTTTTATTAGTTGTTGTATAATTTATATTACTATTAAATTACTGCAGAGTCTCTGCATATTTACACTTGTTCATATTTCTAAGGAAATAAAAGGACCTTGCCTTGGTTTTGGAATTTAACAGCATAAGATACTAAACAGATTTATCTTCAGCTATGTGTTTAAAGAGATGCTGCTTTTCTTAGCCTCTCCTTGCATATCTTCTGCACGTCTCTAACACATGCTACAGTGCCCTCTCATGGATACTAAACACCTCACAGGAGAAAGAGTGACATCACCAAACCTGTGGGATCACATCATTTCATCCAAGACCTATCACGTTAGTTAAAAAGCCATGATGAAGAAAGATTTCATAAAAGCTGACATCATTCATTACCAGAAGCGTCCATTACTGAACCCACAGAAATTAAGGTAAAGGCAGTGGTTGAAAACTGTTCTGGGATAGTGATCCATGGCCAAATCTTCCCCTCAGATATTTCAGTATCAAATTCATCACCACAACTTCCTCAAGCTATTCTACCCTCTTCCAGGAGTGTCGTCAACTCAACTCCCAACTATTCCAAAGTCTCCTTCATTTCCTACTCACGAATAGTGTAATACCACACAGCACACCCAGCCTGTGTTCTTTGCTGGGAGACGAAAAAGTAACTCTTCCAGCAACAGGTTACATAGCTGCAACTACTTTGGAGAAATAAATAAATTTGTCTTTTTAAAATTCAGCTTCTCAAAGTATTAAAAGGACTAACAAATCCAATAGGCAAACAGATTACATTTATCAAAACTGTGCAAACAGTTATGATGTACAAGCAACTTAGCCAGTTGCATAAATATTATTTTATTCAGAGAAGAAAATCTCTTCAGTAGATTTTTTCAGAGCTGTGTATGAGAAAAATAAGTAATAATTTACAAATGACCAAGCGAATCCAAAACTCCTGTAAAGAGCTAACACCTTTAAACAGAATTTAAAGGGTAATAATAAGTCTAGAATACAACAAAAATATACGCATGGAAAAGCTTGTAAACTTGAAGACAAGCACTGGTTTGGTTCCTTCCCTAGACTGTGTACATTGTACCTGTCACGAATCACCAAGATATCAACAGAATGGGGTCACCTTTTATAAACATCAAATAAAAGTGTTTAACTGCAGTTTTGGCTACAAGGCAGTAACAGTTTTGTTAAGAGTTTGAAATACGAGTGCTGAAGTTTGGAAGTACTCAGTTTCTACAAAAACATGAATTTAGTTACAAAAAGTTTTAAAGTACTGAAGTATTTAAAGAGAAAGCACTACATAATCATACACTGAAAATCAAGCAAAATGCTTTACGAAACAATGATTACAGAACTTGAGCAAAATAATAAACCTTCAATAGAAGTACAAATGATAAAACACTTTAATGTAATTCAAAATTATTCCTGTAATCTGTATTACAAAAACACATTTATTTAGGTTTTTTATTATAAAAACATGAACAATTGAGTGGCATTGCAGGTAGAGAAAAGGGATCTGCTGTTAAATTACAAGTCAGTTACTTGTGCCATATTTTCAATGCATATTGAAATATTTGAATAATATTTAAAGCGTCTTTCACTACATGCAGAATGGAAAATATTTTTTTAACTCTGTTTTGTTTTGGTTTTGGAAATTAGAAGTTTCTGACAGGATAACAGAAATAGATTTAATCACTCCCCTGGTTAAAAGACAGAACATCTGGGATTGGGCTGACTAAATTTAAAATGTATGAGCAGGCTGTGAAATGACAAACAGCTGCAAAGGTACAGGATATTCTGATTACAATTTAGACTACTGTCAGCATGTAACACATGCAAATTAAGGTACAGTTATTCAGTGTGCTAATTTCCATGTTCTGTTTTGGCATATTATAGAGTAACACATATACACAGATGTATACCATTAATATATAATATGTATGTATATATGTGTGTGTGGAAATATTACAACAGTTAGCAAAATTTATCAAAACCAGAAATATAGTATTGAGTATGGACCAAAAAGTCAATCGTCTTCATTCCTGAAATGTTAAAAATAGGGAGGGTAAATCTCACTTCTAAACCTCTTTTCTCACAGACAAGAAGCTTCTGATGTTATGCTTGTTTTCCAGATATATTCCACAAATTCATTAGAGACAGGGAAACTGAACTATGACTTTCTAGTAAAGACTTCATATTAAAAAGTGTGCTGTGTAACAATTTGAAATACTGCTATACTAAGGAAAAGAATTTTAATGCTAGAAAAGAATTTCTTGTCTCAAACTTAAGTTGGGGAAAACAATTAATGCTCAAGCATGACTATTTTGAAAAATATTTCTATGCACTAATTCTGTTTCTTACATTCAAATGCATAAAGCCTACAGTAGGCAGTTGAACCTAAAATAAGAAAAAGGTTACGAAGAAGTTGAAATGAAGACTTTAATTTAATCCTACAGTCAGGAGCCAAAACCAGATTCATTAACTGCAATTACAAGATGTCTTTCTACTTTGCATGAAAATGAACCATTATTGGAAACAGGCTCAGAGAATGTGGCAAAGGGTCACATAGGACAAATAAACCTTTCTAGTCTAGTGAAAAATACATTAAGTGTTTCTAGGTTAAGTAGAAATACTCTAACCCATTGGAAAACTATTAAGATAATTCTCTGCCGTGCAAATGCTTCCAAGACAAAACGCACATCCACCTATAAAAAATATCAAATGTTCACATGAAATTATGTGAAGCACTCCAGATGAAATTGATTTCCACATACATAAAACTGCAGTATCTATCTAAGCTTTCATTCATTTGATCTGAGGATCTTTAATTTGCTCTTCAAAAATAATTCAAGGAAGTCCCAATAAATTGCAAGAACAATCCTATCAGATTTGAAAAATTATGGATTATGGGGGGAACAACAAAAAAATTATGAAATGGAAAGAGTAAAGAAGATATTAGCCCAAGTAGGTATGAATCTTTAAGAATCTGCCATGTAAAATATTTACTCAGCAGTGGCACTTAACAGAGATCAGATTTCTAGAACTGGACAACAGATTGCAACCTGCGGCAGATACTGGAGCTCAGCTAGTTCTCTGTAAGACACTCATTCCTAAGGAAAACATTTCCCACAGATGGGAAACCACACCAGACATCAACTGTCTTATATTTGACATGCTGGTTGGTTGCACGGGAATAGAATGCTGAAGTTATTAGTCAGTCTTGCACTTGCATTTTACTCAATTTGAAAAGAAAGCTAAAGAGAACGGTAACGATTATGTCAAATGCTGGTCAATCCCCACTTATTAAGTGTGAAATTTAGCTGAGAAAAAGAAAGGGGCTTTGATTCTACGTCACAAAAATTATATCCAGTAAGCTCACCAAGAGACTGCAAGTAATATGTACAACTCTCCAGATTTAATACAGATTCCCTTAACGTCTCCTTGATGTTACTTTCAAACTGAATTTCACAGAAAACCATATTGTCCCCAAATTAACATCTTTGTTACCTACTGGAAGCACTCAAGGTAAACGTTATGCTGTGGGATGAAGAACTTTCAAAACAGCTTCAATTGCACAGAGCAAAAGATACTCTGGCAAAACCTTTGAAGCATCTCATGGAAAGAAAGTATCAAGTGACTTCTCATAAACCATGACCTAGCCCTCACATGTTCCTCAGATTGAAAAGGTACTGAAAAACAAACCAAGCAAGTCAGCTCAGCAAGGAGTTTATCTTACCTTTTAAAATCAGACTCAAGTTCAATTCTTTAGCCTGCTCCCTTTTCTGTAATTTATCTTATAGGAATTGCTGTGGTAGATGAAGAAATATGCTGCAAATGTTTGCAGAGAACTAATTTAAATTCCCTGAATAAGGAGCTTCTATTGGTTTTGGGGGGTATTTCTTTTGTTTCTTTGTTGTGGGTTTTTTTTAAACTAAGTGCTGCTTCTGGGAATATTGCCATTCACAATTCTATTAGCTACACACAAAGAAAAGTAGTTCTTGAATGCATACTTTTGAGAAGGTAGGTCCCAAATATAGTAACACCACCACCACGATTTAGCAAAAACATAAATGTAGGCTACATTTCAGAACAGTCTTTTCTTGAAACAATGGTTACAGGCATATAGCAGGAACAATAAATCACAAACTGCGAGTGAATCCTGCTAGAAGATTAAAGTATGACTACAGAGAGAGAAATTCTTGTATGTGTCTATGCAGCCATCTCCACAACCCTTAGAGCAGTTGTCACACAAAAGTCACTGCTAGTGACTAAATTAAAACAGTTCACAAACTGCAATATTTAGTTTAAACTTCGGTGAGGCAAATAATAACACCATATTCACAGAAATGCCCTCTGAATGAAACTACACAGGGCAGATCTTTGCAGAATGATGCAAAAACTGCACGAGACTTTCACGAACACACCCACTCAGAACCTCCTCACTGGTAGAGATCACTGGTGACATGGGAAGACGGCAGTCTCTGCCAAGGAAGGTTATTAGATTCCTTTATAATCAGGAGTAATGCTGCCCAGAAAGTATTAGCATACGGGTCATCAAAGGTTGACTTTGCAGAGGCTTAGCAATTTAGCTACGTAAAGCAAGCCAAGAGAGCATTTTCATGCTGTTATATTTTACTCCAGCAATCCATCTCCTCTTCTACAATCAGACAGCTTCTACAAGCATTGGAGCAAATTAATTTAACTTTTAAAAATTGTTTTATTTGTATTGAGAAAAAGCTATCAATTACTTCAGAACATTTAAATTCAGATAACATTTCAACAATCCTTCTTCCCTTCTGTGTTCTGCACAAAAAAAAAAAAAAAAAATGGACTTACTGTCTCTTGTTTTGTCATAGATTAGTTGGTTTTAGGTGACACAAAAACAGATGACTTTATCATCAAAGTCACATAATGCTAACTTTCAGACTATGAAGTTTCTTTTGACCCTTCCAAATGATAGGACTGAAAAAATAGAACTGTTAAGCACTTCACCTGTCAAAAAAAGCTAGACTTGTATTTCATTTTAATGTAGTCTGGCTGGTAACTTAATATAATACATCTGTAAATCCCCAAGAAATTCAGGTCAGGCTAGAAGAAGCACTGCAAGTTAGCATCTAAGACAAGCAATGCTATAAAGTCACATTTAGAAAAACAGTCAACTCTTGTTCCCGTGGCAGTGCTCACTAGCTGCAGCTATGATTATTATGGTAGGAAAAGAGGCAATATCTGATAGTATATCCAACAAGGTATCCTGCCACAACAGCTGTTTGTTTTTTAGAGAGATACAAGCTCTCTTATGGTGCAAATGGACAATACTACTTCAGAGGAAAGACTTACATTCTTTGTCTTTTGACTAGGATTAAAAATAAATAAAATAAATAAAAATTTAATGCTTAAATCCAGCAGCTTTATTACCAATAGCAGGGGCAGTTTCCCCAGCTGAAGCAGTACAATGCCTATCAGAGTCATGGCTATATCCCACTAAAATTAGCTGTAAAACACAATGTTCTCTTCCTCTCCAAACTCTCTTTGTGGTGCTGCCATTTAAATCAGTTACTTACCAGGATGTACAGTCTAGAGAATTAATTTTGGAAATCACTGACCTGTCACAGAAATGTCCTGGTTTTTTGGAGAGTTTTTTTAGTGATATGGGTGTACAAATCAAGAGACTGCCTTAGAATTAATCTTAACCAATGAGCACACTAAAGGTAGCAGAAATAAAATCCAGCTGTCAAGATAACATAGAAGCCTATAATGGGAAATGACCCTAGAAATGCCATCATCACGTACATTTCCAAAGAACACACACTGTGTTACATTTTTGCCCTCAAAACGGAATCTCCGTCAAAGGTATTGTATGATTAAAAGAGAGTTTATCTCCAAATAAGAGGTTTACTCTTAGATTGCAGGCTAGAAGATGCACAGACCTGCACTGAAGACATACGTGTAATACATGTTCAGAAAGTCATCTTGCCACATTTCTTGCCTTTCCAGAGGAAGACATTTCAAAGCAGTGAACTATTTATACACCCCTGAATGCCAAAACAAAAATACTACGAACATTAGGCAATCTGTAAATAACAGCCTGACCAAGTGGCAAGACACGAAGGAAGAAGGATCAATAATCCTATCGGCAGACCTGTCAAACCTCCTTACAGAGCTGAGAAAAGACGAGATTCACTTTATTTCCTAATACTAAATCCTTCACTCACCATCAGTTTGGATTGCAACACCAAGAGCTAATTTAGCTTGCACAATCATCGTAAATGATCAAGGGGTTTAGCTGAAACTTTTGTTATTTTCCCTTACTACAGCATAAATAGAAAATACATTGATTATACTATTTAAAAATATAAAAGAGAATATAAAACATCTTTGGCACTTGCTCATAATGGTAACCAAGCACTTTTGTACCTACTAGAGCATGGGAATCCCGTTTCAATCAAGCAACAGGAATGATGCTTGTAGAACCAAAGTAGCTGCTAAAAAGATTTTAACTCCCAGAGTTATTTCTTTCCTTGTATCCTATTGTTCTGAAAACTACAATAAAACCTATTTTTCATCTTGTCGACTCCTACCTCTGGTTAAAAGCTCACAGACAAATGTTTGGAAAATCAGTCATTTCCAAAAAACTAAACATATTTTATATATAAAAAATATATATTTTATATATAAAGCTAAATATATTTAATTGCTTCAAACATAAGTAGCATCAAGTAGCATCAATATTTTCAGTCAACTGTTTTCAAAGAGATCACTGGCTTTTCCTGCATATCCCAAGTTTATTAACATTAACCGAAGGTATTTCCTGCAGAAACGAAGGGGAATTCACATCAGGCGAAATATTTCATTTTCTCCTCCATGGATGTATAATCTGCAGCAATAATTGCTAATCATTAAAAATGATAAATGTTTTAGGTTTGTATAACGTTTTATTTAATTATAAAGCTTTTTTATGACTTATATGTATCACACATTACACAGCAATCAAGGAGTAAGCACACTATAGGACTGTTGAAGGAAGTCATTGAAATAGAACAGTATTTTTAAATCTTCCAAGAAATATAGTCTGAGTACAACTTTAACAATAAATAATATCTTTGATTTGCCAGAACACACTTGCGTATAACTAAAGTGAAACAAGGGAGCTTTACAGTAACGCTCAAACTTCTGATAAGTTATTGCCAGAAATACCACTAAAATAAACTGTGCCGATTTAAAATTGCTGACATGGAATGTGTACTAAGTACTTTCGGTTTAAGTTCAAATAGCTCACTGGACATTTGGAAAGGACTTTCTTAAAAGTTTAACATTTTCTGATAAACAAATATTACCCAAAATAAACAAAAAAGGAAACGATACTGTAATATTAGATACATGGAAAGTAAATCAAAAAGTGTTTTGCTCAAACAGCTGCTACCAAATGCTTGTGGAAATGCACACCCTGAAGAATATTAATAGTAGCTGCAGATGGTTTTTAAATCCATCCATCCATTACAGCTAAATGGCCTATTCAAAAGCAATGATCTGAACAAATAACAAAGACAGTGACAGTTTCAAAAGCCTACATGGAACATCAGAAGATCTTCAGAGAGCAAAGCTCCGCGTGGCTGATGGAAGCGAACGGAACCGCAGCTCATGGGCATGAGCCTGAGTGTCTGACCATAATTTCTTAGCATGGACACTTCAGTGTCTGACGAGTGCAACTATATTTCAGGGAAGTGAAATAATTTATGAATTTGGTTGGTATTGAAAACCCAGGTAACTTTCAGTTCATGATCCTATCCTTACATCCTATAAATTAAGCATCAATGAGAAATGATGCAGCTGCAAATTTCCATTCTTGCTCTCTGTGGAGCTAATTGCTATTTTATGTTATTAATACAATGTACACAGCATAACATTACATTTATGCTTTAGTTATTCTGAAATTCTAAGACGATTAAAATGATTCATTTGTCCCAGCTAAATAGTGTCCTAAGTTTGGATTGGGGTTTGTTTGTTTTGTGGGTGGGGTTTGTTGTGTTTTTTCTTACAAATGAACAAGAAAATCCTCAAACTAAAATTCACAGAAAAATAAGCTACAGCAGACATGCAGGTATTGTCAGAAACCATTTCTGTGTCAGGGTTTGGGAAAAGAAACATATCTGACTGGTCCATTTGCAATCCTAGAAATACATGGATAATCATAGTTCTCCTCAGAAATGATGACAGCAGGTCTTCTCAGAAGGCAAAGTTTTGCAATATATTACAAGCCAAAGAATCAGAAACTGTTTGAAGGAACTTATTAAAGGATAAAAATCCTTGAAAATAAACTTTGCAACATTGCTTTTAAAAAGAAAGGAGAACAATTTTCTGAGCTCTGATACACATGATCATGAACTGTACCATCGGTCAGCACTAACCTCTATCACTCGCAAGGTAAATGCTATTTCAAACAAGTTTCTTTCACAGACAATTTCTCTTTATTGCTATGGTCAACTCCGCTAAGAAGCACACGCTGTCATTAGCAACATATAGCAATCTGCAGCAAAAGAACCCGGTGTGACAAAACAACTAAGCTTTTTTTTTCAAAGAAGTCATTGAATACTAATATATTAAAGAATAGATTTCCAGATTTAGAAAACTCCCACTTCAGACTTATCTAATTTTAAAATTAACTTTTTTTCAGGTTTCCTCTTTATTCCACATTGAAGACTTTGATTCTTTTTAATTTTAGTTAGAAATCTGCAGCATGTGGCTAAGTTGTTGCATACAGGCCAATATAATGACGTACTGTTTAAATAATCTAATAAGTGTAGTGTTCTTAATACTTTCCTGGTTACAGAAACACTGTGCATTCTCCTATAAGTGCTTGCTTAACTTCATAAGGAAACAGAGTCAGACAACCCACGACATATAAATTTACTGAGTCAGAGACAGATTTAGAACTGCTGGACAGAGCTTTGATCCCTTAAGGAGGAAAAATAAGGAAAATAAAAAGCTAGTTTCAGGCTCACCACTATTCTCCTCCTAGCACCAGAGAGCATTGAGTAAATTTGCTCAAGCATTAATTTACTAAATAGCTGGGTAACACTTCATTAGATCATATTATGATCTGTTCTTTAGGTTATGCATAGAGGTAAATGAAACCTCAAATTGGCACAAGTCAGCAACTCTCTTCCAATTCCCCTTCTATGCTACCGTGAGAGGCCAAGATATTGGTGTGAGTCCATCTCTTCCTCTCAAGGTACTCCTTGACCTGAGCTCTTTAATCTAAAGTGAAAAAGCTAAGTGGCATCTCCCTAAGATTTGACCGGAAATTTCTTCCTAGTCTCCATCTACCCAGAAATTTACTCATGCTATGAATAACGATCTGAGCTAGACAGTTCTAGCACCAGAAAAGAGGGTCTAACTGAATTTGCCAAGAGTTTAATAAGCACCACAGTTTAATTAGCCCATTTTATTTTTAACTTATAGCTCCACATGAAACCAAGACATGCAATTTAGAAAGGAAAACAAAAATCTGTTGTTCTACTGAATAATTGATCATACTCTTGATGCTCCCTGGTAACAAAGGCAAAATCTCAATTTCAGTATATTTATCAGAAAATAAAGAACATTGTTTCAAATCTTTATACTACTACTATTTAAAGTATATCCAGTATTACAAGCAGGAAAGAAGAAATGCATCTGGCTGCTATTGACAAAAGGCTATTCAATTGTCTTTATTAAAGCAATATGTTCATAGAATGGAAACCACAAAGAGGAACAATGAAAAGAGATGGAAACAGGATGGGGAAAAAAAAAAACCACAACAGAAGAAGATGGGAGAATTATTGTTTAAAGGATTTATGTTCAACAGTAATATCAGGCACTTTTCGGATACAATTTAAGACAGTTTTCAAATTCAGGTCATTTTACATAGGCTGGAAATACAGAACAGAAAGTTTCCTCAGCACAGTTTCTTTCAATTCCTACACTTACCTTCCCTAAGTACACTTTTAACAAAACAAACTAACCCTTTGATGCACAGGAGTGAAAATGCCAAAAGGTCAAGATGCAGTTTCATTATACCTCCTTAAAAGAATACTGTCTTTCTGTATTTTCTTTCACACAACACTATTAATTTTAAACTAAATTTATCTTACAAAAATGGGCCATCTAGCATATTAACTGCAAAGCATCTACTAAGTAATGAGAAAACATGCTACTGTGAGTTACTGTGTATTTACAGGACAACGTGAAGTTATGACCATTTACATCTAAGAATCTGGTTTACAGTTTCTATAAGGAAAAAAAAAATAAAATACAAGCTTTGAGGGCATCTGACAAAAATCCAGGATATGTTTCAAATCCTCACACCCCATTCTGCAGATACATTTAGCTACATCCTATTATATGCCTGAAAATCTGATACACTGGTGTTCTCTATAAAGCCACGATAAAAATCCTTTATTGTGGATCCTTACTGCCCTTCCTTCACCCCAAAATAATTGCTTTCTTTAATGCTCTCTTCACCAAGAATAAAAAGAGACTCAGTTTAAGCTGAAATGGAAGCCAAATATGACTGGCCTTAAATCTTTTTCTTTTTTTTTTTTTCTTCAGCTCATCCAGAGTTCCTGTGGTAAGGCCCATAAGGAGTGCATGAAAGCAGATAGCTCAAAGCCCACATGGTTATTGCTGGATTTAAATACAGATTGCAAATGAATGTCCTGTGGATAAATGCCTGTGAAAAACCCAGAGGAGAATAAGTGCTTGGGAGATTAAGAGATTTGCTGTAACCTCTGTGAAAGCTGAACATTTAAAGGGCAGGAATTCTTCATTTTTCAATCAGTGAATTTAAAGGGGTAGAGATTTATACATTATCTCAGCAAGTAATTAAAAGCCCTCTGTATGTGTATGAATATGTGCATACATGTTTTTATAAATCAGCAATCTCTATTACTAATTGATTATGCAACTATTCTGGTTGGTAATAAGATAAATGTCAGATGCCTTTTTTGTTTGTTTTTTTTTAAATGGCACTTCGGCTAGATCATAAAATCACAGAATTATTTAGGTTGGAAAAGACCCTTAAGATAGAGTCCAACAGTTCTCTGTATTGCTTGAGATTTCTTACTGAAATGAGGGTAAACAGCTCCTCTTTCTTAGAAGAGCAATATATCCCCAGTGGAAGAAACTACATACAGCTTGATTTTGTAACTTCCCTCTTTTTCTGCTTGCCTCATCACTTTTACTACCTATTACTCTTGGACACACTGAGAAACTGCTATGACAAATTTGTCAGATTTTACTTATGATCTTATTCAATTCTTCCCTTTGAAGCAGGAAGATTGTACAAACACAGACATATTCACGTGTACAAACAGCAAACATCTGTTTCACACCACAGGCCAAATATAATAGTCACATACTTGAAGATTTTGCTCTCCAAATAAAGCCCACGCCATGTATGGACAACAGCACTTACTGAGTCCACTTGTTGCGTGACTAATCCTGCTCATGCTTTGCTGTTTCTGAAATGATGAACATTCAGGAACTCATTTATACAAAAGCAAACCTTTGAAGTAGAATTGTTTGAGCGCTATATATAAGAAATGGTATCTAGATTTAGGAGACTCCCATCATTCCCCATGACCAGAGTCATCAGCTTGCCTATCCTTCATCTGTCCCTATCCTGCATTGCTCCCTTTCAAGCTGTAGCCAGGGGCAATATTCTTATAAATATCTTTGATACAGCAAATCCCTAAGGATTCTACCAGTGGGATTCATGTAAAAAATAAACACAGCCACATTCTTACACATCTGATCTTACCTCCCAAAGGCATTTTAAAAATCACAGATCAAGCCCTCAAGCATTTACTCAGGACAAACCCCTTCCAGAGTTTGGCAGTAGTGGCTTCAGACACCAATAGATTGTCAGATAAATTAAATATCCATCAGGAGGGTTTTCCTAATTGTAAAAAGCCAAGAGTGTTAGGATCCTGTGGGAATACTAGGTCTTGTATCCTGAACAATAAAAACGTTCTGTTTTGATCTTCGCAAAGGAGNATAAAACGTGGGCACATTTAACATTTCACCAAAAAAAAAAAAAAAAAAAAGCTGTAAACTTCTGAGAAATTCTGTAAACATCATGAAAATGTGGCTGCCAACACTATCAGCATGGATAGGGGGAATTAGGAATGAGGCTGAAAGGGAGCTTCCCAGGGAATTATTTGCTTGCAATTTAATTTGTTAGAAAATAATGTCTGAATGACAAGTACCATCAATAAAGAAAAGCAAGGAGGAAAAATGGCAGCTGCATATAATAAGTCATATTTGTTTTGTTCTGAATTCAACATTATTGCTATTTATTCATGGAAGACCAGAGTCAGAATACAAGGAGGTTACATCCTTTCACTTGCAGCCTGTGTTGTGTACAGGCAAAAATGAATGTTTGATACATTTCTTCATTCCAGGGCAGCTATATAATATTTGAGTTTAAAACAACAAGATGCTTTAAAGATATGGACTAACATCTCCAAAAGATATAAGAGCACTTCACCGTTCAATCAGCGGTTTTCAGAAGCTAAAAAAGAAAAAGCAAAACTACCAAGAGCTTCCCTGGTTTTTACTAATACCACTGGAAAATTCTCCTAAATAAAGTCTTAATATTACCACACTGTGTACTCGGCACTATTGCTAAAATACAGACACTTCCGTGGTAAGGACAAGAGCATAACAAACTCCACATCACAGCGCTCAGGTTCGCAGTATTAGATAATTCCACAGGTATCATGAAGGTGCAACCTGACAAATATGCTATAGGTCTTTTCATACTCCAAAAGAGTTTTCTTCTAGAAAAGTACAAAGAGTTAAGTATGGTTTATATTTCTATAAAAAAAGTTCCAAGGCTCACTCAGCTTTATATGGAAGGAAACCTGGATTCCTCAGAGGAAATGTGTGATTCATTGTTCAATATTTTAGTGTTAAAATAATACATTATCCCAATCAGGATAAATCCTTCTCATGCTGAGCCAGGCAGAAAGGGGTTTTTGCATTGTATATTCTTGCTAGTGTTTTTATGGGCTAAAGAATACAGTGCAGAAGTGGATTTTATTGAAACATAGTTTCTGTTATTAAGAACTTTATTTTTGTTTTTAAGTTGTGCAGCATGGGAACATTATTATTAAACTCTGGATTCAAAACCAAGCAGAAAATTAAAGTATCCTGTAGATTCAAAAAGTTGGAAAAGGCCACATTTTAATTTTGAAGACATTTCTCTGCTCAAAAATCAAGCAGTTCTCAGGAAAGCATTTCACTTAAGTATTCCTCAGATAAAGACTACGAAGTCTTTTCCTAGTGTTCCTAGAAGAAGGAGGAAGGGAAAATGAGAGCATGGTACAGCTGGGGAGAGTACTGGGTTTTTACATGTGTCTTTCCTTTCGTCAGCTTGCCATGAAAGAACATTCGAATTCCTGCTGGGTAATTTACACCAATCTGCCAGCGCTTGGTAGAAGGAGCCCACCATCTGAGTAGGAAATATATGCACTAGGCATCCAACTGAACGTGAAATATAAATTCTAGAAAAATTTATGGTAATTTCTTTAATGACTTCAAGATGCTCAGGGAGTAAAAAATATTTTATGTTCTGTTCTGTCAGGTTTTCAATTTTGTCTTGACGTACAAGACAAACAGATCCCTCCTCTATCCCGTAGTCTTCCCCACAGTTGTTCATTTACTCATTCTAATTGTTTTCTACATTAGTATTTACCTCTGCATTAACTTAATGCCACTCCATTAAAGTGAATTTTCATGCCTGATTTTGCCACCAAATCATGAAAAAGTAATGACCTGGTCCCATCCAAATCCTACTATGCCCTCAGCCAGTTTCCTTATGCCATAGCATTGCTCCTTTTTATCCTGCATAAAAGTCAGTTTGTTCAAGGGTTCATGCCACTGTTTACAGGGGGTTGTGAAGGGCATTTTACTGCCAGAGAGTGCACTTCTCCACAGGAACCAAAGCCTTCCAAAGTTTTCCATGAGATTAAACACTATGAGTCAAACCTCACACATTGTTAAGTAAAATGGTCTAGCAAGAAGCTGCTGTTGGCCTGATGACTGCCCTCAGTATGGGTAGTCTCCTGCCTTTTCCATAGGGCTTCTTTGGGTCACAGTGGGTGGCTTTTGACCTTACACAAGGTCAAGGGAATAAGAGCCTTAGGTACCTCACTTTGTATACAAAACAAATAGAGTACATTTCAAAATCCACGCTGTACTTTGTCTGCATATTCCTGTCTGCTTTGGGCTTCAGAACGTCGTGAAATGCTTTATTACTAAAGGACTAGAATGGATGAAGCAGATACCATTCGATGTTTCCCTCCCTTGTCTTCATAAACCACAGTATGAACTCACCAGTCCTGCCATTTTGCATTTGCACAGGCTGCCTCAGCCACCACAGCTTAACGGCATCACATCCACAGCAGGTGAACTGTAGAGCATGGAAAGCTCTGTCAGAACACATTAACTACACCTTTGGGTATCCACAAATAGTAAGTCATGGTGACAACTCTCTCTCTGGGTACCTTTGAGGACCCGCTAAGCTTGATTACTCAAGCTTTCTATGATGACACTTAATAAAATATCCACAGGTGGTTGGCAAAAGAAGAAAGTAATATTATGAAGAATGTTTCCCAAAGAAATTTAAAAACAGTGGATCTAGAAAGGGATATAGGTTTTCATCAAAATATACCACTGAGCACTGAGCAATAACTATACCTCATATTCTGTGACAAAAAAAAAAAACAGAAAAAAATAATCTTGCATAAAGGTAAAAGATTTCAGTAATCCTTTCAACAACTAACATACTCCTAGAGATGTGTCAAAAGTAATAATGCCTGGTTTTGTATGGCTTTACATCAGTCATAACATATAAAGAATACAACCATGCAAGAGTGTATTGAATAGAAAAATATGAAGATTTAAGAAAGGAAAAAAACCTTACATCATCAGTGAATAAAACTGAAGAAATGCAACTCAGCTTTATAGAGCCATTAAGGATTAGGAAGCTTTATTCCTACTGATGTTCACTTGAAAACATCATCAATATGATTTGACAAAATAACCACATGCTGTTTGAAAAATCCCTTTCAAAAAGAAATTATTGCAGAAAAAAGAATAAAAAAATAAATTCAATACAATTTTTAAAGATCAAAAACTAACTGCTGACTACCATACAGAATTGACTCTGAGCAAACAGGGAGGTGGTTCACAGGCGCACCCTATGAAAGCAGAAGCACTGGAATTTTCTTCCAACCCAGCCTAAGAGCTATCATCTTTCAGTGTAGACTAAGAATTAACAGTGCCATGATTTTTTTACATGTGCATGTCTCTATGTAGGAATACTTAAATGCTGTACTCAGAATCACACATATGCAAATTTAAGCTGACCCTCTAGTACTCTATTAATGTGCTCATGGATTTTGTAGGATAGGCAGCATGCAGCATCAAAGAAATCACAAAAGCAGCAAATTATTTCCCCCACAACAGATTTACAGGTATACAGCACATTAAACTATTTTACTGTCCGCATTTTCAGCCTGTACTAAAAGACAAAAGTAATTTATATTATTTACACATATGTACAATCTCACAGAGATGAAGTTAAGAGTCAAGCTGTTGAAATAAACTCTTCTGGCTTGCAAAAAAAATATAGTGTTGGCAAAATGAAAATGTTTCCTTGTTGAATAGCACTGAGACTTCCATGCCAGCTATAAACTTATTTAATTGTTCTTTCTTCAGTTATAGCACTGTTTCTTACCACAATCTTTCAATTTGGAGTGTTCATAAGACCAGAGAGGCTTGCCACTGTTCTTAAAACAATTTATTTCACAGTAATAAGTCTTTATACGCCAACACTGTAATCCTGAGCAATATATATTTTTCAAAGTTTGGGAGCTCAAAGCTTTTCTTGAGCTTTCTCAAGCATATTTCATCTGTTTGTGACAAGGGTCACTGACATCAAAAGAATCAGTGATAAAATCAAATAAAATACAGTGAGTTATTGTGGCAAATTTTTTTCTCAAGCTTTTCAAAATTTTAAAGCATTGAGAATATGTTGTTATTGATGTGTGGTATTTTTGATACTAGCCAGCAATGTCCATTCTAAACAGAGATCTATGTTTCCCTCAACATACAAAAATTACTTCTTAATTAATCATAATTTAATTTCATGATGAGATGTGGTCTGTAAAAAAAAAACAAAAACAAAAACCATCACCACATACACAAAACCAAAACACCGCAAGCAAATTCTGTATCAATTACCGGATAATTTTTTTCATGAGATGTTTGATCACTCCAGTGTTTACATGGCAGGATCTACTGCTGACATCTTCAATTGTTTACATTAACTTATAACGTACTTTAAGAAAAATAAGTTTGAATGACTATCGATATTGGCCTGCCATGAAGCCCAAGTCTGTCGTAATGCATCATTGAACCCCACAGTTATCTGTTGTTACTCACTGCATCCTGTGGCATCTGTTCTTCCCTCTGTTGTTGCTAACAACAGAAGAAAGGTCTAAAAACAAGATCCATGTACACTAGCAGCATTGTTGCTAGATTTCCTGTTTTGGAGGACAAGAATTTTATTTTTATAATCTTTAACTAGGTAGACTGTAACATGTATCAACAGCACTTCTAACTATATGATACAGGCAATTTGATGAAAAAATAAAAACACTTAGAAAGACTTTAACAGTTCGTTTTACATCTCAAAGCCTTTCTAAAATTATACATTTTACTGTATTTGTTTTGCTTCTGACAAATAACATCAACAACTTGACATTCAGAATGGAGTTTTCTTGACAGCTTTTTTCTTTTTAAATACAAACTTACAAAGAAAAAAAATGAAGCCTTTGGCTATATATATCTTGCTCCTAATGTAAATTAAGCAAGTAGGCCCCAGAGTCTTTAAAACTGATTTTTCAATCACATGACATAGCAAAGACACTTCAGAGTATCAGATACCACTACTGAGCTGAGGGACATCCCTGGTAGTATTTCAGTTTGAACTGGACCACATTTGTCTACAGCCCTTCTCTCAGCTACCTTTGGTATGGAGAATGCTGTCATTTTATCAGCAGAGTTTTGCTACCTCTAATGTTTCTCTTTTTTTTTCCCCAGAAAAGATACTACCTTTTGAAAGCAAAAGGAGAAAAAGCCTGCAATGAAATTGGAAGCTTACTGAGAATGACCAGCTATGCACATGCATCCACCTATGGTTTACTCACAAAAGTTTTATCACTAGTAACATGACTCAATCGAAAGTGATGAACACAAAGAACTATGGCCATGTAATCATTGGTTTTCTTCAGTTTGATGATCAAATCAAATAAAAAACATAATAAGAAAACAAACTCGAACAACGCCCTAGGAAATACTAGGGCATACAATCGGAACAGTTAAAACTGAGGACCAAGAAACAGACAAAATTCTACCATCTTTCCCCAGTGTTCTTAAGAACATCTATCCACAATGCATGCTGACAAGGTTCAAATCTCTATTGAATTAGAGGACAGGAATGGAAGTGGAAGGAGAAAATTTATCCACTTTTTAATAATAATGCTATTTCTATTGAGAAGGAATGTGAATTACTTAAAGGTAGGGATGGAGTTCTGGTAAAAGGGGACAGATGACTTGTTAAGTCTTCTCAAGAACTACAAATGGAACAGGTACAACAGAAGGAAGTTATTAATAAGCCATTTCTGAATAATTTTTGACAAAATTGCTAGTCAGCTGCACTCAGAAATACTAAAGTGTCATTTTGATACTTCCAGTTTTACTTTCACTGTATTTAGCTATGAATGAAATTGCTTAAAGCCTGAAAAATGTTTGATCACAAAATTATTCTTCATTAACTTTCTTGTTTCTTCTACAACATTATGGGATCCAACATAGAAGGTAATTATGTCTCGGTTTTGGTTCTAATCTAGTAGTCACTATGCTGCTAAAGGCTGCAAAAAAGAAACATTCCATATTACTTTTATAGTCAAAAAGTCATATACTCATGTTATATTCCATATAATAAATTATATACCATCCTCACAAAGGAGGCTTCCATTTAAAGACATATTGCCCTGACATAAAGCGTCTAGATAAGAATTTTAATTTTAATTACAGTTTAGTGAACTGTTTTGCTTACAATAGGTGTATCTTTCCAGCTCTCTTAATTTTATATATATGGAAAAACTGGGGGGAAATCTTGATTACATCTATAAACATACAATGCTGTCTGCATGGGGACTCCAGCCAGGCTAACCTTTGAGCATTAATGTGAGAAACAAAGGAAAGACATCCTACAAATCAATTCACTCCCATAGCAGCAGTGTGAACTGCAGATTAGAACTGATGCTTCCTCGATGATGTAAACTGAACTGGCATAAATGTGTGCACACATTAATTAAGTTCCTCAATAGAGCAAGGAACTTGTCTCCTTCTCTTGAAATCAACAGGATTTTGTAATTAATTTCATTGCAGCTGGTCTTAAAACTCTGATCTTGAGACAGATACTCCTCTCCTGTGAAAGATGTTTGGAGACAAAAAAAAAAATAACTAAAGATTTCAGTGACACATCAGGAAGACAGTATATTCTGAATTAGAGGAATAAAAAGCCATAAATGAGAAAAAGCCGGCATTACTCAAACGTGCGTCACCTTTGATGATACCTGCTTTATTTTTCTCCTATTATGTGACATTCTAAAAATTAAAAAATTAATGCCCTATGAGAGGTACAAAATTATTCCTTCTTGAGGAATACAGATCTATGTTTGTAGTAAGAAAAATAACTGAGTATAGGAAAAGCTAGCTCTCGGGAAATGAATACCAGGAAATGTTGATAAACTTAGTGTGTTGTCATGACTCATAAAAGATTTGTTGCCTACCAGTTGTCAATGCAGAAAAAAAAAACAACCCACATCGCATTAAAAGAAGATAAGTTACTGAGAAGGTCTGGAAGGAAGCCATGGTCATCATCATCTATATCGGACCCGGTGATATAAGCAGAACTAAATAGAGATCCTGCAAAACAGGTTTCAACAGTTCGTTAGCTGCAAACGCAAGTAGAGATCAAATGCCAGCGTTCTCAGAAACGAGACTGGTGCCACACTGAGGAGAAGCAAAGAATGGCAAACCAGCATCTCAGCAGAGTTCAGAAACAACACGGATGGGCACAAATCGCTTCCAGAGTAACTGAACCTTATGCAGCTAATGTATTATTGATATTTCTGCTACAGCATAAAACATTAAGACAACACTTACCCTAGAACAGTATTAACTTTAAAATGAAGAGACAAACCAGTTCAGATAAATCAGGTGTATGGCAGGTTCTAGCCTGAAGCCACACAGGAGGGAAAAAAAAAAGGGGGGGGGGGGGGAAAAAAAAAGGGGGGGGGGGGGAGAAAAAAAGTGATTGAAAAGAGGCTATGCTGATGTTAAGCAGAATTGAAAAGCGAGAAAGATGACAGTCAGCTTTCCTGCTTTTTGCAAGTATTTTTTCAAGTGTATATTTGAGGACTAAAAGGGCAGTTATTTTTCAGCACAGAAGAAAAAGTGTTGTACATCTAAGAGCAACACAAAGTCCTGAAGGGGTGCGACCATAAACGTCTAAAAAGGAAAAGCGAACTGTGAGAGAATAATGTTTGGCACATACAGAGTGAGAACTGTAAGCATGGGAGAGAATTAAATGTAACAAGTAGGCACACAACTGGTGAAGATTTTCCCCCTCTAACCTGCTTTTGTGGGACTTAAAGACACCTTTATCTACCTCAGCCCCCACTACTTTAGCGCAGGGATCAGAAACCCTATCTGAGTTTGCGAAAAGCCAATAAAATAAGGATCCCCTTCTGAACCGTCCAACACTGTTAGAGAATTTCTGACGGACCAACATTCATATCCTTTGGATAGAGACAATCTGCAAAGCATCTTGGTTTGGAGATGGTTCTCAAAAGGAGGGCAGTCTACACAGCTGCAGATATTAAAAGAGAATCTGTGCAGCCTTGTACTCAGGCAGAAAATGAGAATAAACCCAATTCTCTGTAACTTTTTTAACCTGTAGTTACAGGTTTGTTTAGACCCTGAGCAGATGTAATAAAATGCCACAGCAAGTTTTATTCAGTTGTCATCTAAGATGGTACAAAAGAAAGGAATTTGCCAATTGAGATGGAAACCACAGTATGACAAAGGACTTAAGCGCATCCTTAAGTGCACTTGATGAACAATAAGGAACTTCAAAAAATACGTTAAGATTTAGCCATAAATTTCTAGTAATCTATCTTCTGAAAAATTATCATAATTAATAAACACAGTTTTATAGCCTCCAGTATTTACTTATTTATTTGCATTGTCATGCTATTCAGTGGATCAATTACCAATTCAGTATGTGGAAAATTGTTTAACTCCTATAAATTTGGACGAGGAACATGATGAAAACAGACAAGTGCTTTGGAATAAAAAGAAAGATTTGCATCTGGGCACAGTGGAAGTGACAACACACTGCCCTCAGCCAATCTGACTTGCCCAGAGATCTCCAGCTTTGACATTTGGGAGGCATTACAGAATACCCAGAAGGAACCTGCCATGCTTCTTTATAAAGCACTGGCATCTATGACCCACAAACTAGTGGCTTAAAAACCAGAGGATAACTCATATTTGATTTACTGTTAACTGGACATGAGGCTCTGCATCCTAATAGGATATTAAGAAAAAAAAAAAAATATATATTTGCAAGAGAAATGACTTCCAGAGACATCTCAAGCTGATTAGACATTTGTTTCCAAGAAACTAACCTAAAATCTCTTCCTCTAAAGGAAGGAATTCAGACTTTGTCTGAATATTTCCTCCAATCCTCAATGTCCTCCCTCACCTCTTTCTCTGAAAGGAGGACTAATGTAATGAAAAAAAGCAGGTGACACCATTTCCCTGAAAGTTGTAGCTTGGAGTTTGCCACCTTAAAATACGACTCTGTCTGACCCAAAGCTACCAGCTTTCATGATCCAAAAAAGTGACAGCATAGGCGTAAAGTGTAGTAGCAGCATAGAACTAGAAAAGAACTGGCAACAGAAAAGTACAGGGAAAGAGACTCTGCAAGTGGTTAGGTGACTCTTCTGGATGTCCTACCTGCAAGACTGTAAAAAGTCAGGATTTAGATTAAGAAGAAAAAAAAAATAGTTGTAAAAGACCAAATATTTCCTCTGACTAGTATGTAAAAATTTACTGCATAGGTATTACGGAATTGTCATCTCAAGTGTTGTTGTGGGAAACTACATTCAACCACCAAAAGATCTAGGAAAAAATAGCATGTTTGAAAGAAATTTGGCTCACATTTTAGTGCATATTTCAGTATAACTGTGGTTATTCATTAGTAAGCAATATCTAGAGGTGAATTAAGAGATTTGCTTTTTGCAATTAGCAAAGGATTAGAAAAAATGGATAATTAATTCTGAACTTCTCCCTTTCTTTCTTCCTGTCCTTGTTCATAGTACAATAAAATTTTACTAAGATTAAATTTCACTGAAAAAAAAGTTGTAGGCAGGTTGAGTTTAAGAGAAAGTAAATTAAACTTGCTATGCTGGAGAGTCTTTTGTCTGGGTTATGAATTCAGAAAGGTAGATAAAGAAACTACTGCCAAATGCCTCACTGGCTCCTGTGTTTCAAAAGAATAATATTTCGAAAATCAATTTTTGAAGTGAAAGGAGTTCTATGAATTTTCCAGCATTTCTCGTTCCCTTCATTATTTTCCCACTTGTTATCGAATGTATTGTAGAAAGTACTGCAGAGGAAAGCAGTTTTAGTTTTCATCACAACCATGCTGCCTTCGCCCATGATGAGTCAGCAATTTACACAAAAGGAAGCACAGGGGAAATTCTGGGTTACATGAAATCTTAGAAGTACCAGCTTTCCCACTGGCACTGCTATACACTCGCACCTACAGGGGTTTTTTTTTTCTGTTCTGTTGACAGAAACGTGAGTCTTACTCCTACTGGTCCGCATAAACAATTTCCCACAAGAGGTCAACTCTTCCCACAGCGTCCAAGGCTGGTTTTGTGAGAAGTGATGCAATGTCAGCAGACCAGATACGAAACACATTTTGCCCTCTTTTAAGCCCAAAACTTGCTCAAAATCTCCACTGACTTGCTTTTTACCTCACATCTGAATGTATAAGAGCAGAAAGCAAAAAAAAAAAACCAAACCAAACACAACAGCAAGTAGGTATTATAGGTTACAATAAGGAAAGTATCAGAAGTCTTTTTAAGTGATATAAAAGGCAACTATTAGGAAGAAGGAATACAGAAAATTGTGTTACTCCGAAGCACCTACAGTTGCGTAAAAGAAGTGCTGATGTCTCACTATGTTCTGTTAAGTCATCACAAATCCCTGTACCAAGTAATGCCACAAGAAACAATGGGTCCACATCATTTTTGTGACTGCAGTGTGCTGTTCTGCGGCTGCTCTGCCCCAGGAAGAACCAAGTTGGTATTATACAGAAAAGCTGCCAAGCTGCCAGACAAGCAACTAACTAAAAATTTTTGAATAAATCTGGTGAGTTGTTCAGATTCAGTCCAGATACCAACACAGCAAGCAAAGCAATGCTGCTTTCAACTCCACAATGCACAAGATTTATTAGCTGTATACTCGCAGAGGTTAATAGGCTTTGTACTTAAGCAACATGCCTTCTGAAATTACACAGAGCAATTCAAGTATAGTAGCATGCTCTGTTACTTATGTCTACAGATAAAAGCTACTTCACACAGCTTGAAGATGATGACTATAGCATGACAGCTTTAATTACACAGTCAAATGCTGCTACACCTGAACCCTACCTCTGTTCAGCAGTTTGTTGCAGATTACTTGGGAAGAAGACATGGGCTGTTGCTTCATGTAAATCAATCCTCCATTCCAATTACCCCTGTGATACAAACCACACAAACCTGTCCCACTTAGTGGGAACAATTCAGAGATGACAAAACCCAAGGAAAAGTCACAATCCCCGTATTTTCCTAACCTTTCCACATACATTAACTTCAAGCGGGCACATAACTTTGCAAAGGCACATACAATCTATAGTACAGTCCATGAATCACTGTATTTGAAAATGGGGTTTCCTTGACCACTTCATTCATCCAATATGAGATACAACGAGTAACTACTGATGGTGAAGTCTTAGAAGACAATCTCCTAAAGCAGAGCCTTTACTTAGTTTTAATTTACAGCAGAAAGATTAGGCTGTTAAGCTGGTCATTGAGCATACCAGCTGTCTTCTGTGACAATCAGACTTCTACACAAGAAATACCATTCCCATAAATAAAGCAAACTACTGATATGCATCGAATAAACAGTAGTGTGCATGTTTAACAATTACTTCATTTACATCCATGACCTTCAAAAAAGTGTCATTTGTGTGCACATGATAAACTGAAAAGTCAAGTCATAATTTGTTTCAGTCATGGTCATACGTCACTTGAACTTGCTGGGGTCTTATTGACAAAACAATCATTCATCCAAACAACATTGCCCATATTTTGGATATATTAGTTTTGACAAAATCTGTTATTGTGGAAAGTCTGTTAGGTTCCAAATTCTACTTGAAAATGGATGCAGTTCTATACAGCATAAGGATACATTTAAGGAGGAAACAAAAAACATGCCGCTACTACTACTACTTTGATCCTCTCTAGAATATAAATGCTGAATCATGACTGAAGCCCTTTGACACTAATTTCAACATTGTTTAATTACTAATTCTTCCATTACCATGGATTAAAGTAGAAAAAACAAACTGCAGTAAAACACTTTCCATCATGAGCAAAATTGTTGTGCTAATAACAACAATAATGTCAATTTTACCTTAACTGAAGATAGCCATAGCATTAGACTGTGTTTATTTGGTTTCAGAAAGAATGCATTTGTGGATAACCACTTTGGACTTTTAATCAATTAGGAAATAAATCTTTCTTCACTCATTTTCACAGCTCTTACTAATAGTAGTGTTATTCTTCTTAAGCCTGAACTATGACCACTGCCAAACATTATAGTCTTGCCACTCAAAGACAAAATGTTTTGTGCTCATCATTGTTAGTGGCTTTTTTATTTGTTAAAGGAAATGAGCAACTCCTCACACATGGCTAAGCACCCGCATACAACACATTTCAGCAACATATTCATATTATTTGCAATTCTTAAAGCCAGGAAAAGCACAGATTATTAAAATACCTCTTAAGTCTCCTCTAGAAACTAATGTTCTGCATATCTTTCTGCAGGTAGGGCAGGAAGAAACTCATGGCACAAAATATTAAGCAATGTCTGTGGTGTGAAGAAAGAAATTGAGAAAATTATAACACCGTAATCTGTTTTTTCTTGTCAGGGACCATCATTTCCCTCTATTATCCGATCTACTTTTGTACATGAAGTCACAAACGTGTTTTTCTTTGAGGCATACAATTCACTCCAGTGATAGGAAAACATGCCACCTGCTACAAAATGCTTTTCCCAAAGCTATCAATGAAGTCAACTCAAATGAAAACAACCTTTATTCCATCTCTGTTTGACTTTAGTCATGATCTTTAAACAGACTTCTGCTAGCCATGGGCAGAACTCTGAATAAGAAAACTAAAATGAAATGAGTTTCTGAATGTATTTGTTTTGTGTAATGTATTTGTTTCACTTTATTTTGCGACCGCCTTACATTCATTAAAAGCAAACATATCCCTAACAAGTATAACCTTTCTAGTAGACTGTGAAATATGGAATATCACTGATTATGCTGAAAATCATCAAAAAGTAAATGGAATGAGAAAGAATGTGGCTCAACATCATCATGTAAACAAAATATAAAATGCAACTATTTGTAACAACACAGACAGAATGCCTTTACCTATTTACCAGGTGCTCACACTAGGGATGACTCTGAGCACTCCAAAGTCACCAAGAGCCTTTACCTTAACTTCAAAGAATTTGTTGGTTGAATAAAAAAAAAAAACAACCCACGCTTAGATTCATACATATTGACATTATTGCACATTGCTGCATTTCTCAGCTCAATAGACGGCAAAAGGTATATATATTTTAATGCTTACCGTTATCGCTCTTGGCATTTCCATTGCTGAGCTGTTTTAACCTCTTCTGATGGGATTTGCCATTGTAGTGGATTTGTGCCTGAGCAGCAGAGTTCAGCTGAATGTTGCAAACATTACACAGAGTGAAATTGGTGTGTTTCTTTTCTCTCTCCTTCTTTTCTTCAGTGCCATCAGGTGCTAATTCTTTGTCACTTGCCCTGTCCGGGACAGACGTGAAATCTGAATTGTATGAGTGGTTATCAACTGGCAAATCAGGGCTCCAGGGCTTCTTCATGTTTTCTGGGGTAAGAAAAAAAAACATAAAAGGAAAAATTGATGAGTAATACAAAACAACATACACAAGATCTCTATAACTTAAACAAGCAAAAGGCAGAAAATCATTCTTAGCATTTTCATATGTTAATACTACATTTCCACTAATATATTTTGTTTTCTGTTCATGGTTTTTTTTAGTTCTGCTATATAACTTGAGCAAATTCACAGCCACCTGGGCAAATTTCTTTCAACATTCAAGGGTACTATTAAATCTACCACTGGAGCCAACCTGTCATAGGGATTGGTTGGGTTTTTAAAAATATTTCTATCTTATCCCTTGGTTAGTTTAATTCTTTAAGAATCATTCTATGAAAGGAAACCTTACAAATGCCAAGTTAGAAGTTTCAAAGTCTAGATGAAGCTTATGACATCCTAATTGTCATCTTCAGTGGGAAACTATATGGAGTGCAGGTTCCCTGGTGCTGACAGTGGAGGCTGGAGAGCAGCCTCACTGACACAAGACCAGAGGCTGTTCCCTGCTGGGGACAGCCAGTTCCAAGCAGCCCTGAAACAAATCCGCCAGTGTCCAAAGCTGAGACCATCAGCCACGAGTGTCAATACATTTAAGAAAGGGTAAAAAACCTGTTGCAGCAGTTGAAAGAATGTGAAAGAAACAGCCCTGCAGACAGTGGAAAAGAAGCACAAGGAGGTGCTCCTGGCACTAGAGCTCATGGTGAAGACCATGCTGACATAGGTTGTCTTCCTGCAGCCTGTGGAGGACCACAGCAGAACAGATATCCACCCTGTTGCCCATGGGGGACCCCATGACGGACCAGGTGGGCATACCCTGAAGGAAGCTGCAGCCCATGGAGAATTCATGCAGGAGCAGGCTCCCAGCAGGGTGTGTGGACTGTGAAAGAAGCCCAAGCTGGCTTGTGCCAAGACTTGTGACCCTACAGAGGACTCATGCTGGAGCAGTTCTTTCCAGAAGGACTGAACACCATGGGAAGGACCCATGTTGAAGCAGTTTTCAAGAGGGCAAAGTGTCCTAGCTTTTTTTTTTTTTTCTCCACCAACCTAGTCTATTTTAATTGACAATAAACTATGTTAATTTGACCCAAGTCAAATTTCTTTTGCCTGTGACGGTAACCGGTAACTGCTCCCCCTGTCTTTATTTCAACCGATGAGCCTTTCCAGCTTATTTCCCCCTCCCTCCCTGCCCTGGTGTGGAAAGGGAGTGATGGAGCAGCTGGGCAGGAAGTCTGGTAGCCAGTCAAAGTCAGTCTACCACAGAAATACAAGCAGGTATTACAGAAGACATATTTTTATAATCCTTTCTAGGATTAAAACCACAAGTATCACATTTTGATTATTTTTTTTCATTTAAACTGTACAACAGGTCTGTTAAACTGTATATGGATGACGAACTAATGTTACATTGCTCCCATCACACACACTGCTATATTCAAACACTGCACTTGACTAATTGCTACAAATTCATCTCTGTTTTAGCACTTAGAAATAGATGCTTTTTCAAACTGGAAAGGGGGAAAAAAAAAAAGGTATTGGGAAGAGAATTAGTCTCCGTTTCCCATATTTATGTATTTTGGTGTGTTGCAATTGATAGAAGAAAAAGTATCCCCCCTATATTTTAGTCAGCTAAATTTAAATACATACATCCTGCTCTTGATTTTTTTAATTATGTACTTAGCAACCCTTAGTCATCCCCTTTCCCCTTCCTGTGAACACTTTTCAAGCCCAAGTCCAATCATTTCATAACTTGTCTGGTTCAAAATAGTTCAAAGGTAGATAATAAGCACATTCTATTAGTTTCTTATCTTAATCTCCCAGGATTTTATTTCAAGGATAGTTAACTTAGATTCAGCTAATACCAAATTGTAACGACTACAGAAATGAGAAGATAATCCCATTCACAGAACTTGAAGTGAAACCGATGTAAACATGAGCTCCTGTGATTAAAGGCGAGGAGGAACGGCGCAGGTGAAGAAGTGCTCTGTGCCCTGCAAACCTAATTTACTATTCAAGGAGTGTAAAATATTATACCAACTTAGCATCTTGATGAGACCTTTATATAACATATAAATCTTTAAACTGCTTCTTCTCCCAGGCTTAGTGAATAAATGAAGGTCTAGCCAAAGAATCTAATCTGTACTTTGAGTGACAAAATTACTACAGCCTTAAGTACAATGATACTATTTGGTCTCTAACTGACAGATCAGTCAACCTAGAGACAAAAAAGATGATTGCAGCAACACGAGAAAATGGGCTACAGATGCATTCAATCCCAACTCCAGAGAAGGTTCAGTATCTAAACATAAATCTAAACAACTCTTCAGACTGCGGTCTGATTATGCTAAAATACTGCAAATCTTTCTTGAGAGAGCATAAAAACTGTACATTTCATCAGCTAAATGTTTTTGCCAGCCCTCCCAAGGATTTCAACACATTTATTGCTTTCCAAACAAATCATAAATTTCTCTAAAGACGTAAATCTAAAACCTACCAATATTTAAATGGATTCAATCCCACTTTTCAGATTTGCTTGCTATCTAATTAGTATTGTGTTCTTTTACACTAGCTATACCCTATTTCATTTAAGAAAATTCACCCTCAGTTCTGAGAGGAGCTCTGCACTTGCTGTAGATTAGAACCTCACTCAAATAGTTTAGTCAGTATTAGCCTCTCAGCTTTTGTGCATAGTCAACTCCCACCTAGGATTTTAGCTGTCTAGAGCAAGAGATGAGAGAGCAGGCTAAACAATTCATTCTAAAGCAAAATTAAAGTGAAAAGTAGTCACTAAAATCAAACCTATTATACCAACAGTGATGATAGGAACTTTCACAGAGAAATCACAACTATCCCATAAGACATTATGAGACTGTGGAAGCTTAGGAGAAAAGCTGAATTTTTCTAGAGCAGATCTCTAGTGTATTTCTCCTAATAGGGAGGACGTTTCTTTTGAGGAAGCCATCGTAATCCATCAACCCCTCAGCCTTCCAGAGTTTGCTGGAGATGCTTTACACTCCAAAGGGAGCTATATTCATCTGTTTAAAATATTTTTTAATTCAGAAATTCAGTCTTTAATCAAAGCATTACAAGTATTAAAATGCTACCGTGATAGTACGTTTTACTGAATTGCTCTAGATGACAGTAATTTTCAGAAGTCCTAGTTTATATACATGCTGTGCATTAATATATATAATCTTTTGCATTGAAAGAATTCCCCACTAGAGAGCAGTATGAATTAAAAATTGTACATACAATGTATCTGCAGACCTATAGTGCTAGCCATATAGGCATGAGATTACTATAGTAAAACAGACCTTCTAAGCAAGATGTAAAATTTTGTAAGCAAATATAATCTAGTTAATTAAATATTCTACACTATCTGTACACGTCTAGTTCCTTCTGAAACATTTACACAGATAAGCTAGCAGACTAATAAAGTGTATTAGCGTGTTATTACATCTCCCTAATGTCCCAGTCAAAATAGCTTAAGCCACGAGAGTCTTATTTTCGGCATACAGGATACTTCTGGTTTGCATTCTAATCCCATTCCAGAAAAAAAGAAATTATGAAATACACACTAGATAAAGGCACAGTAAAATAGTAAGGGAAATTCCACCTTGGAAACAACTGATTTAATCATCCAGCATTTGATTTGCGCTTTCATTAGAAAGTGATGGCATTAGAGCTGCAACACATTCTTGCCTACTGCCACGTGTCTCAAATCTGGAGGAAGAAGGGGATGATTTATAACTGCAGACTAAGTAACAACTAAGAAAACAGAAGTTTCAGGAATGCATCTTACGCTGCAGTTTTCCACAATTTCCTTTACAGCTATACACAGTGATTTCTGAATATGTATTTGCACTACTAAAGAAACAAGGTGACATATTACACAACTGTGCAAACCACTTGAGCTGATGTTGTAAGCCAGCATTACATAGCAGTACTTGGTATGTTGAATGGACATAAATGATTTGAGGGGAAAAAAAAAAAAAGAAATCTCAAATATGAAGACAAAAAATTTTGGAAAAACAAAAGCAGTTTAAGATTAAAACAATCTGAGTGCTTCTTATTCAATATTCCTTAAAGGATAAAGAAATAAAGATAGTAAAGGATAAAGAAGGGGGAGATATCCAACTAAGTATAATTTGCTGAGATACTTTTAAAATACAGTTTACCACTTCAACTAGTATTTTAAAAGAAAATAAAAAATTAAAAAAAACATGAAAACTTGTAAAGAACCACCAACATTTAAACTAAAGTAGATTCAAACTAATTCTTACATAGCAGCAGACTTTCAGTTCATGTATGCATAATTCTATTTTCTGAAGTGAAATGTTTAGGCAGTAACTTTGATTGGTAGGGGCAAGGAAAACAATGCTTAATTTAGTCTATTGGAAAATTACATGGAATATGATTTCAAGAAAACATTATAATCTCAATTTTAAAAGAAATTTATAATTACTATCGCTGTCTTATTGAACAAATGATCCTGAAAAAGATAGGCATTAAATGAAAACCTTTTTTCCCCTGCTGTCATATTATAGACTTCATATTGTACTCATTACATATATTATAAAAGTCATCAGTTTTGCAGATAACTTTTTTCCCCTGTAAAAGAAAGATAACTTCTCAACCTTTAGGACCCCTAATGAAGACTGCAGTGAACTAGAAATGAATGAGCAAGGCAACCAAGAACTCAAAATTTCAAGCCAATTTAAACAGCACTGTGGATAAATGCTTACATTTATTTTCCCTGGAGCTCTGAACTCAATTTTGGCTCAATGATGCTTACCAGTAAAATGAACTTTGCATGACATTACAGTTTTGTGAAGTAGAAAACTGTCCCATGTGGCAAAGCAGCACAACTACAATTTGTGGTGTTCGCTGGCCTAGCTAACATAGCTAATGCCTGGGGATTGAATGTGCCTGAATGTAAGGGATTAGAAATTACATCCTTTCCATGAAACAATCCTTACTGTCTTAACTGCAAGAGAATAGCATGCTTTCTATTCAAGGATATTGCAAGGAAACTTTGCTTACTTGTAGTACAACTAATTGTTTTGTTTTCAGGCTCTCTTGTCAGTGTAGAACTATCCCAGTTGCTGTGACTTTGATCCTGTGTAGATGTACCGTGTCATTCATCGATGGCAAGCGGTCTGCATTGAATACAACCGACTTACCTGCACACACACACATATACATACCAAACATACTTGACTATATTTAATTTTATTGCTATTATTTTCATTAAAGTAGTTTTAGTTTTCTTTTCTAATCCACAAGTCACTCTCCCTCATTTTCTTTCCCTTACTCTTGAGGAAGCGAGTTGAGATTAATAGAGAGCGTGTGTCATTAATCTTGTGGTCAACTCAGCCTTAAACATTGACAGCAGGTGATAATAAACCCCAGTTTTCAGATATCAAAGGATATCAACAGATATCAGCTGCTTTCAAAGCAACTGTTGCTAGTGTTATGCTTAGGGGAAAAAAAAAAAAAAGGGAAAGGAAAAGAAACATCGAGGTCCTCTCTTTAATTATCACCTTGTCAGTTTTCACATCTTGGGGGAATGTTACTGGCACACTACAGAAAAACCCCTCTGGTAATAACCGGAATCTTCAAATCCTTGCAAACATCATAAATCTGATGCTTTTTTCAGGTGACACTACTGGTTGACGACAGTCACGGTAGCAAAATGACCTTTGTGTCAGTCTTAAGAATGTCTTCTACATTGTGAGCCAATAAACGTGACAGGACCCTTCCTGAAACTGGTATCTGTAGGTTAAGGTCTTCCTTACGTCATTGAAAAAAATCTGACTTTTCCAAGAAGTCAGTGCCAGTTAACTTACCTTTGCAACCTACAGATTGACCTCACTGAATATAATGTTGGTGTTAGAAATTTGTTCCAGGAAGATACTTCCAATGAACATATTGCCATCTATTTTATACATGGATGGAGGGGACAGGACAGCCTGGGGGAAGGATCATGAATACAAGAATAGAATAGCTTTTGCTTCATTCACCCCCATTATCGCTGGATGACACGGTCCCGACACCGCAGCCTTCTGGTTTTGATCAGGGCTGCACCTGCTCCTGGTTTGGAGCCCAGAGCAATTTAGGTCACGAATGGTCTGTTTTACATATCACTGCTGTAGTAGTTTACAAACATACAATGAGAAGGACAAACAGTGAGAAAACAGTAAAAGCACACTGCATCTCTGAAATGCATCTCTCTCAAATGACCTGAGTAACCTTCAGGATACACCAAAGGACTCATTTGTTTTCTCTGGATAGAGGAATGAACATCGTTTCAGTGGAAGAGCTACTGGGGAATGGGAACCTACCGGGATTGGAAAGGTGTTTTTTTTTTAAGAGTATTGATTTTTCAGGACTTCCATTGTTCTGAGTCTCTCAGATTTTGCTGTATTTCAGGTGAAAATTAAATATAAAATAATAAAGCTGATGAGAAAATCTGGAGAATACATGCATTAAGTAATTTTACACTGTTTGTAAGCTTTTCTACTATGAGTTTTAGGACTGCAAGAATTGCTTCTAAAAAGCAAGGAAGAGTTTGTCAGGTCATACACCCAAGAGCTAAATTACTAGTCAGTGGTGAAAGTGTAGATAAAAGTCAGTGCTTCTTTTTTGCTGTCTATCTCATAGAATACACACCACATCACAATTGAAGCACGCTATTTACCAAATATTCTCTTCCAAAAATCCACACAAAATACAGCAGAAGGGGTAGTCAGGGAGAGAAACAGAAACACCTTATTTTTTGGATTACTGTTTCTCTGTATGTTTCCAGCTCCTCCTAGTCTGATCACTGTTGCTAGCTGTTATACCACTTCAATCATCCACATGAATAATAAGAAAATCATAATCATCATCATCATCTCAGGTGATTTTTCTGAAATTTAAGAGGAAAATAATCTCCTGAGCAAAAACTGCATCAAGTGAAAAAAATAAAAGCAGGATTTCCCCACATGTTTATTGTTTGGGGTGGGGGGAGAAAGGGGAGGAGGGATGAGGTGGAAGGATACCAAGGTTATCTGGGGTTGGAGGGCTTTAGAGTTTAATGTCTGTGTCCTGGGACTTCTCCCAAGAAATGCATCTCTGTAAACCGAACCCTGTCAAAGTAGGTATTTATCCATTTGAAATAGGCTTATTGTATATTGGTATACCTTGAGCAATAGCACAGAAAATAAAAGCCTGACCTTTTGTTTTCTTTTGTTGGGAGAGCACTTAAATCTTTCAGGAAAGGCTGCATTTCAATACTGCAGCAAATGAACTGATAGACTCTAGACTATCTCGCATCACAGCCACATGCACCACGAGTTCCTAAAGGAACTTACAGATGAACTAAACAGAAAAAAGTTCATCATTTTTTTGGTTCAGCAGTTCCCTTGTGCCAGAAGCAACCAACAGACATCTCAGTTTCAAAATATACTGCAGTCACTTTTTAAATTGAATTCTATAAAAAGAGCTAAGCACTAATCAACACCATATGTTATTCAATCAGCTAGTAATATATATCTATTTCTCAAGCCTGTACTAACATAATGGAGCACTTTGGGTGGTTTGGAACTATTTAAAGGCCGAGTAATTAATTTGCAAACATCAGCTTCTAACACCTGAGAAGCACTACTGTGGTGACGTACAGCCAGAGACAAGCCACGAGAACTCCCTCATTTGCTTTTTATTCAATCCATTCTCGGAGATGGGCCTGGTGAAGACAAAGATTTCTGCCTAAAAGAGGGTCAGATAAAGACACAAGTTCAGCTACATGTCTAGTGGCCAGGCCCCAAGGGATGCTCTTCCCACACAGCTAAAGCAAGCTGTTTGCATTGCCTCACCTTCCTCTCCAGTACCAGTATCTTCTGGTACAGATTTCCTACAGAAGGCAGGCGTTAAAATGGCAAAACACATAGCTAGCAAAGCTATGAAGAAAATTTATTGCTGTCATAGACCCTGAAGTGCATTATTTCTTTCATGTTCTTGATTTCCACGTTTGGGCATCCCACTCACAGCCTTGAAGCTCCTGTTAACAGCACTCTGAACTGGCTGGGCTCAAAAAGAAGGGACAAAAGCGTCCAATTGCAAACCACACTGCCTCTACTTGACAAAACCTCGGTTATAGCTTCATTTCTGAGAAGGTAGGCAGCCAGTAAAGGTTTAAAAGGTCAGGGAAAAAATTGCAAATTTTTCAAAGATATTAACTCCAAGTGACAAATAAATGAGACCATTTAGCAGCGTCAAGAGACAGATGCAAAGAAAAAAGTATGTGTAAATGGAAGAGATGACGACCGATCATTTTCTATAGAATTACTGAAATTTTTGCATTATTGGAATTCGAATCATAGAATCGTTTAGGTTGGAAAGGGCCTGTAAGGTCACTGATTTCAACCACAAGCCTAACTCTGCCGAGTCCATCACTAAATCATCTGCTTAAGTGCCACACCCAGACATCTCGTGGAGTCTCCTCTGGAGACATTCAAAACCCACCTGCATGCCAAGTACAGGGGAATGATCATTTCCCTAGTCCTGCTGCCACACTATTTCAGGTACAAGGTTACTTTTGATTTCATAGATAAAAAAAAACAAACTCTTTCAGCCTCTCTAGATCAACTCCCTGATGTTAAATCAGCCTACAACCCGTCATCCAGATATCCTATAAGCGCCATATTTCACCTTAAAGATCTTTACATTTCCTAGTACCTAAATATCCAGTCAAATCTTTGTATCTCAGCAGAAAGCAAGAGCAGGAAGAGTTGTTTGGGCATAACGAGCAACTCATTTTTGCAGATGAGTAAGTTCTGTTCTTACCACTCCAATATAACCACTACTTACCACTCATCCAACTAGGTAACTTTTAAAATTAACCTTCTGTTACTGTTTGTTTCTATTTTGTCGATAGGTTATTTCTTTACAAACACAAGGGTTTTTGCCTTTTTGGTTCAGCATTTTGGCAATATGCTGATAAAAAAAGTACATCTACAAAATGAAACAGAAAAAGAATTAAAAGGCAGGTCTCATGAACGAACTCTGTGGGAATCCTGCTTAAAAAAACAACCGCAAAAAAACACTGCAGTATAAAGAATGATAATTTTGAATAGATAGTTCATCCTCTACAATCTTTGTTATGCATACAAAATGCAGCCATCAGACACTGAACAAAATAAAATAAACTAGCAGGAAACGTAGTCATGGTGAGAAAGAGGAAATGAAAGGTCACGAGCAAGGGATTACTAAAATTCAGAATTTTTTTTTTTTACTTTTCAGGAGGAATGTCAGAAGTTTGTGTGTTGTACATTTTCTTTTCATATAAGCCATTTTAGAAATTATTACTTTCTTGTAGTTGGCAGGATTATTTCTCAAGATTGCCAGAGTTCTATGATTTGAATTTTCAAACCCTCTCAAGCTCCAGGAAAAAGCAATCTCTACCACATATAAAAAGAGCCAAAAGTGGCCAGAAGCCCACCTCACTTCATCTCTCTTTTTGTTATATTTTTGTTTTAGGGAGTTGCTATGTGGATATTTTTTAAACAAGAGGCCTTTAAAACAAAAGAATGATAGAAGAGCAAAAGTGCAATTTAGTGCTTCAATCAGTTATCATTTGAAAGACTTTTCCAGATTAAGTAAAATATTGTATATTTGGTCTCACTGTAAATGCTCTTTTACAAACACCTGTGTTAAAAAAAAACTTGAGGAATTCAGGTGTATTTTGAGTATTATCATTTATACTTTCACAAAAGTAATAATTTTTTTTCAGACTATCTGCTTATTATAAGACATTCAGGTAGCTCTGGTAGCATTTACAAGTGCAGGGATTTTATTATTATTATTATTCTATTGCTTCATTGCACCCACTGGACCATTTAATGTTGAATTTAATGGAGAGCAGATCATTTGCCAAACAATGCAAACACATCAAGGTGAAAATATGTAGTGTTTAGAAAGGTTAGCAGATGTTTTTGCAAGTGCAGGTGAAAGTTATTGTCATTTATCTTATTACTGTACCTCCAGATTGCTTTCTCTTCAGCAAAGAGGATACATTTAGTATTGCATTCCTGGCAATAGGAAAATCATTTCTGTTAGTTTACAGCATATGTTTTTTTGGGGCAGGCAGTGCAGCTGAGTTGAGAAGCATAAGCATTTTGTGTATCACTTAAAAAGCAGATTCCCTGATGGTGTCATGACACCCAATGTCTTTGTTATTGTATCCGAGGCCGACACAACCTTCTCTCATGTCAACTACACCTTTACCTCAATCTCTGCATCAATACTACGGATTTAGAGATAAATGTCTAGCACACCAGACCATCCTTGACATGTATCTGTAAAAAAATCTGAAAGAGAAATTGGGATATCTGGAGCTTTTCAAGTTTCCCTGCGATGACACAGTATAAAGATACAGCTAAAGTCTTTTGTTCCAGTCACACAAGGCCAACGCAGGGCTTCACTGATGCAGCTGGGGAATTATTTTAACACCCAGCCTATCTGTCTGTGTCACATTTCTAATAACCTTTTCATCACAGTACCCAGCTGTAATGCATTTATAGAAATGCTTATGTATCAAAAATAAAGATGTGCAAAAGGAATCTAATTACTGAGAAGGGAAAATGGGATGATTTATTTTTTATTTGGGATAAATTCAGGTGATTCACTACTAGTGAATGCAACTGTATTTGCAAGGTATGATTGCTATAATCTCATAGGGTGAGTGCATGTCCCAGCCTACATCCAGGAAAAAGTATCATGAATTATCAGGACCTAAGAGGACCTACTGGGCAATGAGATATTTATTGCAGTAATTTTTCCCTTGCATTACTTTCCCATGAGTGTAATTCACTCTTCTGTCAAATCATGCGTGGAAAATGAGGGTAGGGGACATTGGGGAGAATTTGCTTTTTGTTTTGTTTTTTAAGTTACACACATGAAAATAGCTTGCAGGGTAAGTATAAGGGGAGGGTTTGAAATTATTTCTGTAAGTTTTTATTGATCCAAGATCTCTGAAATGTGTTACCCATTTACAATTTGGAAATACACAACTCAAAAATACAAAAATACAAGAAAACATGGACAAACCAGAGACTTCAAGTCCACACCTCCTCTCCAGCACAGGGACTGCTGCTTCACTTTGCTTGTAAAAATCAGCTTCTGTTTGAAATGGCCAATTTTATGAGGTATTTTGGCAATATCTTTCAAAACCTAGAGTATTATCAGAGAGGCTCAGGAGCTTACTGGTCACAATCACTGACAGTGCCCTACTGTTGCTAAAATACAAAATAAGCTTCTAAAATAGGAAAGGTTTTTCAGTTTTGCAGAAATATATCTATGTATTTATGTAACTTTCCTTTGAAAAGTTGTCTTGTATCACCACTTGCAGGATTCTACTACCATATTTTTTTTCGCCCTAAAAAAACTTGCATTCCTGAAAAAGAATCCTGGAGATCATGGGAATAACACGATACACACGCAGAAAGTAGAACAGCTGATGCTTTCCAGCCTTCTCTAGGAGACCTTCACAGCAATACTTCTCCTAGTGCACCTTGTGGCAAATGCTCATAGCACAGACTCAGAGCTGCTGCACTTGGGAAGCCTGAAGCACTTTGCTCAGCCACTGTGATCTGCAAAAACTACTGCTACTGAGCCTGTAAAATACTTCCAGCTCCGCTGGCCATCTGTAATCTCTCTCAACCTGGCGGGGTAGGCTGAAACTGTTGAAAACCTCTGAGAAGTCACGCATGGTAGAATGTAAAGCTCTGTGAAGTCTCTTCCTTCAGCCATGCTGATTCAGATGAGGGAGTTTATAAACCCTATTAAGCATAGGATAAGTTTATAAAATCCCTAGGACTTTTCCGACTACTCAATTTTTCAGAATAACAGCTCAACTTTGCATTGAAATATTCGTTAGCACTGAAGGTTATTTAAGACTACTAATGAATAAAAATACTGATGAAATTTTCACAATTAAATCATTCTGAAACACAATTTTATGACAAAAGGTTGTGTAGAAGACTACACAAAATATTAAATGGCCACATACTTGAAGGCTTTTTAACTCAGAATTACTTTTCCTGATTAAACTCCTCTAAAAGCAGCTCACTGGACGTGTACACCACTTCAATCTAAGTAAACTTTTACAGGAAGTTAGAGAACCGCTAAACACAAAGGTACTAGTGACCCTTAGCTACTTACAGAGCTTTACAATATGGTGCCCCTTCCAAAAAAAACCCAAACATCTAACTGAATCAATTTTCCTAAAATGGCAAGATAAACATCCTCCTATAGAAGCACAGGTCAGGATGACAGCCACTGAAGTCAAGGGTATTACGCTGATATAACAACGGTCAAAGGAAAGCAGAATCAGATCCCCATTTTCCTTCTACCTAAAAATTCATAGAGGGATTTCAGCATCTCAGCACTCTCTGGTGATTTCAGCATCTTAGCAGTCACCATAATTTCTGCTGTTCTTGCTATGCATTACAGAAGCTGTCACTTTTAAAATTTATGGTATCTTTTACAGCTTGGGTTAAAGAACACTTAAAGCACTTTGAGTATTTGATATCCCTCTACTCTAGAAGAATAGAAATGAGACCTTTTTATTAATTTAAATTACCAAGGTATTCACACTAGCAGTCTCAGGGAATTTTAATGGGATTACCTGCACAAGCAAGAACTTCTTATATGACAAAAGTTTTGCAGAATTGCAAAGCTTTACTAATCAGAAAAGGGAAACATTTAATGATGGAAAAGTACAAAGATTACAACAGCTAAAACTTCCTTGTTGACTGCACGACTCATGAGGCTGCAATACATGCACTCTTAAATTAATGAGTATCTGACCAGTCAGCTGACTTTAGTTTCCTGAAAAGATCTGTAAGGTAATAAAAATCCAAACAATGTCAAATTACTACTTCTACTGTAAACCTTGATATCGTCAGGCTTGTCTCTTCTCTGAAAGACTTCTTATCTAATAGAAGAACAATTCTTGAACTATGAGCAACCCAGATAAAAAACCTGCATCTCTTAATACACATGCATTTACTTTTGCTACATTTTGATGGCAATTCATTTAAAAACTTTGTCACATTTTCATTTTGTTTGTCACAGAGTCATATGAAGAGTAAACACTGCCCATAAGCAAAGCCATCAAAAAACACGGTGTAAAAATCAACCAGCCGAACAAGTGACCTTCCCCTAAGGCACTGCACACAAGAGACTACTCCATCCTTCCTCTCATTTCCCTACTTTAGACAAAATCATCATTCTTTGACTTAGCAGTATTTAAATTCGGCCCAATAACGTCATTTGCAATCAACACTCGGTGTCAGGAAGCAAAAGGGACCAGCTTACCTTGCAGTACAACAGTGCTACCCAGTTCAGCATGCCTTGCTCCCACAGTAGATACCCATCTGGAACCAACATACGCTCACTGTCATCAATTGCTTTTCACAAAACACTTGATTATTGATCATTACACTTATTGCTCTTCATTGACTGAACCTCATTCCACATTACAGCTCTCCGCTGCTTCGGCGAATCCTGAAACTTCTGTTGCAAGAAGAATTCACGCACAAACCAAAGCTGTGATCCTTTTCACTGGATACTTACTATAAACAAGAGTTTTAGCAGTAATCTGTTTTTATTTAAGAAAAAAAAAAATTATAAATCAGTTGTTTATTATAGTTGCAAACTCAAAGTAAGTAGAAAGAGGGGTGTTTTTCCCCTCGTAGTGCACTATGATTTATGTCCTTACTATTTCATAACAGACATGCTTTTTTTCAACATTGAAGAACTCAAAACTCTGTAATACACAAATAATTAACCACACACACGGCTTTTGGATGGTAATTCTGAATGGCAATCAGCCATGTGGGGGTCTACAAGGACTTCTTTTGAAAGCCTGCCTGTCACAAAGCACACTTCTTTCTGTCCTGCCCATTAACTTCAACCCTTGCATGGGATAAATAACTTCTAGAAGGACATGAACGTTTCATTTATTGCATGTGCTTATGTATACATAAATAACATATTTCTGCATATAAATACAGATATGCATATCCAAGGCCTTTGAAAGAAGTATCAAGAGGATCATTTGAGCAAATCATTTGGGGTCAAAACCGCTGGAAAATCTCTCTCAAAGAACTTGGGCAAAATCAACACTTTTCTCACAAAGTGACACTGTTTTTTCAACTTTCCTTGGACAAACAAATCTTAACGAGAAAAAACAACAAAAGTCTCAGGGTCCTCTGACCTAAGGTTCCACTAAGACACTAGATTTCAAATCTTGTTCTGTACAAGAATATGCTCGTACTCCATTAGTAGGGCCAGCATCATGATCACCTATAACAGGCGTTCAACACTGTCATGGGTTTACGGTGGGGGACAAAGCAGCTACCACTCTTCCTGCTGCCCCCATTTCAACCATCAAAAGTGATACTAAAAACAAAAGCAAGCAGCCAACAGCCTAGATATGAGTAAGGTTCACAATGGCACAATATTTTGTCACACCTGTGAAAGTAACACAAGATTTTCTTCTCTTGAGAGATCATTTTGTCAACAAAGGGATTAGCACTGAAAATGGTGACCCACGATCCTTTTATTTATGCCTGCAGGAATCTTTTGCCTGCCATAGAGATAAAAGCCAGCAACTATGACAACATATGTGATCAAACACGGTAAATTCTGGCATAAAACAATAGAACAAAACCAAGCCATTTCCTCTTGCACTGACTTTGCAGAGTTCATTCTTCAGATGTGAACTTTTGGGCTCCAGTAACTTTCAGGAGCAGGGAAAAAAAAAGCAGAGGACCCCAGAGGCAGCCATTTGATCATGTTACCTACCTCTATAACCAGACACATTTCTGAGGACACACACAAGGGCTTTCTGCTTTCACTATATGGAACAAGAAAACAATCTAGTAACAGTTCATCAGTAAAGACAAAGAAAAAAGAGTGTTTGTGTGTGTGTATATATATATTTATATAAAGAAAAGCAACTAAAGGAAATCCACTTTGTTATTTTAGATGTTAGCTTGGTAAGGTTTGATACCCATAAATTGTGGGATATTCGGAGCTTAGAAGGACACTTAAGGATTATGCTAAAGAACAAGCAGAAAGAACCTTTAGAAAACTCACCAAGTCAAAACTCATACTTTCTTGGTAGTTCCATGAGCTGTCTCCCTGCACATACTCGATTTCATTCTGATTTTTGATTTATGAGCAACTCTGCAAACTTGGTCAGAACATGCAGTCCACATTTTTAACAAATGTTATGTCTATGGATACGTGTCACACCAAAGCCCTTTAGTCTCTCAAGCTTGCTTCCCCACTAACTTTCACATTTGTTCCTCAGTCTACATTTAAATCATTTTCACTAAGATGATTTGTTCGTCTCATACATTAGCAACTCAATGTTGCTAATTACTCACATAAACTTCGCCCCAAAATATTGCAAAGTCAGCATTATTCCTGAAGCACTTCTATTTCATGTGTGGGGTATAGGCCAAAAGCTATAACCCAGGTTCTCCTATCAAGTGGCTGCATCTGGAGCTGACCATTTACACCAGGCTGCAGAACAGTCCTGTCCCAGCATGTTCCAACAGCCTCAACTGCTTCCACACTGTGAGCCACAATCCCCCTTTTCCGAGCAGATTCATTACACAGAACTCTTCATCACACAGAACAAACACTTCTTTTAAAGAGGAACAAGTCTTATTAAGACATATTCATAATTTTCAAAATCTTTTATCAGCATCAAAGGCACAGTTTAGAAGCAGAAAAAGAACACACGGTCAGGAATCACACAGTTGTGAAGCCCAAAGGTCTCTCAATGCTGCTGCAAAGGGTATTATTTTCTCAAAGTATAGTGAAGGAAGCGCGCGCCGTCTAAAAAAAGAGAATGTGTTGAAGTGAGTGTCTACAGAGACACAACAGAGACAAAACTTCTCTGAACTTAGAGCAGAACTGTCTTTAAATTAAGCGCATTATTAGAACATAAGAGTAGGATGCAGACAACATTATGAAGTACTATATTTTAGCACAGGCAATAGTAGCGAAGTTCGGAAGATTAGATACATGCACTGCTCTATTTTCTTCATTACCTGCAGGAGCTTTAGAAGAACACCTTACAGGACCACCCAGTGCTGCCAGCAGTGACCTTGTTGAAAGCTTTTTACCGCACCTGTAAATCTTGTACAATTCCTGTCTGCAACCAGATGAAAACACTTCAGTCAATCATGCAATTGCCAAGAGCAGTAGAGGTGAAACTTAATTCATGCTTTCTAGGCAGATTCTAATGCTAATGGACAATTTCTCTCCTTTCCTTCCAACCCCCCTCGGCTCTGCTTCTCTTCCTTCTATATTTTTATTTTTTAGAGATAGGTGTGCTTTTAAGAAAAAAAATTTTTCTTGTGTTAATGTCAGAGCATTTTTTTGTTAGCATGATACTATGCCTAGTGTGAAGGGGAGTTCAGCAGTGTATTTCACAGCCCCTGTTCCATTTTGATTGATATTTAAAGGGAAAATACATCACAAGACTATTCAGTTTTCTGCCACTTGGAAATTCAGCCAGAAAAAACACCACAAATAGCCCAGATAAATGGCAGGTAAATTTACAATCATTGTAATCTAGTGCTTTTTATCTAGGAAGAATAAAAAATCCTATGCATGTCCCAAACACAAAACGCATATCCTTAGCTAAGAAACAAAGTATGCCACAGGAGGAAACTCTTCTTTCTAAAAATATTAGTTACTCCTGAATTTCAGTGGTCCTCCCCAAGAAACTGCTGAATACTTGGCCATGAGTAGTATCATTCAGTGTCTTATATCTGTCAATGTGAAATTTTTTAGGCCATTAATAAAATTTTGACAGGAGGGTTATCTTTTTTTATACCAGCTCTTCTTAAGGGATAGGATTTTCAAAATTATGCTCAAACTGAGCCTAAAAGCAAAACAAACCAAAATCCCCCCAATTAGTATGCTCTTTTGATTGTTTTAATCTAATTTATATGGGTATTTCTCCAATTTCTTAAAAGAGCAATCACTATATAATAATTAAAAGACTATTTAATCATAATATCATCATTACATAAGAGAAACATGTAAATACTTCTCAGTAATCACATGGACTTGGCCATTCTGTGGCATAAAATTTTGATTCATTATAAATACGAAATTATTGGATTAAGACACTTATCCAAATGTATTCACCAGACAACAGCGCAGTGTGTCTTCTAAATCTGCTAAAGAGATTTGGAATTCATTTATTGGTACTGTAACTTGTGCCAAGCACATTCTTCTGCACTGCTGGAAGAATACTTTGGTCTTTAATTTAATCGATTAATTTGCTGATATCTGTTGAGTGCTTTGAACAGCTGAGTGCTCTTACTAAAACAACACAGGACAGACTTTTGTAAACTACAGGTAGATGGGTCTTTTCAGGCATTTAAGGATTATCCAACAACTGACAACTTGGTTGTAGGTAAGTACTCGAGAGCATAGGTACTTGACTGGAAATATTTTTCCATGAGAATCACATAACAAAATTAGAAAACTATTAGAAACCTCATCTATTCGTTTCTTCTACATGTTTTCCCTGGATTTTGTTTCACTGGTTAAATTCAGAAAAATATTGTACCATGCGTTTTGAATGGACTTGACTCTACTCTGAATTCTTACAACGTGACTCAACCCAGCTGAGGGACAACTGTACCCTTCTTGTGCAAGGGCAGAAAATGAAGAAAACTTGACCAGCCTTTACAAGATTAGGCTTTTGTAGGCTCAGACAGCCCTATGAAGAGGAAGGCATTCTTAACATTTAAAAACTAAAACCAACACACAAGGGACTAACTAAAACCGCTGCTGGAACAAAGCGGTGACAAGCCGCATGAAAGAACTATACGATCTAGGGTGCCCACGCATTTCACTCCTTACCCACCATGCCTCATGCCGCCTCAGGGCAGGCAGCTAAAAGCGGGTGAGATCACCCTGACCTCCTCTCAGCCATTTCCATTCCACACTGAACTCCACTCTCAAATTAGTCGATATCATCTACCGAAGACCAACATCACCCCCACACAGACATACAAAGAAGAAACAACTCCACTCCTGGTAATAATGACACAATCAGGAGTTCCCCCAATGTGAATTACTTTAGGCCTTCAATAGAAATTAAGTTATTTTTATAAATAATGGTTCATTCTTTCCACTCTAGTGAAGAATTTGAATTAGGCTCATCTTAATTGTATTTGTACGCAGTATTTCCAGTATGTGTTGTCTGAACGCTACATAAATCAATACCACCACTGTGCTTCGCATCATCTTCTACAGAAATAGCAACTCTGCTTGCTGCTAGACAGACTGTTTCAAACACAGTTACTTGACAGAAGGGGATGACATGCAGGTTTTCCAACACAGGCAAAAAAGTCCAAACCTCCTGGGGAAGGGTGAGAAGACAGAGACAGGGATTTACATCAGCAGTCAATGATCTGACACGCCATTCGTCCTAACTCCCGTTTTGTTGTAACAGAAATGCAGGTCAGAGATAAGGACTGAGGCCCAAGGGTGCTTTTCTACAGGCTCGTTCTTTCCAAAAGTTTATTTCGTTCTTCACCTAAAATCCAGTAATCAGATTTTACTGGATATGTGAACGCCTCCAAATTACTGTGGAAAAGCCCAGAACTGGTGAATGTTAACTCTCCTCAGAACTGAAACTCAAGAGTCTGGGGTCTAGCATACATTTATCTTTAATTTCTATGGGTTCGTGATAGAGGGAATATATTAAATTCAGTCCAGGTTCACAAATTTTGGTTAACTCAGGTTTGCCTTGTTTCATGCTGAAACATAACTCACTCGCTCCAACATTTCATTATGAAGTTCTTTAATGAGCCTGCTCGAGATCTAGCAATTTGATTTAAAACACATCAAATCCACATTAAAGGCTGACAGAAAGGATCAAAAGAATTTAAGTCATGTTGTTCAAATTTTAGAGATATCCAATATACTCCAGTAAACATTAGTGCTTCAATGTCAGCACTTAACAGTGATTGTAACACGTGTTTTATGCATCTTACTGCAAATGAAGAGTATTCTAGCAGGAAGTTTCAAGGACAGGAATTTCATCCTCTGTCTTGGCCTCGAAGAGCAAGGGGTCCTTTTCTGCCTTTCCTGGAAACATTCAAGCTCAAATTGGCCAGGGCACTGAGCAATGTGATCTAGTTGCAGATGTCCCTGCTCACTGCAGGAGGGCTGGACTAGATGACTTTTAAAGCTCCCTTCCAACTCAAAATATTCTATGATTCTATGATTTCCACTACTTATTTACCGACTAGTCAAAAAAACAAGAGGAGTTCTTCCATCAAATCATAAATTCAGATGAAATCGTATCTTACAGCTTGCTTTTCTCACATAACAGAAAAAAAATTAATAATGGGAATACTTAACTACATTGCAGTATAATTGGAAATATTTAACTGTACATTGCAGTATAATCCTGTAGATACAGATGTGATATGGACTCTCCTGCAACCAAGAGCTGGTTGTTTTATTCCTCAGGCTCCCTATTATTCTACTGAAAATATTACAGTCACTCGGGGCACGGGTCTGGGTTCCTCCTTTTCCTCCATTCTTCGTTCTTCTGGCAATTATTTACTGCTCTGTCTCTTTCTGAGAGAAACTGAAGTGATATTGAAGTGGGAACAGTGACCAGAGAGTACAGTAGCCACAAAACACAAATGCATAATGTTTGTATTAGCACAATATTTTCTAAAGTATATTACACTCCACACCTTTTTGGGAAAACTGGTGATTGCATGTAACATTTAATCAAAGATCCTCTCTACTGCAAAACGGCAATTTCTCATTAATTTTCCACTTAGTAATTCAAAAATTATTTTGAATGTCAACTGATGGCAATTTTTGTGCTGGCTACAACTTGGAGAGAATAAAAAAAAAAAATCATTAGCATGTTAATAACTCAGTGCCTCTAAGGGATAGTTAGTTGGTCCTAAATCAAAAAAAAAAAAGAAGCTTCATTTTCAGCCTTGTTCGTAATTGCAATTTGATTATCATTCACCACAATTTCCTAGTTCCCTTCATATCAGTTTGGGGAGAAGGATTTCTCAATGGGCAGCATGCAGTCCTGCTGTAATTCCAATGAGAGCAGCTCACTGAGAAATTTTCACATCCATTAAGATGTAGAAAGGAAAGCCAAGAGCTTACACATGCAAATTCAAAAGTAGACAGTCTCTAAACAGGTGTCTGGGAGTAGCTTTCTATACTTTATAATATAGTATAATCATATCAGCTCATAACATCAGATTTCATACAGTATCTCAATCTTTTTTAACCTGTGCGGCATAAATGGTTTAAGATGAAAACCAGAAAAGTTTTGTCCACATCTTTACACAAAACAGTTGTTAATATACACAACCTCACACATGCCACTTGTCAGCAACAAGTAAGGCGTGTTCATAATAAAGGTTGTGTTATTACTGGGGTTTGTTCTTTTGTGCTATTAAGAAACAGATCACAAAGATTATATCCAATACAAGATACCGGGGAGAGGAAAAGCAGACACTAACTCTTGACTTAAAGTCATTTGACACCACTTTCCATTGTTTTTCCCAGGTAGATTTTGAAAACAAACAAACTCTAAACAAAACTTACGTGAGATATGCTAAAGTTATGAGACCAAGTTGTAACTGTCAAAGCTTTCTAGCAAATGTGAAATATGTATTACAAAGCTCTGCTGGGATGTGTTCTCTGTGCAATATTATTCATTATTTTCATTAACAACTGGGTGATAGAATAGCAGGTTACATCAAGCACGAAGAGATGGAAAGCACATCGGTGGCAACGATTAAATTCAACATTATATTAAAAAGGTGGAGAAAAGTCCCATTAAGAAGATCCAGTAAGACAGGAATGGAAATCATCACCCAATACAAATACAAGATGGGGAAAAAACTGGTTTGGCTGAAGTTTTATGGTAAAGAATATGAACATTAGAACAGATCACAAGCTGAACCTGTAATTAGCAAGCTAAACGAATGGCATTATCTGAAAGATTATCATTCTAAGATGAATCGCCAAATCGCAGGCAAGTAAAAAACTTTTTCAGCATCTGCTAAGAAAATTTTGCACTTCTCTAGAAACAGAGAGTGTATTTGTAGGAATTCCTTCATCACAGAGTAAGAGCTTTTATTTTCTATTTCTGTTCCAGTTCAGGGTCAGTTAAGTCTCCTTTTTTCACACTTGTGTCAGAGATCACTAGAACTAGGTTATATTATGGGCTATATATTGAATACCTACAGTTCTATCAATGCTTCCTGCCACGCTACTAGAATAGTGCATTCATTCTTGAGATCTGCATAACAGCTTAACTCCATTTTAGCTTGGCGTTCAGTCACTCAACAAATATCCATCATCTATCAAAAAATCCTTTAGATTTCCTTGTTATGTTTTTGGGAAAAATGAGCATAGAACTGTAGTGAAAAACAAACAGAATTTGGAAACCAAGAACTCATTCACAAAGTGTATGGAAGCAAAATGTCTCTCAACACTTACATTCAACTGAAGATAGTGGCACTGAAACAGATGCCTGAAGATAGATAAATTTGATGGTGAAAGTCAAAAAAAAATAAATTTAAAAACACAACTACAATAACCACCAAACAAACTCAAGCCCCACAAAAAAAACCCCACCCACCTAAAATGTTGTTAATCACTGCAAAAAGGAATTTCTTTTTGTATAATGCTTGTAGTTTTTCAAGAGTTTGTCTCAGCAAGAAAGCTTCACCTTTCTTCTGTATCTTAATAGCACATGCTTTCACCACAGCTCAGTACAAAAATTATACACAGGCATTCAGCAGTGACAAAGGTGTTTGAAAGCATAAAATCTCAGCATGACAACTGCAGCAGCAGGATGTGATGAAAAACAGAGGAGACAAGAACAAGTGAAAAAAATAAAAAATCAATGCAAAACATGAGTGACAGCTACTGTGGGCTGCTGCACATCAGCCATGAAGAATTCCCTTTTCCCTGCTGTGCATTACAGTACTCTGGGAGAGGAGCACCACGTTTGAACTATACAAAAGCACAAGAAAGGGAGAGCTGGGAATTCTGATTAAGTAAAATTGACAGCTGAGTTATTGGTTTATTATTTTTCAAATCTATCGCTTTTCTTCTGTACATACTTGTAGATTTTTCTGGGTCATATCCTGGTTTGGTAACTATTTGTATACTTGCCCAGAAGTTTTAATGTTGTAAATATATAGTTAATATGAAAGATTAAAAAATTGGAAACTAAAGGTGGCTTGGATTTTGGCTTACCCAAGACAAGACTTCCAATGGAGCTTCCAACCCGTGAAAAAAACCCTGAGATTTCAAAATATTTCACATTCTGAATCTGAGGAGGAAAGCTATGCAAAAATAAATTAAATGCATTTTCACAGGAATTAATTAGTACGCGTCTGGCGTACAATACACAGACATGCTGAATTATATAGATGATTTAACACATCAGCCATGCAGCACTTACGCTGTAAATTCTATGAACTGAAGTTGTATTGGACTTGACCTGCACGTATCGCATAGCAGAACAGTGAGAGCTAAGGAAACCTGACAGAGGAACATATTGCAACACATGAATAAATCAGCTACTCTTCATCAGGACAGTCAATTCTATATGGGAGGAATGCGACTTGGACATCGTGCAAAGCCAGTTCTTCGAGGTGTTTGATCTTGAATTTCTCTAGAGAGCAATAACTCTGATCAGCATCCCTGGACTGATGGTCAACTGATGGAGTGAGAATTTATTTTCAAAAAAATAAACACAAAGTATTGAAAAAATTATCATAGTTGCCCCATATGCATATCTCAGCAAATTATGTAAAGAAGCCACATCAAATCAGCACATGAAGTTAAAATATGAGCTATCATGTATTTTGCTTTATCTTGAGACTCACAATGTACTTGCTGTAGTCTGCAGTTATAATTACAATTTTGGTTGCTGACAGATTCTCTAAGGCAAGAATTATATTCACGCATTTCTGCAGGACTAATTACAGTGCCTGCAAAAAGGCTGAGAAGTCACCGTGCTTCACTGCACTGGCTGAAGGTTAAAGCCTCTTCCAATGAAGCTCCAAGGAATCCAAAGTGGAAGGAGGAGTAACAACTCTTGGGCACTATAGAGTTTGTACTCATTAGCTTCTGCTGTTCATTTATCAACAACATTATATACCATCATCTTTATTTTCGCCTTCTCATTCTCCAATATTTGCTACTATTTTTAAAGATGGGACCTTGAAACTCCCGGTGTTCTTGGTACTGCAGGCAGATATGCATCCTTTACATGCAAGAAATAAATGCCCAGATTAATTGCTTTTACTTCTGTATGGAGGAGTTCTAAATTTGGGAGAGCAGGTTTCTGATGAAGGGGTAGCCCAAACCTGAGTTGTATTGGATCATTGCAAAAATAACTGGTAAGAAATCCTTCTTTTAGGCATTGATCTCATTTTTTTCACTTCAATCCTTTTTACCTCAATTAGAGAGTGATCTAATGGACCTCAATGAGAAATGGACAGGGATACCATTGATCTGCTAATTTCAGGGGAGCCCATCACATGGCTCATTCAGCATTATTCATATAAATACAACAGAAACATAGTTAGTGTCCTTGAAGTAACTTACAGGATTAAAGCTCAACCTCTGACAGTTAGACAGCTCCTTTTTTATTTTTTTTTTTCCTTTAGAACAATTTCAGCATTTTTACCCATTCATCAATCTATGCTTAAAGGAACCTGAATACGTTGTTACCTGTCAATTCAGCATTTGGATATACATGACATAACCCATAACAAACTCTCAAAATGTATCCCTTGAAATCTCCACATACCACTATAAGGCACCCAAATGTAACTGTAAGAAAAGTGGCCACAGATGAACAAGTAGGGGAATACAAAGTAAACTTAGAAGAGAAGGCTGAGAGAGGATCTCATCAGTTTGTTTGAATACCCAACTGGAGTGGGGTTGGGGAAGCCTTCCAACCTCAAGCACCCTATAATTCTGTGACCTGCAGAACACTTCGCAGTTATACAGTGGTATGTTTCATTATTAGGTTTTAAATAACTGAATCCTAGAGTTTCACAACTGTTTGGTTCTGCTCCTGATCTGTTTTTATGAAGGAATCATCACAGAGAAATGACTCTAGTTGAAGACAACTAGAAAATAAAGTATTTTCTAGGCAACTAAGAAATAAGAGGTTTTGGAAATAGTATACTTTCAAACTTGTTTTTAGACACTGGTACATTTTAATAAATCACATTACTTTGCAGAAGACACCTGGAATATATAAGGCATTTCTATTAAAACCAGATATAGTAATTACAAGTATCCTCGCCATTAACAAGAATCCATTTGCAATGACATTTTCACAGGCAAGTTCCATAGATTCAAAGCAGACAGATGTTCTACAATGAGAAAGATAAACAATCATGGAGGAGAATTTCCATCAAAATGTTTCTCTGAGCAGATAGATCAGCTTAAATTAAAATGTGTAAAATATTAATTCTCTTCAGATTAAATGAACAAAGAAGTGTTCATGGAAAATACTTAGCTTATTTTACATTTGCACTTTATACTTGTTTTCTTAAAGAAAAGCTAATATTGATCAGTTTTATTAACTAAAACATTAGTTAGCAGCTCTGTAAAACTATTATATTCAATCTCAAATTACTTTTGTGTTATAAACCTGCAATATATCCTTTTTCTTAAAAAAAAAATGTAACATTTTACAAGTATTTAGATTCTCAGATTGTAAATGTTATATCAGAATCTGCTGAGTATTGCCATTTTCTCATTAGAAGAATATTAATGACTGCTGTCACTCTCCATTTCTATGCAAATTAGAGTCACAGAATCATAGAATATCTTAAGCTGGAAGGGACCAGTAAAGATCATTAGGTTCGTGTCCTTTCTCCTCACAGGACTGTCATATGACTAAGAGATTGTCCAGATGCTCCTTGAACTCTGACCAGCTTGGTGGCATGACCACTTCCCTGGGAAGCCTGTTCCAGTGACTGATCCCACTCTCAGAGAAGAACCTTTTTAAAGTCCAATCTGAACTTCCCCTGAGGCAACTTCAATCCAGTTCCTCATGTCCTATCACTGGTCATCAGAGAAAGATCAGCAACTCCCCCTTCACTGCCCCCATGAGGAAGTTTTGACTGCAATGAGGTCACATTCTCTTCTCCAAGTTGAACAAGTCAAGTGACCTCAGGCAGAACAGTTGACGTATGGGGTCTGTTGCCAAAGATAAGCATCAAAATCTGTTGCAAGTATCTTCACTTTATATAATAAAGCACTGAATACTGCACTGAAAGAGCCAGCAAGGGTAATGATGCTTTAGGATGAGCAGAAGAAGCTAACTATTAGTTTTTGAAAACATCTCCATAATTGGAATAGCACCAGAGCTGGGAAGAAACAGATACTCTGTCTTCACAGATCTATGATAAAAAAAAAAAAAATCAGCATCCATGGTATCATCCTGGTTTACACATCTTCAGTTGAAACAAAAAGTAAAAAAGAAAAAAGGCCAAATTATTTACCAGTTCCCTAAGATCTACAAGTCTGAGTAGCATACTTAAAGAGAAGAGAATAAAACTATGTATTGGGAGTTTGGTTTCTTTTGAAAAAAAAAAAAAAAAAGTGAATAAAATACCTCATCAGTGGGAGAAAAATGTAGCTGAATCTCTGCAAGGGATTTGTCCACCTCCGTGTTCATGGTACACTGTTCTAATATTGTGTACACACAATATTAAACCAATGAAATTCTAACAGGATGCAATTAATATATCTAAGAATCAGGCTCAGTCTTTGAAGGATTAATCTGTGTAATTATTTCTGCACACTTCTTTCAGGGCTTGGAGGGCGGGGAGGGGAGTACAGCAAAGTGGTCACAACAACAGTGCAAGAATAGCATGTGTTAGGCATTTATTCTTCCTCTGGCCAATAATTCAAGCTTTTTGTCTTACAAAGTATCAATAGCAGCAGACAATCTGCATGGAAATATTTCAAATTGCACATGTATTGACAAGTCAAGAGAGCAACTGGGAAGATTATATTGTGTTGAGAGCACCAAGACAGATGTTTGTGATAAACTACTAGAGTCTCTCCATGCAAACAATGGGAACATCTAAATGTAAGTCTAGTAAATAAAACTGAATCTCATCAAATCCTTGAGCATCTCTGTGAAGAATCATTAAAGTTTTATTTTAAAATAAAGTCTCAAACACCTGTGTTTCCCGGAGGTACGTCTGAATTGAGTACCTTCCCCATAGACCGTTTTACTGCAAAAATCTGTGCACTCAGGCATAAAGAATGCTGGAATGTAAGCTGATAATGCTTTCGATAAAGCAATTTCCTTGTCTATTTATTCATTGTTAATGAAAAATATATAGCTGTATTTGAAAGCACATCCTTGTTCAATCGATTACACCCCTCTTCACTCGCACACCACTTGAGCGATACAGGCAGGTACAGCACAGCTCCGAGTACAACACTGCCTCATTTACCAAACACAAGGAAGAGCCAACTGGATTATCTCACAACTCTAACCATCCTAGAGCAACTGAAAGGCACTTACACCATCCTAAAAGATATCGGCAAGGAGGGGAGAGAAGATAAAAAAAGAGCTAGTTTATTAAAGTAGCTTCACTATTATTTGTTTAGCCGATACAATCACTTACTCAATCTGGTTGAATTTTCAAAGCAATTTTGAAATCCCCTTTTATGCCTGAGCAGAAGGACGTATCCAGTTACTTTCTGCACATAAAACTGCCAAGTGTGGTCATGCAATGGCCACAAATTACCACTCCGTAGGGAAAGCAACACCACCAGAAGAGAAGAGCGGAAAGATCTTGCACACTGTATCATCTTGTGCTTCATTTATCTTATTTTAAGACCTGAGCTACAGAAATTGATGCAGTTTTTAAAAATCTTAGTGTTTCCCAATATTCACTGAACAAACGACAGCTATGAAAAATTTTAGACAGTAGAAGATTCAGGTCTACAATAAGAGCCAGAGGACAAATCAGCACAGAAAAACAGAGAACCTTCTTGAACACAATGAATCGGGTTGGTCAGATTTTACTAAGCAATCTTCCAAAATCTATCAAAAATTATAAACCCCTGATTAAAGGCTTTATATCTTCTTAAGATTGTCTCTTCCCATCAACTTCCTACTGCTTCTCGGTAACAGCTCAGAAACAGACAAAGCCTTAAATCTAAAGCCATGACTTTTACTTCTGAAACTTTCAGCAGAGGAGTTTCAGCCTTTCCTTTCCCTCTATCAAAACTGGCAAAGATCATTCATGTGTAAGCCTATAAAGCAGAAAATATGGAAATGCAAAATCAAATTTTACTGAATATTCGTATCAAACAGAAAATATGAAAACCCAAAAAACCAAAATTTACTGAACATCCAATATTCAGCTGACATTAGTGCAAAAACCTGAACCACCTTCCCGCTAGTCACTTACACAGAAACTTCAGGGTAAAAAATTGTAAGAGCTGTGGACAGTACAAATGACAAAATGTAACAGAGAAGACAGACAGAAAAAAAATTAAAAAGACAGAATTAATGCAACCTTTCACACAAAGTAAAAATAAAGAATTCTGCATTGCTGAACAAGAACAGTGGAAGAACTAAATGATTTTATTTTCCATCTTTATATGATAAACAGAATCCTAATCATATATCTCTGGAGTTATCATTGCAGTTACCCAGAAATTACAGTAGCCTGCAAGAAACTGCCAAACAGGAATGTGAAGAAAGTTAAAACTAAGAAACTGGAAAAATGGGGACATTGAAATGCTGCATTAATATTGCCCTGTTAAAAAAAATAAAGAAATGTTTTTAAAATCAAGGCTTCCCTGAAGAAGGGCAGTATGCATAGGATGGGATGGATGGCTCCCTTTCCTGATTCTACATGCTGCACACAACTATGAAAACACAAAACAGAAACTGCAACCCCAGTAGCCAGAAAATGGGAAATTCCAGCAGAAGGCAGTAGCCAGGAATGGTTTTCCAGAAATCTCCCTCTCTACATCATGAGACAGTATAGATACACAACCCTGAGTCAAAATGCCAGCTGGCTGGCTTCAAGAAAGCCTTTTGGCTCTCCTCCCTCACGCTGGGCTTCATGGACAAGATCCTGTCCTACACCAGACCTCCACCCAGTGATGTGACACAGACCCAACAGCCTCCTCCCTTCAAGTTTTTGCAAGTTGTAGATCCATGCAGTCATATCCTAAAGAAATCTTTTCTGACATGCCCTTCCAGTTACCAGTTTTCCAAGATTAAAAGGAAACAAACTCATGGATCTAACTGAACGAGAACTGGTAATTAAGCGACTAGATAAAGTCAATGCAGATGGAAATGTGATTACTATACAGTCACTTTTCCAGATTCTAAATTAGTGGCAACTGCTTACAAAAGAAACCTGAGGAGAAACACCTGGAAATTAGCATTCCTACTCCATACTAAGTCCTGAAATTTAAAAACAATTTTTCATACAAGATTTGCAAATTAGGTTCATCTTTTATTTAAATTAATTCCTTCATCATAGTGTTACTAATTCTATGAAAGCACGGTGAAGAAAAAAAATTATTTTTTATTTACTTCTGAACGGAATGCATCTTCCTTCACTTGTATCAAACTAGTAAACCCTCTTTCTAGTTTTCTATTAAAGCAGTAAAATACCTATTTTGATCCCAATGAAATAGATCATTTTTCCAGGAAGGACACTAAAATTCAGTGAAGGATTGAAGCCTGATTCTTTCAGGCCAGGCCATACAGACGATCTTACAGCAAGAAGAGGTAGACAGCAGAAAGAGACAGTCAGACCTCTCTTTTGCTACAAATCCATTCATGACGTACTTGGAGCATGGCACAGGAGCTCATTATTGCTGTGATTATAGGTTTAAAAATGAAACCTGCTTCTGATTTTAGTACAGCAAATTTGAAATAACAGTATTTGCTACAATCAGCTCTTGTGTTTATAGTCAATACAATGAATATCCAACTCAGTGATACTACACTTTTGACACGTGTGGAATCTCACAATCAGAGAATGCCTACTTATATTTGAGTGAGCTTGTGTCTTACACAACAGATATGACACACATGACAGGTTACCTTATAAAAACAGAGGGCAAAAAGAATATTTCATTTTTAGCTGCTTAGCCCTGCTGCACGAGATGGACACTTTCGTGGACCTACTCTGAGGGATTTTGTTACAGCTTGCAAAAGGGGATTATCAAACTGCTCTTTCCAATTTATGTGAAAAACACTCAGCTGCACACCAATATCCATCAGCATCACAAACTCTGACTCCACACGTCTAAGGCCAATTCGTGATTGAAAGTGACACCGAGAACTACTTTAATCAACTAATAATCACTCGAAATTACCTCCAGGAATATTCCTGTAGCTTCAGTTATTTAGATTAACTGTCAAGGCTTGGTCTGAACTTCTTATGAAGGCAGCAGCTTCTCTTAACGACAAATCTCTGGTAAGTTGACAAGAGTTAATGTACCTGGCAGCTCCTCAGCAGGTTTAGGCAGAGAATGTTGATGACACTGGAGCTTTGTGCCACCAACAGAAGTCATTAAGGTGAAAGAACTTTCAAATGAGTCACTTCTGTAAATCATTAAAAGAAAATCATTCTTAGGATAAAATGTCTCATCTTAAGAAAGAATTTACTTGGAGGATGCTCGATAAAGCTCCTTTTGTTTGCTTTTGACATATGTGGAAGACATTATAGAGCATTACTCATCATGCGCTAGATTATTCTTTTGCAAATCTATGTACACAGATAGCTCCAAATACACTCTGTGAAACAGGAAGCTTTCTATCGGTTTTGACCAGCTCTCAGACTGATTAGCAAAACATTTGATTAAGTGAGCAAACTTTCACTTCAAGTGCATACACATAAACCTACAGTATCTATAAATATTAAAAAAAAAAAAAAGCCAAAACCGAGAACAACGAAGGAGGTCTAGTTTCAAATAGGAAACCAAAACATTTCTTTGCCAGCTGACCTGCAGACAAGCCTGTGGAGATGCCACCTTGAAGGGAAAGACCAGTCTAAACATTAATGAGTATAGGGCTAAACTATATAATTGATGTCACATTTGTGAGTATCCAGAGTAACAATTCATCTAGGGATACTTGCTGACTACCTGACAATCCTGCCCTCTGTTACGGAATAAAGTATTTGCTCCAAATAGCACTAAAGGATTTTTTGTCTTTTAGGGCCTGTCCTTAAAACAACATTCTTATTACGAAGTCACACTGTGTCCTTTGCAATTAGAAGGATGTCTATTTATAAAATAAAGCAAACAAAGCCTCCCAGAGTGGAAATACACGGTGTTTCTTGCATTTAATGCATTTTCAGTTTTACCTTTGCAGAGTAAGTAAAAACATACACTCCACTTACAAACAAAAGAAGCTGCTGTTCCTGCAATCCCTCACTTTCTGCTGATTATATCCAATTTCCAAAGAGTTCACTTTGTTCTGAGAAAAAGTTTTGGATATGCCAATACCTATCTTTGCAAACCTGCAGGTCTCTCTCAAGCAAACTAAATATAGACCCACACGGTTATTTCCAAGATTTTGTAGTAACACTGGCTGAAAAGATTTCTGATACAGCTTTTCTCAGGAAAAGATTTGTACCCTCCTGCCAGCAGAGATAACTGTTCATTTAGACCTAACTAAATTAACTCCAGAGTATCTGCATGTTGTGTTAATTGATCTCACCTAGCAATACAATGCCACAGCGCCAACTGAAAACACCTTACTAGAATATGCAGCAACAACCTGACACTGTGGAGCTGCAGAATATCTACAGCAAAGATTTTGTAATTATATAAAGGTGGACTACGGTAAGTGAAAACATGCTCTGGGGTTAAAAAAAAAACAAAAAAAACCCACCAAAAAAAACCCAAACAAACCCCACCACAACCAACAACAAAATTGCTTCATTCTGCTTGCTTTGCATTGAAGGTCTGGCTCTCCCTTAGCCAAGACTCCTGCAAAATTTCAGACCCTGAGTCTCCCATTCAGGTTAAAATAATCTTTGAGGAAAGAGAGATTTCAGACTAAAGCGTATTTGGTTTTTCACCACATTTTATTTCATCGATATTAAACTACTGCTGAGGAAATTAGAACAAAATTACAACCTTAGTAAAATTCAAGCTGTACATGAGGAAGGCAGTGGTATAACCAGATAAACAACTTCCAGTGTTTAATAAGACACAAGTGCTCACAGAGGGTAGTAGAAAGTAGTACCCCTCACGTAAGAAAGGTGACAAATTATGATAGTTGTGGGAATCATTCTGAATTTCCTAACTCTATATGTGTAAATTTCAGCAATAATGTCACATTAATGTAGTTATTTGCATTTAACACACTCAGGTTTATTTTTTTTTTTAAAAAAAAGAGTCACCACAATGACAAACCATTCTCCGAGATACACTCTAGGTAAGTAAATGTCAGGCAGCAGGAGAAATTTATTACAGAGTATCACAGAGGTGATATACAAATATAAGGAGAAAAAGAAATTATTAATTTTTTTTGCTTTCCACCATGTAAAAACCTCTTGGGAAGGAATCAGTTAGTCCTTTTTATAGTAAAACTGATTTCTATGTGCATAGTTCAAGACATCCAGCGGGAATCTATAAATAACTAAAACAGAAAAAGCAGGACCCACTGACAAATTTTCATCTTAAAATATAATGAAATCCTGTTCATTTTTTAAAATGTGCAACCATGATTTAGATAAACTCTTTCAAGAAATTATGCAGGATCCTAATGCTTTTTACAGATCAAGCACACAATGCCTTCCAGTCCTTTCATTACCACTAGAAGATGACGGGGAGATTGTGGCTTTTCCACAATCTGCTGGGCTGCCTACCCAATCACTAGTCCTTGCACTGGAGCTCTGCAAAGAGGCCAGCTTCCACAGCACCGTGATTTGTGTTGCTCATACCCGTGCATTTGCAGCACTGTCAAATTGGTTTTCTACATATCTTCCTTAAGAAAACACTCCTGAAATCTTTAGGGTTTCCTTGCTACATGCCTGTATGATTTTACTGGGGGAATCGGAAAGAAAAGGCTTTGTTTTTTCCCCAGTAACAACATTAAGTGCTACTAAAGAGATGTCTTTAGTATATAAAGTGACAGTGTGCCAGAAAAAAAAAAAAAAAGGAAAAAAAAAAAAAGACAAAATTACACTATTAAAATCTTTCACCAAGTGTTACTTAAAACCATGAGTTATAGAAACGGAATAGGTGGAACCACTCATTCTCAAAAAAACATCTACTCTTTGAATTGTATTTGCTACGTACCATCAGATTTATAGTTTTTACTCCAAAATACATATACAAAAAATTAAACCACAAAGCCCTAAAATAAATGTCAGAAAGGCCAAAGCGCAAAACGGATTTCTGTGTATTTTGATGCGATGCAGGAATTTCATCACAGCTACAAGTGCAGAATTTGGGAAACCAGTTTCCCATCCTCTTGTACTACTTCAAACTGAATTGAACAGAACAACACTTGGTTACATATTTTTAGGTATCTTTAGATATTTATATACACAAACACCTCACAAAGCATTACTTTAAAATAAAACATACATTTTTTTCTATCTGCTTATCTGGTGGTAAACCACAAGAGTATAACAAATGCCACAAATCCACGTTGATTGGAGGCATGGAAGAGTTTCAAAACCAACCAAGTATTTAGCATGAATATCTAGAATAGTCTCTCTGTCTCCAACACTTTGTGGATTTCCAAGACCGAAGTGCTGGAGGTTTCTTCGGCTGATTTTTTTGTTTGCTTCATTGTTTGGGGATCTTGTGGGAGGCTTTGTTTAGTTTTAAGAGTGCTTCATGGACTTCTTTGCAACTCTCCAATCATACCTAAAGCCCATGTCAACTTTTATTATTTACAGCTTCCTGCAGCAAGGACTTTATGCATTGAACTGTAGTTCTTTTTGTTTGCTTTAAGCCAGCTCTTGCTGGTTTCATTTATTTTCCTCTTAGATGAGACAGCGAACATTTCTGCCCTGTTCATTTTCTCAATGCCATTTACGATTTTATAGCATTCTAAAATAAACCACCTTGTTTTGGAATAAAGAGGCCTGTCAATTCAGTCCCTCCTTGCACAGGGGTCGCTGCATATCCTTGATCATTCTTGCTGTCCTTTTTAGAATCTACCTCCTTTCTACTACATGTTTTTTAACAGATGGAAACTAGAATTGGCCCAAATACTGAACACTCAGGTGCACTATGGAATTATTCAGTGTCATAATAAAGTTCTGCTCTGGTTTCTACTTCCTAATACTTCTTCACATTGCATTGGCTTTTAAAAAAAACAAAACAAAAAAAAAAAAAACAATCGCACGGAAAAAAAACCACCCCATACAGTACTGGGAACTCACCATTTCCTAGGAATGAAACTCAACTTTAAAAGGCTTAACATGAAATCACAGACACATGATTCCACATGTAAATTTTAAGCATCACCAATAAAAATAATAGTTATCAAAGGAAGCATTTATAATTGCTGCCATTCTTCTTCTGTTTTACATTAGATTGTCTCAGAAAGATAACAGCATCCTCATCGCTTCTTCCAAAGGAAAACCGAGCGACCGATGCTGCCTCTTAAGGCACCCAAGAACAAAAACGGTCCCTTCAAAAAAAAAAGCTCATTTACACTCGAACTAAGCAGCCTTGCTTCAAATTCAAGAGTTATCTATTCTGTCACAACAGGCAGCTGGGCTGCAGGTGAGGAAGGAGATAGTGGGACTCCCAGCCTACATACCAAGTTGACATGGTGTCGCCTACATTACGCTGCCATAAAGACGGTGTTAATTCAGCTCAGAAAAGTCACCATCGGTCTGATTCTTGTTTAAATAGAAGTGACTTAATTTGAAAAGAAATTATCGCTAGCAGCTGCTTCAGTCACAAACTCCTGCAGCGTTAGACCGGGCTGGGTAATAAACTCCCAGACTTTCAAGCAGCTCTGTCAAGATGCACTTTACAAATCAATAAGAGCCCCCACTACCTATCTATTAGTCTGAGAGGACTTATCTGAGCACACAGCATCCTGCCTCTTCTATCCCAGCCTCTGAACACCAGTAATCACTGAAACCTGAAGTATCAGAAAGAGAGAGGCGTTTTTGGCAGATTTTTCCACACGTATCTTTCTTCCCTGATTAACCATTCCAGCCTTTTTTTTTTCCTTTCTCTGTTCCTTCTCTCTGCAAACACATAATTAGTCCCTCCATTTAGCTACAATGTGCTGAGGTGGTCTGCAGGTGACTGCAGCAGCTTCAGCAGCTCTCAGACCTGACCAGACAGTGCAGATTCCCACCCTGAGGTCCCTGCGCAGCCTCTCCAGTACTACCAGTGACTACTGGGTATGCCTCCACCAGACAAACTAGGCTATAAGTTGATTGGGAGCCCTGGATTTAACTTCTTCCCTGCCCTCAGGGGCCTAAGATCTACAGCTCCAGCTAACCCTAGGACTGTTTCCTTTTTTTTTTCAATCCATCTATTTAAACAAAGCATGCCAGATTGTGGGGGGGGTTTAATGCTGGTTTTGTTTGGTTTTATCCCTATTTCTTTTTTTTTTGCCTGAAAGTCAAGCACCAAGGAAAAATGACTGTAAAGCAAAAGCTGTAACACACCACCAGATCAAGGATTTCACAGAATTACAGCATGGTTGAGGTTGGAGTGGAGCTCTACAGGTCATCTGGTCCAAATTTCCTGCTCAGGCAGGACCATGTCCAGATGGCTTTTGAAAAACTCCAAGGGTGGCGACTCCACAATCTCCCTTGGTAACCTGTGCCTGGTCACCCTCACTGCAAAAAAGTGTTTCCTGATGTTCAAAGGGAACCTCCTGTGCTTCAGTTTGTGCCCATTGCCTCTTGTCCTATTACTGGGCACCACTGAAAAGAGCCTGGCTCCATCTTCTTTACACTCTTAAGGTATTTAGACACATTGGTGATATTTTCTTTTGAGCCTTCTCTTCACCACTTGAACAGTTCCAGCTCTTTCAGCCCTCCCTCATAGAAGAGATGCTTGCCAGCTAAAAAAACACCCCATTTCCAAAAAAAAAGTCCCCCCATAAAAGTGACCTTGTACTATCCTGTTTAATACACACTATGGCATCAATGTTTGACAATGCAGGACTGTGAAACTGGGACACCACGAGCAGCTCTGCAATGCTGGTGCCACCACTACCAGCTTGGAGGAACCAAACCACAGAGGTGTAAAGATAAATTAAAAACAGAGCAATACACTGTAGCTTAGAAACAGCACTTTTCACCAAGGGAGTCTGTTAAAGATAAACATTATTCTTGACTCACCAGTACATTTTCAGGACTTGTTAGAGCCACACTGCGTGCAGCTCTCCAGCATGTTTCCATTGGATGATAAGGTAGCTGGAGATCTCTCAACAGCTCAGCAAGGGACAAGTGAAGATGTCCCAATAGGAGCAGGTTTCTCACAGCCCCTAAGAGCCCCCGCCCCCGGCTCCAGTCACATCCAGCTCACTCAGCAGCACAGATTCAAAGATCAGAGGTAAGCACAAAGAGCAGGGCTCACATCACTGCTGCTGAACGAACCTTTACTGTATTTTACCTTCAATTTAAAAGAACCAATGCTGCATTTTAAAGCTAAGTAAAAAATTGATCCACAAAGATCTGTAAGTTATTAACTGATTTTTTTTTTTCCAATTCACTGAATGAAAAGAGGAGGAATTTCACACAGCCTTCACTGTTTATGTTCAATTATTTGAACATTAATAAAAAAGCCCAGAGGAGTTCCATAGCTAAGGACTCAGGAAAACGTTTTCGTATTCATACATTCATTTCCACATAAAAAGGTAATATCTTGGATGGAATATTGTTAAATATTGCATGCAGGAGTCCTTCATGTTTAAAACCAGTAACTTATTTAGAGTTCATTTTTATTTAAAGCCTTCTGACAATGTTAGCAGTTGAAATAATGCAAACAGACCATCCTCTTGGAGTCATTTTCCTTCCTGTGTTCCCATATACCCTCTAAGAAAGACACTTGACAAGGGACAAGCTATATGTAAAGTTATTTTTCAGTTCAGAATTGTGCTAAATAATTACTAACAAAAATGTATTATTTAGCTCTGGACTATCTCACTGCACTAGAATTAAATGGTAACTATTTGCTCTTTCAGTGGTGGCAAGAACCACGGGGCTGATGTCAGCATCATTTTGGATGCCATTATTGCAGTCTCTGGCTCTTTAAAAGAAGCAGGCAGATTTATTTCCAACCTAGTGAAAGTCTAACGTTTCTCTGAGCATGACACCAAAGGAATTATCTTTCTTATTCTAGATAACTAGACCTGTATTAGCATTATTAAAAGTTATCCCTGTATTCCCATTTCTATGGGAAAATTCATTATCACATACTACTTGGGCACCAGTAGGCAACTGTGAGTATTTACTGTGAGGGAAATGCCAGAAAGCAGGATATTCTTTTCAATGCTTGCCAAAGAGCCCTGTGACACACGCCCAGGTCTCATCTTGAGGGTTGTGGGGATTTTAATTCTTTTCTTTTTTTTTTTTTCCTACTTAGAAATACCAATGAAAGAGTAACAAGAGCCAGCCCAAGTCCGAATCCCAGCTGTTATGTTTTTTGAAAAGATATCAGAACCGTGGGCACCCTACGCATCTACTGACAGGCAGAAGAGGTTGAAGAACTAGGCGAACTGAACCACAGGATTGTTTGTTTTTCACGGTTAGTGACAATGCAGTTCAAAGGTAGGGGATTTGCAGGCACTGTTGACTCACACTGGGAATATCCTCCCCGTGTCTTTCCTTCCAAGGAGAAAGTGCCTGCAGCCTCAGCCATTTGGGCAGAATCTTTCCATACCATCCTACTCCATCTGTGAGTATTAGTGCCACAATCTGGCCATAAATTAGTAGTTTCTAGGGCTAATGGAGCATATATAAAGATACATACCCCCTTGTCTCTGTGTTAACTGTTGCCATTCTCTTTTTTCTGTCTCTGTTAATGGCGGTACTTAAGATGGAAGTATTGTAACAATGCATTCAAAACACTCTAAATATTCATGAAGTCAGACAAATACTGCCAGAGGAATATCCTCCTATGGATTCACAGCGAAGGGGAAGGCTGCTTGCAGTGCTTGGCAATATACTTTTTCTGCAAGCAAAATACTGATCAGCAAGCCCTTGATGCAGCCTTGGCTTAGCCACAGTCTCTCTTCCTCGTTCCCTAGGCTTGGCTTGACAGTCTGATACCAAAAGCCCCTTGGCCTAATTCTGACATAAAAAAAAAGCAGCTAAACTTGGCTCTAACATAAGAATATAATCCTTGGATATTAAAGTTGGACACTGTCGATTCAACGGATATTGAAGCAAAAAAAAAAAAAAAAAAAAAAAAAAAAAAATCAAAGTTCATGAATCTTAACACCATCTTAGCAAAGTCTTTCTCAGTTACAGAGCAGAACAAGATCAGGTCCCTTCTGGAACTTTCATGAATAGTTTTGCCATAACTTTCTACCTCTGTCCTCTTCAAGTTAGGAGGGCCATCTGACTCTAAAGTAGAGAATAAAATACACTCACAGACTTCCAAATCTCAGTTGAAGGTAAAATTTAGATGCACTCTTCTATCTAGACACATCATATCAAAAGATGGGAAAAAGCTGAGAGTTGCTCAGTGATCATCAAATATTAAAATAGGTCCTTGTATTCTACATGCCCATTCCCTATAGAAGGTCTGCAAACAGTAGAATATTTAACGTGCACTACTTCAGGCAGAGGCAGCTGAAGACTACCACTACTTTAGAATTAATGTTCCTATATTTTAAAACAATTTTTTTTCCATCGCCTACAGGCCAAACTCACGCTGGCTTTTAGAAGGCAGCATACAAAAAACAATAATCACAATATTTATCATTCAGATTCCAGGCCTTTTACTATTTTAATAAATACATGGTCAGTATGTGTTGATTTTTAGCCAATTACAGATTAAAACTACATTTTTTGATACTGATGATATTAAATCTACTTGAAGCAGATGGGTATTCATCCATTAACCTCCTCACTATATAAAGAGAAAGAAAGGAAACACATTCACAGGGCTAGATATCATTCTGATCCCAATTATGCCTTCAGCCTCCACCTACAGACGCCCTATTCTTATTTGGACCAATATCCAGCCAGTTATCACTGCAAATATTGCCAGGCGATGGACAAATGAAGAAACGGAGCCATCTAAGAGCTGAAGCCAAGTTGTTTAAGTGGAAATTAAATATTGATTAAATAATAATTAAAATCTATTTTATAGTTTTAAAGTTGAACCAAATAGCAATTAATGTAATAAAGTCCATTAAGTTCTCTATTTTATCAAGTTCTCTAACAAAAGCAGGCAGTTTGGACTCTTATCTCCTCAGCAGATGGCTCAGCTGGCTTTGGCTTCATTAATGTATACAACATTATAAATAGGAAGCATACAGACAGCACAGCATACTCCCCAATTTAGTTTCCTATCTGGATTTAAACACAGCCGTGACAGCTTCCAGAGAGATCTCTACAGATTTGTAGCGGACAGAAAGCATTACTAATTAATAAAGTTGCATATAAGCAGTTAACTCTGACTTTTAATACGTTTACAAGGGCTCAATTGCACCTCCTCTTTAATAGAGTTCAGGCTCAGTAACGCACTTTGAGCATCAGTAAATGAGCCAACATAACTGAAAGAGCTTACGTAGAGTGAAAGCAGTGGCAAAGCACTGCCCGCTGCTCATAAAAAAAAAATTAAAAAAAAATAAAATCAACAAACGTGAAGAGAAAACACAACAAAGGAAGCAAGTTTAGACGACTTCATTAGGAGAGAGCATTTTACAAGCAACAGGAGAAGGAAAGACAAGATGGTCAGCAAAGGCTTCTCCCATTGCTCCAAGCAGCGGTGTCTGTCAACAGTGCAAAGAAAAAGCCCCTATACCACTGGCGACATTATTTCACATATTGCCACCTTCTCAGTGATACTTGTCTTGAAGCAAAACTAAATACTAAAAAGATTTTCCCATAGTTAGGTTGTTAAAAACAAACAAACAAACATCAAACAAACCCAACCCTACAGAAGGGAAATTCCAATGAAATTTCAAGAATGAGAACAGACATAATCAAGAAGTAATCAGCTGAGGGACATTGTTTTCTCACTTTTACTCTTGACTAGGAAAAGCAGCAGGCACCAGGGACACAAGTTCAAGTGCAGCCTGTAACAGCAAGTCCTGCAGCATCTGCTTCTGAGCTTTTTTCTCCTCTCTGGTCCTCTTGGAAAGGCTGCAGCTGCCACAGACTTAACATTACATCAAACTGATAAGAGTAAGCAGATTCTCCCCACTCTCAAAGACGGTTGTAACTTTAAGTTAAAAACCTTAAACATATGTCGCATTTGATTTTCTTAAGTGATTAGGATATTACTAATCAAATAGAGAAGCTGATTAGCAAATTGAATATATGATTAGCTCCTTCCATGATGTAAGAAAAATTAGATATTAATCAAAGCTCATAGAAGATAAGCACCACCATCCTCACACTCAAACCAAGCACCTGCATTTCACAAGGGGAAAAATAACGATTATTAACACAAATGAATTGTAACTCTTTGATTAGTTCCAGGGACTTTTTTTTCTCATCTAATCAAACTAATTATACAATAAATCTTTGAAAACATATGCTGTATTTAAGAAAGCAGGCCTGCTACATTTGTGCCCAGTAAAGGCTGTTCCATCACTGCTCCTCCAGCCAGCTAATAACGTCTTCTGTAAGATGACCTTCTACTACAAAAGCCCATTCCAACAGCTGCCGACTGCCTTACTGGTAATGGCGTAAACAAGTCACTCCTGCCATCGTACCAACACCAAGTTTGTTCCACAGATGACAAAAGATGGTTCATAAGATTTTCAGTAGCTTAAAATATCTATTTTTAAAAAATCATAAAGGGGGGGGGGGGGCATCTGTTGGTGTCAAGACAATTTCTTGGCAGAAGTCAGCAAGAGGACAGCTTTCAGCTGATTAGCTGTGCCCTCATAATTACAGTCATCACAGTCACTGGGAATTACTTCAAGCTGGTTTACAAGTTAAATCTATCAATAACAAACTCAAAATATATTCTACCCAGAGTGATCCCAATGCAGGGCTAGATTGTGTACGCCTGATTGTTTTGTGGGATTTTTTTAAATTTAAATTTGAGAAGTGAGTATCTGTCTACCTTAAGCCTTTGTATTTCTGCAGTATTTTTATTCTATCAATGTTCAAAAAAACACAAACAAAGAATTTGGCTTTTTGTTTCTTAAATGCTTCCAAATGAGCACAAGATAATTGTTTCCTGCTTGTCATATGATTTTTCAAAGAAAATTATAGTTACCCTTAGTCATGCTATAAATTCCAAGGTATAAATTCTCACTCAGATGAGAATTAAAAATCTTAATTCTTCTCTCTCTAGAGCTAGCAAATATATTTCTACTGGCTTTATCATCCCCTGCATCCGCTATTGGATAAAACACATTTACCGTTGCCCAACTGCGGTATTTGTCCTGCCAAAGAGATCCAAAAGAATCCATTTAGGTCCCGTTTAGTGAGCTCAACTACCCAAGAAAACAAATGTTAGTCGTGAAACTTGTCCTTCAGTTACCATCAATATTAAAATCCATGCCATTACACCATTTTCCTTTCCTGTTTCCCTCCTTTCTTTCCTCATTATGCTAGCATAATCCACATCCATTGAAATGTGAGCACTCATCAATTTTTCCAGACTCTGATAAGTTCATTTGTTTCTCAATGGTTCAATGCATTACTATGACAATCTTTGCAACATATATCTTGACTAGACTCTATTCAATTAAAACAAATAAAAAAA
>VWZK01019284.1:0-100577 GCA_013396935.1 Baryphthengus martii | reverse complement strand
AAAATCACTAGGAAGTGTTCACCTAATCCCATAACAAAAAAAAAAAATAATTACTGTATTTGTATTCAATTGCGACAATAACATCAATATTTAAACACAAATCTGTTGACTTGCAAATGATAAAATACACAGAGTTAGGAATTATGTTTGATACACAATTTTATACATAAGGAAGATGAAAAACTTCAGTCAAGATCACTGTCAAATTATCAGAACAGGAAACTTCTACACAGTCTTTGGGTGTTTCTCGAGGTACCAAAGCATGACATTTTGCTTTTGAAAGAGAAATAGAAGTTTGGAAGTCTGTTGGAAAAAAAAACCAAAAACAAACCAGGCAAAAAAAGCCGACCACAGTGCCATCCAAATGGTGACTATCAGGTTTAAACATGTTACATATGTGATATCAAAATCTCTAGCTAGCTGAGAAGTGACTCAAGGAAAACAATCCACAATCTGTAGTGCCAAAATACAGAAGTCTTTACTACCAGGACAGAATAAATAGCTCATCATCAACCAGCTGGGGGGGGGGGGGGGGAGAATGCACAGATATAACTCATGTATTTGTCATAGAAAAATTCATTGTTAACTAGGGATACAAATCTAGAACTCTTCAAATAGAGCTATTATTAGAAATGTTGCTATGCTATATAATGGGGCGGTAGCAGCTTTTGCATTTTACCTTTCAAACTTTTCCTGGACTAGTTTCACTCCTAAAGCAAAATTCTGTGGGAGTGTTGCACGTAACAATGCTGAAGGAAACTGGAACAGTTGGCGAACTACTAAAACTCAAATTGACTGGAGACATTGAAAAAGTTCACGGGAAGCAGTAGACGCACGATTTCTCCACTCTCTTGTGCTATTACACAAGATTCAAATGGAATTTCAATCTCTGCACTCATAAAACACAAGGACATCTCCACTTAGTGCCACAGAGCAGAAAACATGTTGCACCCGCTAAGAGGGCCCACAGCAGGTTACACATTTACTGATACTTCCCCAAACACTTAATGGACTTGGCCTGGCTTTGATGCAGTGCCTCCCAGATGTCCTGTTAAAAACTGTGAACTTCAGGATCATTAAACCAGTTGCCCCTGCTGTGTAAAGTAGCCCAAATGCGGTTCCTGTTTAAAACTGTCTTTTTTTTTTTTTTTTTTCTGTTGAACTGACTTCAGCATATTATATTCCCTGAGCTGTGTTGAAATGAAGGGTACTCAGGGAACACTGGATGACGGATACGCCGTTGGGCCTCTCAGGAAAACAAGTTTCCCACCTCAGGAGGCTACTCTTTAGACAAGATTTTAAATAAACACACCGCAAAATTATTTCACAGCTGTGCAAGTATCTTAACTCTATTAACAAATTGAAAGACCAGAGCAGGCTTTTAAGAGTGAAGTCTTGATATCCAACTGTGTTATAAAAAGCAGGCTTTTGCTGTACTCTCCCTCTGGTTTTTTGGACTTCAAACAGTTACTACTACACATTTAAAAGTCTTTCAGGAGCCTTGGTTTATGTTATTTTAAGCTACGGTAAGAACATTTTAATAGGAGAATAAAAGACAATGAGCATGCCTCCTGACAACAATCTGAACTTTGTAGAGCTTCTACCTGGTAATCTTCAATATCACAGTTTTAAGTAAGGTACAATTTTTTACTCCACTCCCTCGTTGTGAAAGGAGAGAGCAACACCCCTGTGAGGTGGAGATGTGGCCTCCCACTGCCTCATCTATCTCTTCTAATAAACAAAAGTTGTTAAAACTTAACAGCAGTTTGAACAGATAAGTCTGGGTACCTGCTGGACCTTACAGGATACAACCTTACAGGCCCCAAGGTACGTTTCTGATGGGCCACACAACATCAAATCATCTTCCTAAATACTTAATGAAGAGGTGCAGGTGACACAAAGGAAAAGAAACAACAAAATAAAGGTGATTAAAACACAATTAACTCTTTGTACAACCTACCCTCTGAAATTCATTGAGAGAAACATAAGCAAGTATTATTATTCCCATAAGCATGCTCTTGTCACTCCTTGAGACCTGGATTTTGCTTTGCTACCCAGTCCTCACTGCTCTGCTGCCCCTTTATTCATTAATTTATTTATTTTCCAGAAAACACAGAGCTAGGTTTCTAACCCCTATGCTTAGAAGTAAAGCCAGTGCCACCAGGGCAACGTGGTCCTCAGAGCATTGGGACAGCCCACAACACAGTATAAACGGCTTCAGGCATTTCAGTATTTTATCAAGTCTAACACCTACAGACACAAATGCCAGTGCTGTTAACTTTCATTGCCGACCATTTCTGCAGACACATACAGCTAATAGGCTTATTCTAACACTTTCAAATTGATTCCAAAACTTCCTGCATGCTAGAAACCCCTACTGTTTTCTTCCAGAAGCTCCAAGTTTACTCCTGTTAGTATCCAGAACGTCCTTAGGTATTCTTAACAGAAAAATGTTCAACAAATCAAAGCCTGAAAATGAATGGAGAACATAAAACAGGATTCAATATCAAAATATGTATCAGCATTAATGCACTGGGAAAAACCTAGGCAATTAGCAAACTAATACATTTACTGTGCATTAGAATATCATAAACCCCTGCGATTGCAAGTGACACTTCATATTAGGAAAAATGCCTAACAGAGTGGATGACCACACTCGAAACGCATGTTCTAAATAGCTCTGGTTCGCTTTTCATTCCACCTCGACCAACATGGCCACATGCTGAGACAGAGAGAAAAAGGAAAAGGGTGAGGGAATGCTCCTAAATGCGGTTTTATTCCCTACCAGAAGAGCTAAGTATTAATGATGCATAAACATTTCCAGGAAAAAAACAAACAAAACCACCTTACAAGTTTGGAGGTCTTATGTTATCATCACAGCTATGCTACAGAACAGAAATATGAATTTTATTTGTGTGTTTATAGGTGTGACAGCAGACTTCACACCTAACTCATGTTTTAGTAGTATTTCCTCATACTACAAAGTCTAAGGATATAGCTCCTAAGCCTCCCAACGGAAGTTCCAGTTGTACTTTTCTATGTTCATACATCCGTTTATCACAAGCATCATTATAAATACACTCACCTACCATTTTCTGGCACTGAAAAACCTTCAAGTTGTGTCTTAAGTGTCACTCAGCTTGAGACTACAATGTTCATGAGAAAGTTCAAGTAGTCTCTTCATGTGATTAGCCCCTGACTGTCACCCAGTGAAGTAATAATTCATCATGAAGCCCAGTGGGCTGAAAGAAAAGCCGGTAAGGAAAAGGAAAGGCTCAAGTGAGTGTGGTGGGAGAATAAACTCTGGCTACCCCTTGTTCCACTACCAGCTTGACTTCAGGTTTGAATCTGAGCATTTATTAATGAGCTTCAACAATGCTAAGATATGCAAAAAGCATCAAAGTTGGCAGGAAATAAAATTAACGCAAAATAAAAAATAAAATCGTAATTTCTAGTACTTTTTATTATATTCAATTAACTCAAACTAAAAATCAAACAAATAAAAAACAAACCCCAAAACAACAATAAAAAAACCCACTCTCATAAAATAAAGATACGACAGACAGCACTCTGTCCATTCAGGGAAAATGGAACCACTGTGAATCATGGAAATTCTGATTCCATCACAAGTTCTGCAATATTTAATATTTAGTTAGCATCTATTTTTCATCATGTTTTCTTAGGATCACCGAAATCTGCAACTCTTGGGTAAATTAAAGATTCTCAAGTCACCTGAGCACTATCACAAGGGTAGCCTGATTTACAGAGCTTGAAGTCTGCATTGAAGAGTGAAGGTCTTGCCTTGTATTGCCTAAGAAAACCGTTAGGTTTCATTGTTTATCTGCTTCACTACACACTACTGAAATTTGATTTTGCGGTTTTCAAGTTAATGTATAAATTAAAGTTCGTCCAGGAGCAAAAGCCTGATGGGCACAGCAGCGCACACACCTATGGGACTGCCTGAGACAGCTGCAACTTGCCAAGGATTTCAGTTCACATTGGCTGGCAATCCCCACTGCAGCCTCACTATGCTGGCAGCAGGTTGCCAGCAAACCCGCTCTGAGATGACAGCGACAGAAGAACAAAACACAGAAGAGAAAGGAGAACACGCTCTGAACTCCGCATGTAAAACAAAATTGGGAAAAATGTTCGCTGTCCCAAATGAAAATGAAGAGATTAAATAACCAGCGACGATAAATGAAACGGCATCAGGCAAACCTCTTTATCCCTTTGACATACCCTGGGATGCGGTGAGATCCGAGCAGTGCCAAGAGAAAATAAGCCCTGGGAAACGTGCAGGTCAGACACTGGCAGTGGGCTACACACCACAGACAGGCAACGCTCCGCGGGCGCACGCCCATATGTAAACATTTGTCCCACAGCTACCTTTTGGCACATAGGCAATTTTCTCTGTGTGTGAATGGGAAAGGAAAATCTCTCTCCTCTTCTCTGGTCCATAGAATCATCACAGGGACTTTAGCAACCTTAATTAATCATCCAGCTTGCGCATCATTTGAAAAACACTTTTAAAACTTGCGAGCGTTTTACAGGAAAGCCTCTGATTGAAAAACTCAAAGCCCAGCTATTAATTTAAGGGCACATTATATAAGTGAGTGTAATTAATCCAAACCGTGACGGTAGATTTGAGTGCTTCTCTAAATGTTTCCATTTTTGCAATTTCCACAAATGCTGACAAAATGCAATAGAAAATGGAGTACAACGGAACATCACACGACCCTGGAACTGAGGGCAGCACAAGTTACCCAGCTAATTGACTAGAAAACATTTCAAGAGAGGTGTGTAAGTCCTGTATTACTTTCAAGTTTCTCTCGTCAGTGTTCATTCAAAGCCCATTACAGAAAGGGATTCATTTTTTTTATTTCAGTGATCTTTAGAGCTGGTTACTTTTCCCTGCTCAGTCGCATACAGTCAAAAGACTACAGAGATCATCTGCCATTTTTTCCCTTGAGTGCCAACAAGTCACCTTGGATTAATTTTCTGCAATCAATCAATCAGAAAATCATTTTTCTAATATTTTATTAACACCCTATCATTATGCGCTATTTGCCATTATTGTTATTTTTACAGGATGGAGGGAGACAATACTAATTTACAAATGTAATGAACAAAACCCTTGCTCACAAAGTAACGAAAGCAACAACTTGTGCAGCCCAAACAATGGCTTAGCCTTTACCCATAAGCTTCATGGGCCCTGAAGTTGTCCCAATGGACCAGATTATCTTCACTTTGCTTACCAACTGCCAAGGAATACACACACGAAATCTTAGCTGTGGACCCTTCAGTGCATCCTTAGTGACTGCAGAACTAACTGAATTTCAAAACAAACCCATGGCCAACTGCCTGCTTACCATGAAACACTTTTCTGCAGGGTGTGGATTTTTAATAAATTTAAACCCAGCTACACCGAACAGCAAGGGACTGGGCCCGAACTAGCCCCCTTCCAATGCGGTTACTGACTCAAAGATAGTTCATCTTGCTTGACCTTCCTGGGGGAGGTGAATAAATAACAAACATAAATAGAAGGCCAGTTTTAAAGAATCCCATGCTATGCTGTCTATGGGCACTGTATCTCAAGCATGATTATTTTCTAGTTCATTTAATCTGGATGTTATGACTAGTAATACGCTATCTAAATCATTTACTTTTTATTTCAATGGAAGAGTGAATATGAGACTATAAGATCTAAATCCCTCTTTTTCAATAATTTATATAAAAGAACAGTAATTCAACTATAACACTTACTGCACCGGTATATAAGAAAAGTCTATAAACAAGCAATTTTGTGACAAGATTTCCCAATCTCCCAAATGAGATATAAAACAAAACCCAACAGTCTTCCAAGACGAATATGCAAGTATAAAATAATACATCACTGTAAATCAGAGGAAAAAAAATATGCTGAACACAGACAGTGTTAATAACCCTATACTAAACTGTAAAGTCACAGGAAATAGAATTTTTGAGCTCGCAGTCTGTCAACTTCCAAATGCAATAGCTCCAACAGATTAAAATCTCTGACGTTTCCAAAAGGTTATCAGCTAAACGCATATACACAAATATATCAGTTGAATCTTTTCTACCTCTTATCAAGTATAAAAGAAAATTTCCAACCTTCTCTGTAAAATTACACAAATTTCTGTTTGAGACTAAATTTGCAGATCCATTTACATCATTAATCAGGTCTATACTCGGTACAAATTGCACAGGCAAACACAGATAGGATGTATATTTGGAGACCAAAATATTTAATTTCTAGGCTTGGAATGTGTAGGGACTTAAAGGTACTCAAAACAATATCATAATTAGATGTAGCTCAGATATAAGATTTAGAAAAGCTACAATATTTTTATGGTACTTTTCGTACTTCTAGTATCTATTAGCTAAAAATATTTATAATTGTTATTGTCTCTTACTACTATTCTATGGATGAACTTGCATTACAGGGAAAGCAAGCCTAGAAACTGAATAATTTATAACTAACATATTTTGAATCTCTGCAGATTTCCAAAAGTACATCATATTTAGTTTGCTCTAGTGATTGCCTGTCTTTCATTCTGTGATGGTACTTACCAACCACATCTTTAGTTTTTGCTTTATTACAAGAAAGTACAGTCCAGCAACAACCAGGAAAACAGAATTTTTTTTTTTTCCCAGAATACTGCACAGCTCAAATGCACAGTTATTCACAAGCAGATGTCAGCACACAGCATAGAAAGTTCAACAACCACTAATAAATCTGAACACTTATAATTCAGTATATTCTTTCTTTCCCTTTGAAAATTAATTTATCCAAATTTTAATTTCCACAAGTGTCTTCTTGAGGCTACAGGTAAAATTATCACATGCAGAGAGAAGCGAACAGGTCCCTCCCTGAAACCTATTAAAACAGAGCTATAGTTCATTTAATTGAGTTTAGAACCTGGAGATACCCTGGAGTACTGCATTTGAAAAATATCTGTCTACCAGAATATATTTTGTAATTATTATAAGTCATGTAAAAGTTCTTTGAACTTCATTTTAATGTTAGTATCAAAAGTAGGGGTTTTTTTTAAAAAAAAAAAAAAAAAAAGAGAGAGCGAGCTACCATATTTAAATGTCAGACCAAGAAGGGGTTAGTTAAAACACTCCACTACAGAAATTCAAATATATGCTTTCCAAAATTGAATTACAAGAGTCTCAAAAGATTAACAATGGGAGGTCAAGTCCACCATTTTTCACTCAAATTTATGTCAGTCACATAAAGCAAACAATATTTTTTTGTGAAGTTCATTGTAACAGAGTATTAAAGAATCAGATACAAAGCGCAACTAATTCAGACAAAGTGCTGTTTTGATGGCATATTGTTCTGCATAGAAATTATCAAACATCCTCATCCTAAATACCTGAGAGTAATTAGTTCTTTAGTCATCTCTTTTCTATACTTAAATTTACTCACCTGAACAGTACCAGTGAAACCAGTGGGCCTTCCCCCCTTTTTGGTTGTGGTAAACCACCAATCAACTCATGACTATATCTTGGACACCTGGGCATAAACACTACTCCAGAATCAGTCATTTCTCAAGGGAAAAGTGAGAATGGGATGGATTTTGACAGGATTAAAGCTTTGTTTTTCTCCCATTATTTTGTTCCTGTTCTCCTACAATAGGATAAGTAATAAAAGAACATCATTATCTTTTGCTTCTGCCTATGTCCCTCTACCGCAGAGGAAGCCTAGTTGCCCAGTCTGAACCATGTGCTCAAATGGATGAAATTAATCTCTCTCCAACTCATCTGTCTTTACAACCTTCAAAAACCTTTACAACCTCCAACTACTGAGCAGGTGAGACAAGGACAAGCAATAAAAGTGTGTTAGGAACAGCTGAAGTAGCATTTGAAGAGATAGTATCTTTCTTTTACATCAGCAGATAAAAAGATACTGAAGGAAACAAAAGCTTTTTGACACTCAAAAGCCTTTACCAGGCTTGAAAAAAACAGAGCAACATCAAACAAAGTAGAAAGAATGAATATATTTGGTTTATATAATTAGCTTTATTCCAGAGCAATTAGACAATCTTTAGAAAAGGAAAGCTAGACATCTATAGAGCAGGAAAAAAACACTTTTGGCAGGACTAAAAGCATTAACTCATAATATGTTTCCCAAGCACGAGGAATAAATATTTAGCATCTAGAGAAGAGCTGGGAGTTAAGAAGTGTTACTCAGGAAAAACAGTAACCTGTCATAAAACCAATGTTTCTGTTGCACTGACTTTACTTTTAGCACTGACATTCATTTTAAGTTTTTTTTTGCAGTTTCTCTTGATCTTCAAGACTATGAAATCAGGGAGGTGTTTCGTTGTTGTTTTGTTGGGTTTTTTAAGAAAATGTTCCAGTTTTCAGTTGTTTTGTCTCTTACTTATTGCCTGTGTAAGTTTATATTATTAACTCTATTTGATTTTGTCCACTCCAGAAGCACTCATTGCACCACATAAAGTATACCATCTACTGAAATCTGCACGTATATACTTGTCAAAAACCAGGAGTCCCTGTAAGACTGCAGATACAGGGATAGATTTCATGTTAGGATGAGTCTGAAGATGTTAGGGAACAGGAGGCTGAAGACGGATGGAAATAGAAGTGAGAGAAAGTGAGGAAAGGAAGTTGGGAACCTTCTTTACAGAAACGATCTATCTTAACAGAAGACCAAGTAGCCTATGATATAAAGTATGTGTGACACAGCGTAACAACAATATCTGGACAAAAAAAAGACAAGGACAATAAAACCCAGCTACTGGTACTGGATTGTTTCTTTCTTGTAACCAGTACCTATACTGGTCACGTTACTCCCCTGAAGAAAGCCTTTGTTTCCTAAGGGCCCTTCTTAGGCTGATGATGTCTCATATCACACACAAACAAATTTGAGAGTATTAGATTTCTAACGGCTTAAGTACATGTGGTAACACAAATCAGAAAATGCAGCTGATACAAAAGCCCTCAAAACTAAATCCAAAAGGTAACATTACAATCTGGGAAAATTATGCTACATGCAACTACAAGTTTGATAGCATGTCCCATACAATTGGATGGTTAAGTGACAGTTGACATCTATTCATATACGTCAAAAACATTGGATGTCAGGCATCCATCACAGGCAACAAAAACATTCTGATCTTGTTGTTTTTTTCTTTTTTTTCCTCTCTCTTTATATATAACAACTGCAATTTCAGTAACATTTCATTTGGAAAGATACGATTACAATAGTCAGCAATTTAGAAATAATACTAAAACAGAGGGAAAAAAAAAATCCAGACATTAATACTATTGCTGAGATTTCCAGATTTTTCAATTAGTGCTATAAAAAGTCACTTGATCCAATTAATGTAGAAAATATTACAAATCTCAAAGATTGTTTTTCTTTTAAATATCACCTTACGATATATACTAGTTCAATAGTAGATATGAGTGTTTAGGCAGTTATTTAAAATTATTTTCATGAAAATGACCCTACTATTTCTTTGCTGAGAAACTTCTGGGGTAAAACATGCAGCTAACCTCCTAACCTCATCAGAGCAAATGTCTTGCCAAGTCATGGATTCTCCAGAACACATAAATATTCTGCAATGTCCAACCTCACACCTATATATCACATCTGAAACCAAACTCAACAATACAACAGATGAGGTACAAGGCAGAAAAAAACCCAGAAAGATCTCTAAACTCTTCACAGAATCCAGAATAAAGTACCTCACTCCCCCCAGCCCCCAAGAACCTTAACTCAGAAATTCATTGTTTCAGCATTTCAAAGTAAATAAACTACTCTTCTATTTCTCAAATCAAAATGTATGGTGGTATTTATTGTGTGGAGGATATAAACAGACAGGCTGCGCCTCTACAATCTTTCTGCAGAGTTGCATGCCTAATGGTCTCTTCTTGTGACTGACAGCTCTGATAGACTCAGCTGAAGGCTGATTTTAATGAAATCCCATTTTCCAAAGAGAGGCCATTGTGCTAGAATTATTTTTGTCCTAATCAGAACTTTCAGCACAGAAAGGTCTCTCCTTTTCTCCTCCATCCTCAATATAATTTTAAATTGACATACCAAACTCTTTTTATACAATTTGGTCTACTGACTTTTAGTCAGCTTTGCAAAAAGATATTTTCTTCAGCTTATGTAAAGCCAGAATGATAGCTCATTTTGAATAAAATAGGCCTTGGACAACTTATATAATAGGCTGTTCTGTTCAAAGAATAAGATACGTCGGTCAAAAGACCTACAGTCTAGAGGCATTCAACTCAGTACATGGGATCTAAATAGACATTCAAATCCCAGCAAATCCCAGATTTCCTCTTTAAAGTGAAGTTTTAGAATATGATCACTTAGAAAACAGACTCGACAAGCTTCTTAAAGCCACGTGAAGTGTTAACCAAGAGGGCATTCCACTTCTGAGCCTTCAGACAGCAACTTGCACCAACATTACCGAGCTCACACAGATATGCTAAAACTCTAACACCAGCTAGTTCAGTCCTGAGCACTTCAGGAGATGACATGGCTGTAATACAGTATCTGCTGAAATCTAGGTGAAAAACAAAGTAAAAAGCTGTGTATATAGAGTTAGTAAACCGGACATGTACCCTTGCTGAAATTCTGGATTACAGAGCCTGGAAGCTGACTGTCAGCTGCTGGAGGGGTGTGAACACACACTGAAGTGAGCACCCGCTCCCAGGTGCTCAGGCTTTCTGTTCCCTCTGCTCACTGAAAAATGATTTCGTCCCAATGAGCTAAATGCCTATTTCAGCAACATGGCAAGTAATATATTAAAATACAGCAAGGGAAGAATAAGGGCATGAAGCATGCTGCAGCTTAAGGCAAATGAGCATGCTGCTTACCTCTCAGAAGTAATCTTGAAGGAGTCCATGAGGGAATACAGCTGTCTCTTGTTAAGGTGAAAGATTACTCCAATGTCAACAAAACACAAGGACTAAGACACACAACTAAGATTTAAGAAATGATCGTTCATTAAGTCCTGTTTCTTTCTCTGCTATTCATCAAATAGCCCTTTCCTGAAGTTCACCGTTTCCTTCAAAGCCTTACAAAATTCAGTGCTGCAGGTGCAGCCATGGGCAACTGATGCTGGGGCAGCAACAACAGACTGCGGCCGGCAGGAAACCCACACCAGGGCAGGGACACCCCGAAGGGGACTTGGCCTGTGGATGCCACTCCAGAGCAGGGACATTAAGAAAGAGAATGGCAGGAAAAAGACTAAAACAAAGAAGAGCACAAAACCACCACCATGGCCCGTGAACCCATCTCCCATACTTCACCTCACCAAAGGACCTGGGGCACATTGAGCATAACCTGCAGAGAAAATAAGAGAAGTCGAGACTAGGAAGGGGTTAGGATAAGTGTTTGGGTTAAGGTGAGCTCAGGGAAGGAAAGGAACTGGCTTTTTTAATTGTTTATATTCTTTCTGTTTTCTTTCCACAAAATTTGTGATCAGAAGTTTCTGTTCATTGGTAAAAAATTCAATCCAACAAAGATTCCCAAGTCAGGACTGGTTTGCTTATAACAACCTGCAATACCAAGGTGACAAAGATTATTTTTTTTAGGCTTCATACCAAGTAATAAAACAACCGGCTTTCACCTTTTTGTCTCAGTACTTGCACAGCCCATCATTGGTATAATTATGGCAGTAGTGTATTCAATAGCTTGGGGAAATGCAAACAGATTGCAGTAACATTCCATTAGGTTATCTTTCAACATATGTCTGAGCTAAATAGAGTTGAAAGAAAGTTTATCAAAACAGACTTCTCCAGACTGACCAAAATTAGGTCCATATCATTACCATACTTGGGAAGCACCGACACTGTAATTACTTCGGGCACCCATCTGGCACAAAACATAACATTATTTCATTTCAGATGGTTTCAGACTGTAACTTTGGTTTCCTCTGTTAGACTGTTGTCATGAATGTGTGAATCATGTCATTTACAACAGGAAAGCAAACAACAGTGATTTCTACCTCCTGATGCTGAAAAGCCCTGGCAATCACTAACGGTGGGAGATTATTGCTTTAAAGTTAAAATCATATTTCAATTGACAGTGAACAGAACCTGTAATTCTTTGGCTTCTGTTCAGTAACCTCATTCTACTTCACAAGCGTTTCATATTTATTGGTAATAATATTTATTGGTAATAATTAGCACACGCCTCGGTAAATACCAAATGCTGATAGAAATAAGTGCAAGAGCTTGTAGTTCTTAGTTTCTTAAATAGGTCAAACAATCTGAAAGAGTTTAATTCATTTAATTCTTTTACATTTTCAAGTATGTCACAAGGAAATTATTACATCTTTTGAACACTAAGAGCATTCGGCAGTCTGCTCCACGAACTTCAGGCCAACAAGAGAAATGAGGTCTTGGTCTTCCGGAGGGCACTTCACAGCCTGGCTAAATACCTCGTATTAACATGGAAGAAGAGAGCTGTGGGGTCATTTAGGTCAGGGCTCTTCGGAAACTCAGCTCCACTTCAATGGAAGAGAACTAATTACCTGTAAGACTGAAGTAATTAGTAACATGTAAGACTGAAAGTAAACTGGAGATGACAAGGCTGGATGCTTGTGAGCAACGGCTGTTTCTCTCATACATCCTGCTGTGTTTTGCTCGTCATTTGTGCACTTACAGTCAGGATCTCCTTCAATAGATTGAGGGGCAAAGCTAAAGAGCTTTTATGGATGCTACAAACCATGAAAAAGGGGGTTTCTAAAAAGTAGTAAAAAGATGGTAGGTGAAACTGGGTCGGAGTTGCATCTTGTGCTTGTGCTCCCAGTAGAAATCTAGAGGGTAGAAGGCAGGGAAATTGATTCTCTACTGCTCTGTCTTTGCATAAACAAGTTATTAGGAATTAGTCTTATTACAGGGAAGCTGCATTTCAGATAAATGGTTTCAGCACATTTTTCAATATAAAAAAAATGTTTATTAATTGAATATAAACAAGAAACTGTAAAACTCCAACAGAGCTGTAACAGAACATGCCAGAAGTTCTGACCACTCAGCTGTTAGTGTTAATAGGTTATAAATCATGAAGATACCTTTTACCTAGGTGGTAAAATGCTGCAAGACAGATGTGATAGTTCAGCAGTCTCTGATCAGTCTCCTGTCATCATAGTGCACAGTGCTTGGTTTTCTAGGGATGTTGAACAGTACAGTCTCCTGAAGAGTTGTTTATTTCTGTGTTTGACCAGATGCCCTTCCTGCACAACGCTGCCTTTTCCAGGTGCTTCCCTCAGCTAATCTGCTTTTTGGCCTTCTGCTGGTATTTACTCTAGAGATCAAAACCACATCTTCTCTGTCCTCTTTCACTCCTTAAAGAGATGTTTCAGATCTTCAGCAGCTATTTAAGACTTTTCTCCGCAGTGGCTATACTATCCTGAACTATTGAAGGACACTCTACACAAAACTATTGTTTCAGTACAAGTCTCCATATCAACATCAATAAATTGTGCATGTATTCTCCCTCCCTTTTGGTACCAGAATTACATTCCTGCCTTATCTTATGAGCACTTGGTTGATCATAAAGCCATTTTGTGCAGAGCCCTTATACAATAACTGACACTTTCTGGATTGGAAGAGCAGGTAATAGAGGCAGTAATACAATGTACCACTTCATAGGCTCTCAGCGCGTTGCCCTGAGGCCTGCCTTCCAGAGGGTTACATTGCAAAGGAGTAAAAAACATGATCCGGTGGCAGGGAAAAGAAAATCTGCCATAACCACTGCCTAGTGCTGCTGCCTTCTTTGCAGCTACAGGAGAAGATCTCTTGCCTAGCACTGTACACCTGAAGCAGCCCAAGTGATTCGAACCGATGGATGCTAATTCTGCATTTTCCTCTTAACCAATGCCTCTCATTCCCTCTGTGGCACACATCTGACCACGACATGACCGTCCAGACCAGCAGATAAATAGGACACATTACTTTCTAAGACAGAGTCTTCATCTGCAATTTCGGCTGTTCCCCACTCAGCCTCTGTGAAAGATTTCCAATGCCAGTGTGTACTCAGAGCTGGCCACGCTCACTTTGCTCCTCATTTTCAGTTTTGTTGCGACCTGCTCCAAAGTCTGTAAATTATGCCAGCCTAGGCTATTCACAGAATCACAGAGTCATGGAATGGCAGGGGTTGGAAAGGACCTCTGGAGATCATCTAGCCCATACCCCTTGGTAAAGCAGGTTCAACTAGAACAGGTTGCACAGGAATGCATCCAGGCAGGTTTTGAAAATTTCCAGAGAAGGAGACTCCACAACCTCTCTGGGCAGCCTGTTCCAAGCACCATCACCCTCACAGGAAAGAGCTTTTTCCTCGTATTTAGGTGGAACTTTCTGTGTTCCAGTATGTGCCCGTTGCCCCTTGTCTGGTCTCGCTGGACATCACTGAAAAGAGTCTGGCCCCATCCTCCTGACATCCACCCTTTATTTATTGATCACCACTGATAAAGTCTCTTCTCTATCTTTTCTCCTCCAGGCTAAACAGCCCCAGGTCTCTCAGCTTTTCCTCATAGGAGAGATGCTCCTGTCCCTTCATGTTTGTAGTCCTCTGCTGAACTCTCTCCAGTAGCTCCCTGTCTCTCTTGAGCTGGGGAGCCCAGAACTGGACAGAATACTCCAGATGTGGCCTCAGTAGGATAGAGTAGAGGGGACCATTGTTTCAGTCATCCCTGGAAAACTTCAATTTTTAATGAAAGTGCAGAGAACAAAATAAGAGGGAACAAATTGTAAGCTTGCTCTCCTGTGTGCCTGGGCACTGGGTTTGCCCACTCACCCCACCATCTTTATCAGAATGCCTTAGAACAGCACAGGAGATTCTGTATAACGGGCATGTTTGAGCTCATTCCAGTGGCACATCTAGCATCAGGCAATGGGAAGAAACGACGCTTGACCTAAATCTGCTTTTAGAACACAAAAGACTTGCTGCATCCAAGACAAGGATGTTGCTGGGCATCGTGGGATCACGGTGCATTCATTACATCAATCTGCTCTTAGCCCTGCACTTCATCAAACAGCACGGGCACCGAGGCAGCTTATATCCCTATCATCCTCCCAAAATACTGGTTTTGCTTGCTCCCTTGCTTGCTTTTTTGTTTTGAAGCAGTCCTGGTCCTTTTTTGCATTTCTCTATCCGTGCTTCCAGCTACAGCAGGAATTTTGCATTTCAGCATTCACACGGCTAGAACACATCTCCTTACTCAGAAGAGAGCCTAGGAACCCTGAACTACTGACGTTGTAATCCTGGGTAACACAGAAATAACAAAGCTTTTAAAATTGTGATATTCCAGCTGCATTAACTTCACATGAACTACAACAGCAAGTGCGCAAAACCGGCTGTGGACCAGCATTGAAATGGTGAATGACAACAGAAGAAATAAAGGGCATGCACACAAACTAATTTGGGTGTAAAGCTACCTCAGGCTGAGAGAAGATCAAGACTGCCTGAAATGGGAGCACTCTTCTGGATACAAACTTGCCACTGAAGATAGGAACTATTTCTAGAATACAGTTCTTCTGCTCCCAAAATGAATTAGTTTGAAATAAAAAGGCAAATAATTAATTTTTTTCCAAGTCCAATTGTGCATGGAATTGAAATACCTTATACACTAAAATTAACAGTTATTCAGAAAAAAGCTGGTTTTTAAAAGGTCTTAAGACAATTTAATTCATTCCGTTAAAGACAGAAGTCCAAACAAGACCGTAAAATACAGCTTCTTCAGTTGCTGCGAAATTCCACTGCAATTGAAATTACTTAGGGTCAAAAAGGAAATGTGATGCATGTTCATGCAGTGTATCTGTGCCCTTTTTTTCAAATTACACATTATGATAATTTAATTTTTAAAAATTAGTGCTGCACAAGATCTACACAAAGCGCTAATCAAACACACAATAAAGACAAAAAATGCATTTTTTCCTTTAGTCATAATACCCTTAACTACTACATCTAACAACATTAGGCAACAGTGTCAGACAGGAGTGTATTTTTAACTTCTTTTATCTTCATAATTCCCTTTCCTTCAAATGCCTCCTATTACTCTGAGGTGTGAGTGTTAGGTACAATTTGTTCCTTCAAACTTTTAGCAATTTTTTTTTTTAGTCAATATATATGTGAAAAGTTGTAATTAGAGGGAAAAGTGATACGACTGCACATTAACACTGCCATCATTTGCTGACAGGAAGACCCCATTTTCAGTTGCTTAGGACTCTGCCAAACTTCAGTTGCAATGGCTTTTTTTATCGTTCACTGTCTGTTCCAGATGGAATTTGGGGGAGAATGTGACTAAAGACTTTTTGGGAAAGTTAGGCTATGGAAACATTTTGTTTGTCCATAAATCTGGTAAAAAAATACTAGATATGAATGGTTTAGAAGTCAGGGACAAGGCTAAGAAAATACAGGAGACGACGAAGTGTTAAGGAGCATGGGACTGCCTGGAGAAAGAAATTTGGACTGGAAACTAGGAAAAGCAGAACCAAGAGGCTGAGACATAGGCAGAGAAGATCAGAATGAATTACTTCTGTGTGTTGCTAGTTGCATAGTAGTGGCATGGACTGCACAACACCGCTGGCAGGCAATAAAACGCTCCTTTATACACAGTCAGCTAGAGATCTGGCACTTTAACCCTGACCATCGGTCTCAGGTAGCTCTGCTACCAATTTTCCTCTGCTGTAGATTCCTGTTTCTCTAAAGACGCTGAGTGCACAGTCTTTACATCAGCACACGTCCTAGAAAATTTCCAGAAGTAGTACAGTGTACTCTGTTTCTACAAAAAGTTTTAGAACAACTGACAGGCTTAGGATTTCCTTTGATCTTCCTTTAATTTCCCACAAATGCTACCTTCCCTTTCACCCTTTGATTTAGACAGAAACTTTGCCTGGCATGTCCCAAAGAGTTGTTACTGTCCAACATAACAGTATTCTACTGCCTCAATCCCGACTTTCCCTTTCCTTGCAACAAGAACATTGCCAGCAACAATTTCAACATGTAAGAGTTCTCCTAGTGCCTGGTTCAATTTCCTCTGAAATATCCCAAATGCCAGGCTAACTCCAAAGACATTCTTATTTAGTGATACCTTCCAACAGAACAAAAAGTTTGAGGTGCAGCCCAATGATTTGCACTGGAATCATATTTCTGGGCTCACATGGGAAAAAGAGGGAAAAAACCCAACAAAAAAATCCCACATACATTGCCCTTTCAGCCTGAACTGATCCGTTGTTATATCCTTAATCTTTGATGAGAACTGGGAGTCACCACTATTTCTTCACTACTAGCTCTGTATTAACTGATTCATTGAAAGATGCAGATCTTCAAAGATTTTTCTGTTCTCTTAAAGATACTAAAACAAGGAGCTCATCTAGTTATTCCAATAGCTCATCAAGTGATTTGACCTTTATGTGGAAAAACTGCCCCCAGTTTTCCTCCAGATAAATACAAATCAGATAAATTCCACAGATGTACAAACCTGCAACGGTTTCACTGTACGAATTGTATTTCACTTTGCATATATCTCACAAATCATCATGTTACTACTTGGAGAACTGTAAATGTCCATAGGCAGAACATAAATACCAGAAGACTTTCAGCTCAAGATTGTTTCTTTCCTGGCTTCAAAGAGAAAATTAAAACAGCATTTCTCTACTGTTGTTGCTTTTGGGTTTTTTTTCTGTTTGTGATTAAGACAAATCAGGATATTTGTCAAATATCCTTTTCAGCTGTTGAATTTGAATGATCATTATTTCTGGCCATCATATATCATACTCCTCTTTGCTTTCTTTAGAGCAGTTAAATAATTCATCTTCTCCACATCTCTTTTTAAATCCACTATACTTACCTTTGTGCAAGCTCAGCTGCAGAATAACCTTTAACTGGAAATAAAACCTTCTCTGTGAGGCTTTGCTGTCCTACTTCTATTGTTCTGTCTCCTTAATCATACTCTCTACTATTGCCCTTCTTATCACCGCTACAATATTTCATATTTCATCAGTCAAAAATAATCCACACTTGTAAAATTAAATACTCAAGAAGGTATCGATGAGCAATTTTGCAAAGCGCTAACAACATTCAAGCTCTATGCACGCAGATTTGGCCAGATGCTAGCTTTCCTCAGCATATCCATCTTTCTCCACACTCAAAAAACCTACTAAATTGCCTTAGTAAATTCCTTGGATACCTGTTCTCGTTTCTCAGATGCAAGATATTGCCTATGCAGCCCTGTATGTTTAAGTCATTAGATATAGCTCCTCACTCACTGCCAAGAAGCCACCCATCACAGGTTGCAAAGAGTCAGACAAAGCTTTGTCCTCTCGTATGGAGTTCTGCATATTCTTTCCCACAAGAGGCATTCTATTTTTCTATATCAATATCTAACTTATACATTGATATAACATACGTTAAATATCAACAAATTGTATATTATATAGAATTCATGTTTTGATAGGAATGGTATTGTTTTCAGTAATAATTCCTCCAAAAGCCTCAGGAAATTCACTTTCAATTGACACAACCTTTACCATCTTTCACCTAAAGTTGCAAACTTGGTAATTCTAAGCTAATTAAAGGCCAACACACATGCTGACACACACAGTGACGGTTATCACTTTTGCCTGAACGCTGAATTATTTGCAACTTGTTCCCATTTGTTGAACTCCATATCAGCATTGTCTTTGTCCATACACATAACAATTCCCTCCTACCAGAAGGTTCTCTTCTGGCTCATGGTCAGTTGGACACTATCATATGCTGGTAGGATCGACTCAGTCCAAGCATTCACCTTCAGTGAGTACCATATGCAGTGTTTTACTCCTACCTCAAATAAATTGACTGTCAAGACATAAAAAATTAATTCTAAGTGCAGAAGAAATACACTCTCTGAAGTTGAAACGCTTGCCAAAGGGAAAAGTAGCATTAATAAAGAAATTGTAATGCTCATTTACTGCATGCAACTTTTCAATATCTTTCTTAAAGTTCTGTAATAGCATATTCAGTGAGAACCCAAAAAGGCAGGTGGATGAAACAGTCAGGAACACCGGCCCAACAAAGAAGGATTTTTACCATTTGTCAGTACCAAGCATTAGTGCAGCCTTTCATTCCCCCTGCACAGTCTGCAGGCACCTCCCAAATCAGATTTTTCCTTTCTATCAGCAAGTTTCACAAAGGTCTGTAAGTCACGTGTATTCAAAACAACACCAAAGACATTTTCCTACAGCACCATCAGTGAAAACAGCAGCTTCCAAAGAGGGCAATCATCACTAGCACTTGGCTGTACCTTTCACAATTCGACTTTGGTTTTGATAGTTATGACTGTGCTTTACTCAGAAGAATTCTTCTATTCTGCCTGTAAAGTTACACCTAGAAAATTTACTATGTTCCATCTTCCTGGAGTTATTGGCATAAAACCAACAGAAAGTAGAGATAATATAAATGAAAATTTTGGAGCTGTGATACAGGGAAGCGTGTGGAGCTCTGGAACTTGGGGCTTGTTGGGCTGACAATTTTGACTCTCATTACAATTGTGAAGAAAAAAACCTGAAGAATTTCACAAACATTAAAAACTGCATAAATTTCTTTAAGAAAATCAAATTAACGGCTATATGGTAGTGGCAGATAATTTACATTTATCTAATACAAGAGTCTGTAGCGCCAGATGGAAATTCAAATAGGCAGGTGGCGGGAACACCAAATCCTTAAAGGGAAAATTAAGAGGTAAAGCAGGAGGGGAAACTACATTTAAATTCTTGCATTTGACAGTGAAGCTCAGATTTAACTGAGGTTACAGGGATCAACTAAAGGAGGGAAGAATTTTTGGAACAGCAAAGACGTGGAAATCAGAGTACCATGAAAAGAAGAGTAAGAGAAAGAGAGAAAATATGGTAGTGTATTTAGAGTCTTTCCCTCCCAAGACTGGCAACAGAAAGCTTTGTGGCAGACAGGCTACAGTGGGATAATGCCAGAATTATAACTAAGAATATAAAAAGTAAAGGGAAGACATATTTAGGTTAAAATAGTCAAGAAAAATCTATTAAAATGGAAAAGGACTAGTAACATCTAGTAGTTTGGACAAAAATGTTTTATTTCATAGGCCCAGGCTACGCTTAACCCTAAGCATACACCTCGGTAAGCACGGGTATGCCTAACTTTGCGTATGTCCCCAATCTTCTATCCTTTGAATATTCTTACTATATCAACTTGTGGCAAAACTTGAGCTTAAAGATTATATAGAGAATGGTTTAACAAGCAAAGAGTAATTTTTTTTTCCATTTTAATTGGAAGCAAAATAGATGCAGAAGTTACGCACCTAATGTACGTATACAAACCCTTGCAAAAAAAAAAAAAAACCAACCACAAACCACCCACCCACCAACCAAACCTCACAACAGAACCGTGAACAGGCTTTTGCTAAATACAGATATTGAACGTATTTTCAGTCACTTAACTGTAAGGTTGTTATTGACAGCATTAAAGCCATTCAAGAAGGGCACTATTCAGGAATCAAATTATTATACGCACATCACATATCTATTACTTCAGGTCTTACTTGAAATCAACATGTTATCAATCTCCGGGAAAACAGAATAACTAACCAAGTTAACAGAAAATTGCTTTCCAAAACATTCAGATGCAAGTCAACAAATAAGCCTTTTTCTTGCCTTTTCCAGAGGGGGCAAGGAAAGGCTTACTTGTAAATAGATGCACCTGAAAACGTCCTGGAGCCAGGCAGCTTTAAGCTTCAAAGTTATTCACACTTCACAAATAAAATTTTACCTCACCAGAGAAGTGAGGAGAGAAATGACAGTTCTATCTTGTTATAGACTTTCACATCAAGATATTTACCACCTTCCTATCTCTGTCAAATCTGATTTTAAACTGGGGATCAACAAGCAGGAGATTAAAGGCTCATCTGAGAAGATGGAACAAATGAAATTCACAAAAACTGCCCATACCATGTCCATTTTATAGAAATAGTCATCCAGACAGAAGGACTACTTGCATTACAGCCATGAGTGCTCTCAGTTTCTCTCTGGCTTTGAAATGTAAATGAAAACTGCTGGAACTGTCAAACAGAAAGGGCTAATTTTTTTTTTTTTAATCTGTGTCGTGTGACTCTCCTCACGCCAACAAGATCTTTAGAGTACAAGATCAGCGTTATATGAAACAGAGATCCTTGTTGATCCTTGAGCTTCCTCTGNTCCAAGACAAAAATCACTCCAAGACAATAGGCATTACACACATTCAATCTCTACTCTGTAAGAAAAGGAGGTATTTCTTANGTTCTTATTGGAGATTTTTTTCTCCATAGGCATTACACACATTCAATCTCTATTCTGTAAGAAAAGGAGGTATTTCTTGCTGTGTGGTCTGTTAGGCATGTACTGAAGGTGCTGCCTGAGCGCTAAGGTCATTTGAGCATTTGTCCATGTGAAGCTGTTTTAGAGAAGCCACAGCCAAAAAGAACTGGGCAAGACTAAAAACAGAGTATGAAGGCTTAGAACTAGAGGATTATGTACATAATCTCTAGTGGATGGATGGATGAGGGGCTAAAGAGAGATATTATATTGCTCAAGAAGAAAAAGAAGTGGGGAAGGGGGTTTAAGCTGCCATTCCCACCATCACGCAACTAAACAAATAAAAATGACAAAATGCTTTCAGTTGCCACAATGTGATTTGCATTTGCCAATCACATTTTACTGCTTTTACAGTTCAGCACCCAACTATGTTCTGAACACGAGAAAATGCAAATGGAAAATGGGTACCCTTGAACTGCCTGATACTCTTCAAACCCATGATCTACCTGAGCATGTACATATTCTAGAGCAGCAAAGGAGTCTCAACCTCCCTGAGCAAAGCAACACGTTTGAAGCCTCCCCTTCCAAGAGCGGCACCTCAGAGGCAGACACACGCCCAGGCTCTCCACACAGCATCTAATTCTAATTTCAGAGCTCCGTGGGCCCGAATCTGTGCCTGTTCTTTCACGCACAAGAGCAGGTGCAAGCACATTTGGAGCACTGTCTCCTCTAGCGTGCAAGAGGCTCTCCCAGAAATGCACTGAGTGTAGGAGGAGTGGATCATCAGGACAGAGCAAGTTTAATTTCACTCCCTGTGAACCGCAAATGCAATTTCTCTTGCTGCATCCTGGGAAAAGTACAGCAGCAATACTATCCTCCCACGGTGGATTTACTAAAGTGATTTTTTTTTTTTTTTTAAATGAATGGAAAGGGAGAAAAAGAAATCCTATGCAGAATAAAACTCCACTGCTTATACATTTTTTCAATAACACTGCCTATAGTGGAAGGTCCACTGTGACGGTTTAAAAGAATTTATTTTCTTTCAGCTATCAGTAAAGATAAAAAAAAAAAGTTTGAGGGGGAGAAAAAAAAAAAATAAAATCACTACACAGAAAGCCAGAATAATCACTTTCCCTGTCCTCCCCATCCTCCCACATTTTTCTTTATGTTTTTTTCTGCTTTTACTGTCTACATTCTTCACCTGAAGTCAAACTCTCTGTTTATGGCATCACAGTGGTTGCTGTGGAGGCGATTATGATATACAAAGCCAAAAGTGATGAGTTCAAATTTGGAATGAGCAGCAGTATCTCATGAAATCTCTCTAAAGTAGAAGAAGGAGGGGAAAAAAAAAAATTGAAAAAACGAGATCACATATGTTGAAAACATGTAAATTAACTTCTTAAAAGCCTGGTTCATCACCACAACTGTTTTCAGATATGTTACTCCAATGGTTGTAGAGACTTCAGTGCTAAACTCTACATATGGAAAGAAGCGCACAAGATGAACAGAGAACGTTCACACAGATGGCAGCAGAGTTCCCAGGCACTGTCCTCACTTGTGCCTGCTGTGATTGCTTATCTTCTCTAGCAAAAACATACAAAAAACAAAACCTGGTAACACAGACACGCACTATGCAATGCTGCCCTGACAATGAAAGTACTTCACATCACCCTTTATACAGCACGTTTCTCTACATCATCCTCCAGACTCAGTAAGTTCTAACGAGAGAACACAAGATTCTGGAAAAACCTATTAGTTCATTACAATTCCTTCTGCTACCCAGATTGGTTTCATACACACCTTCTTGCACATAGACACATTTAAAAATACAACTGTTGAAGTACGGGTACTAATTCTCAAGAAACGTGTTAAAGATTACGAACAGGGGAAATCTGTCCTGCCATTGGCATCACAAATTCAGCCACTGCCAAATTTTAAAAACTTTAGTGGCAGATACAGTTCTTAATTTTCCCCTACATTAGGAAAATCATAAAGGACTTAAATTAACTGAATTAGTTTTTAAGCCATGTGCTGCCCCTCACTTTGACACTAAACTATTACTAGGAGTGTAAGGTCCAAATAAAACCTACCCATCTACTTCTCAAAAGCAAAACCTGCAGAGATCATTGGGACAAATATTAAATCAGATACCAGATTAAAAAAAAAAAAAAAACACACAAACAAATAACAAAAAGAAAAAAACAAAACAACACAACAACCCAGAGACAACACAAGCAAGAGAAAAACTTGAAATTGAGACCTCAATGGCCACAGAACGCAATGAAAGATCTTATTAAAATACTATTAAGCAAAGAAAGTGACTGTAAATTTTTTAACGAGTGCCTTGAGAGTGCCCATGGCCCAGTGTATCTTCTTACAGGACTGCAGAAACATTAACAAATTAATTACACCAAATAGCTGCAATTATTAAGATATGCAAGACTACAGCATTAATACCACAAATTATAAAGTGCTTCATTGAAAAGAAAAGCAGTACTCTTATATAGCAGGAAAATATATTACCAGCAAGGCTGTACCACTGCACTCAGGCTGTGCTGCCTGACAACTTTTTACACAGAAATTTTGTTGGGAAACAGTGAAATTCACTGGTAGGCTTGTACACAAGAAGATACCAGGACTTAAAGAAGAAATGGAGCTATAGCTTCTCCAGCAGATTCCTCCCATGAGAAACAGAGGACACTGAGAAACAGGCGCTCCGAGGCTCCAAGTGCCACCCACTCTGCCCACAGGGTGGCACTTGGAGCCTCAGAGCAAGCTGCCATTTTACTACTCCAAAACTGGGACCCAGAGAACACCGGGACCCCAGAACCAACAGGACCATGAGGGTTCCAGATTCCTTGCCAAAGAAGCTAGAGACAGACCTCAGAAAGTTTGTGAAAGGCTCCTGATGTTCACAAATGTGTTCAGTGAACATCAGACCCGTAGCTACAGGGCTGTAATTTGGTTACAGCTTCCTTGTTCTCGGCTGCAGAGTTCAAGAACTGCAGTCAAGAGTTCACCGAAATGCAGAATGTTTGATTCACGGACAATTTTAATCTTTAAAAAAAAAAATTAAAAACAAATGTGATCTGGACTAGAGGAGCAGATGATTCATAGGAATACTCTGAGCTTGTATTTACTTCTACAGATTTGTGGGCAACTACCCAGCAAGTTCAGGGCCAAGAGGCACAAGCTTTCTACTCACAGAAGCTAGTGAAATGGCCTTTGCTATAGAGCACGGCGCAGAAATTCAGGCTAGAAAACACTTAAATAGATCCAACACCAGTTCTCTTCCTTCAACACTGTTTAAGAGAGGTGCACTAGAGATGGTGATCTAACTCTGCAAGAAAATGAAAGGTAAAAATGTATAGGGAGTCCGGACCTTTAAGACAAGTCCAATGCATACAGGGTATTTCAGTATATTTAAGGAAGAGACAAAGCAAAACAGAGTGATCTGAAGACTGAAGGCCTCAACCTTGGAGAAAAAAACAAACAAACAAAAAACAACCACCAACACTAACATCAAAATATTACCTCTCAGATTATTTCCATAATAACCAGAGACCTCTGTGCTATAACCACACTGGAACATTTTCCATTACTTAAGTTGCCAGGATCCTCATCACAAAACCCTACCTGCACTTCCGATTTACGCAACAGATAGTTGCAGGGCCAGGTACCCGGCAAATTCTTCATTTCCCCAATAGTTACTAGGTTTCTCGGTGCAGTTTGATACAGGATTGCAAGCCTAGGAATAGTTATCGCTCCTGTTATTCAGAGAACCATGCACATAAGCAAATTAATAGCTTTCCATGGTATCTCTTCTGGAACATCCTCAAATAAGGCAATTTGCATTATGTTTTGCAAGTGATACTTCAGATCATCAATGGAATCATTTTAGTACCGCTTATTCTTGTCCCAATTTCTACAAAGACAAGGCTATTATCTAGAATTCCTACTTTTCCAAAGCTTCCAGGATTGATTTTTTATTTCAACTTGTGAACAAGTAACCAGTTACCAGATTTTGTGCATTCTCCTTTCTTGGATGTTTTCAAGACTGGACTGAAGAAAACCCTGAGCAACCTGATCTGATCTCACAGTTGACACAGAGTAGGAGACTGTACTAGAGACCTTCCTTAGGACCCTTCCAACCCGAATTATCCTATGCATTCCATTATGTATGCTGGATATAAACAGAACTTGATGGATCTAAATATTTTAACTTGATAAAAAAAAATAAGTCATATACTACAGTCATTCCGTACCAGTAAAGACTTTTGCAACCTTCTATTTTTGACACTGAGAAAGTAGTAGAGCTTCAGTTTGCAGAACACAAAAGTCATTGTCTAAAAATGTCCATCTACCATCAAATAGGTATTGTGGTGTAACAAGAATAAGACAGATCCAGGATGTGTCTTCAGATTCAACCTCGCAGAAATGGAGTAACTGCCCAAAGCTATTAAGAACTCTGAAAAACTCTCAGGTGTCACTTAATCATCACTTCTGTGAGATCATCTGTCTGCTTCAGTCCTTGGAACAAGTGGCAAAACAGAAGAATTCAAAAAGCCTAGAAAAGAAGCTCATGGACTGATATGGACATAGAGCAATTGACTACGTCCCACAAGATCAACTCATTCCAAGACGAGAATCTCACTCTAGTCACTACATTTTCTGCAAGGTGATCCTTTTCCCACCTTTTCATTTGTAATATAGCCCTCTCCCAAAAAGTAAAGTGAACGAGCTAGGACTAGATTCTCAACCTGAACATTAAGACAACAGACTATACACATGAAAAAAAAAAAAAAAAAAAAAGGTCCTATTTTGACCAGACCATTCACACTTCTCAGTGAAAAGTAACAAGACATCCTCTGTTGCACCATGAATAAAAACAGTGATTTTTCTTTTTTGCTTCATTAGAACTTGCTTTGGTAGACCAAAGGCTTGAAGCAATTTAGGCTGCACCCAGTTGTACTACTAACACAAACAACTGACCATCCCTCAAGGCTAATTCAGTGTTAACTGAAATCAATTCCTGGACTGGGAGTAGCCTGCCAGAGAGAATCTACACAAGTCCAACGTCATCCAGACTGGAAAAGACCATGTTTCCCTAAAGCATTTTGTGTGTTCTAAACATCATTTTCCTCCAGTTTTTAAATGGATTTGCAGACCTAAATAGCTCCTGGAATTCTAAATAGCTAGACAGCAAAAAGTTCCCACCTCTAGCTTAAAGAAAAATTCAAGATTGCATTGTCATTCCCTCTAATACAAGCTTGAACATTATAAGCCGTATATTAGTGATGTCAAGACCTGATCATTAGGATGTCATATTTTAAAATCATGCAGAAGCCCAAAGACATTCTGCCCAGCACAGAACACAGCATCCCATCTGCTTTGTGATGCTGGCTGATGTGAACACATAGCAAGGGCCCCTTGATCTTTCTTCATACAGCTTCTCATTGCAGAACCTCTTCTCACCTCCTAAAAAATTTTACTGACGCCCACTGCTTGTTGAGCGGTGCCCGTGACCTCCCACATGAAACTACTGTGACTATCAGCCAAAAAGAGGAAACTGGTGAGGACACCTGGTTATACCACACAAATTTACTCAATCCAACTTCTGGAGAAAGAATATCTCTTCTCAACCTCCCATTCCTCCCCCACACTACAAAAGCCAGCAGTTTAGACAGCTCTGTAGTTTCAAAGCTTCAGAGTGATAAGTACTGAACAACATACTGGAATGGTTTGTACAGCAAAGCTCAATGCAGTCATTGACAATAACAAGTCTTTTTTCTCACTTCTTTCCACAGGCTCTTGGGTCTGTTATCACAAACTAACAGCTCTACTTTAATCTGCCTTCAGGACAAGATTTTACCCTTTAATTCCTACTCCTCGTTTCTACTTTTTGATATTTTCCACAGGAATGTGGCATCAACAACTCTTGAAAAAAATTGGTCATAGAGAGCACACAAAAATATTCTTAGATATCACTGTGCACAAGACAAGATCACGAAGCCATCTTAAGAAGAACACATACGTTTTACACAACATTTTAGTTTTATTTATTAAGCAGATCCTTCAGTACTTACCTTCCAAATGCAACAAAGTCATTGTCTTCATGGAAATAAAAAATAAATAAATAAAAATATTAACGATATAGCTGAAAGTAAGTTAAGCCTAAATGTTATTAAATGAGTCCAGGTACAGCCAGTGTAATACCTTTTTAACAAAAGGACATCTGTTTGCAAAACACTATGTTTAAATAGTCACCAGAGTGCTATCTGCATGGTAAGAGGTGTGAATTTGAATTTGGCAGCCTAGCTGCCCTGTCACTGTGTCACTTGTCTGCTCTGTTACTACTAGTAAATTAATCAAAGAATGCCCCTATAGTTTTGTTTCACTTTTTATTTAATGCTTCGATATTTTATTTGGCACTAATTTAAAATACATCAACAAAACAGAATGTATCAAAGCAAAACTACAATAAGAATATTCCTAGATTAACTGTTAACAGATATATGTGTGTTGTGGCTCTGCTACGCTTTTGTATGACTGGAAATCCTACAGCATCTACCCAATTTCATATACATGGAGACAGAATGTGAAAATGCTGTCCTACAGTTTCATGAGAGAGATTGACTCCTAAGAGAATAAAGATATTGTGGGTTTTGCAGTGGCTTATTTCTTCTGCTGCTCAGAACAGCACTGAGCAAAGCCCAGCCCAAATACATATGGGAAAGCAGTCAAGAGTTGCCACAGTTCCAATCAATTATTATGGCGACGTCACCAAACAAATTCTGTGCATGAACAGACATTCCAACTTCAGTTCATGGACAAGATGATTCATTGCTAGAACATGGCAAGGCTCAATGGAAAGACAAAGGCAGAGACACTGAACTGAATACTAAGACTGGAAACTTCCAGATGTGAGTATAAAACGGCTCTGAGCCGGGGTTACTCAAAATATAAAATACTTGAGAATGTACTAAAACAGGATAGTTTCTATAGTTCTGTCAGAGTGATCATTTCACTTAGCTTCACAATTTTAAACAGAAAGGGTCAAATTATCAGGAAAGTGATTACTTTTTTCTCCCTTTTAAAACATAACTTGCATTTCCCAGCAAAGTGATTTGTGACCCCTGTCTGATTAAAAACTCTCAAAAGCTTCTGTAAAAAAAAAAATAAAAAAATTAGAAAAATAGATCCATAGATCCAGTTATGGAATGGAAGAGAAGTCTTTGGTTTCTTAACTACATTTCTGTGTCAAAATTAGATTTAAATGAATATCACAATATTGGAGTTAGTTTCTAAGACCTACATGGTGAGTTTGTCATTCTAATGTAAATTGAAATTTAGAATAATCTATGGATTTGTAACTCTCGGTACCTACAGCTAATTGTGCAAGTTGTAATGCTATGTCTTATTAGTATCGTAAATAATCTCTTCAGTAAAATTGGGGGAAAAGGGCATATTCCTGGCCATGAAGATTATCACCTTTTCACAGTAACACTAGAGTGAACTAATTTGAAAAAAAAACAACAAAACAAAATAAAAATAAAAATCAACACCAAAGCATACACAGAATAGAACTTAACTTCTAAATCACAAAGTCTTAAAGGAGTTTTATCTATTGTGTATGTAGCCTGATTAAGATAAATAAAGAGGTATCAGCTGGTGCTTGCATCAAGGAAAAGGCAAAGTGAGTTAAAATATGCTTGGTTAAGCAACTCTTCTTGCTCTCCAGGTCAAACCCTTTACGCATCCATTTGTTCTGAAAGCTGTGTCTTCGCAGCAAGGTCTGCATTACACACGGCAAACACACCCTCACTGACTAGTGAGACCCAAAATTGGCTGAGGCATCAAAGTGTTAATAGATCTAAGTAGAAATAACATTAATGTTCACACTTTCTGAGCATATAGGCTAGAAAAATGGTTTAACATTTAAAGACTACCTGCAGATTCGTTCAAGAAGAGAATTTCTCTTATATTAAGGAGATTTATGTATACATACATATAAAAATGCCTACACGAATTTCAGGCATTTGCTTTTACAAATACAACAAGCCTAATGTAAAAAAAAAAAAAAAAGGTGTAGAGAATTATGCCTCCAGCAAAACAGAAGACTTCCTTATGACTACCTCAGTATGATCAAGAACATTATTTTCCAGGAGACAGAAAAAAGGAACAAGCCAACAGAAAATACTGAAGCACATTCTTGAATATTTCAGGAAGAAAACGTGTGAACATGAGAACATCTGAAACTGGAAAGTTGAAGCACAACTTCATTTCCCTACCATCTACTGTGGAATCAGTCCAGTCCAGTACAACCAGAAGTCATTAGCATATACCCATACAGCTAAGCTTATACAAGAGGAAAACAATGGACAGGTTTGTAGGATTTTTTTCCTCTCTTCTCTTTCCTTCCACCAGTTTCACAGAGCTAAAAGAGCCCACTTCTCTGCAGCAATAATATCCTGACTTCTACCCCTGCTGCACCACAACCTCTCCCTTACAGTCCGATGGAATAAACACCAAACAGAAACAGAGACAACAGTTTTTGTCTTGTTCTGTGATGGCTCTAGACAATTGAAGACTAAAATTAATCAGCAGCTCCAGATGAAAAACAGGTCTATGTTGCTACAGCTCACATTTAGCCAGCTTACCTGAGCATGATCCAACTTATTAGCACAAAACCAACTAATTCCATTGTGCTGGCTGAAGCATAGAGTACTTCAAGTCCCCATATTGAATGTGGCACATTTCATGAACAGTTAAAAAACAAACAAACAAAAAAAACCCAACCAAATAAACAAAGCAGTAATCATTTTCTGTATAACATATCACCTATGTGCACACACACACACACTCCTATATGTACATCCAACTTGTGCTGTTTTTCCTTGGTAATTGTTTCAATACTAAGGATGCAGAACCACTTTTTCACTACAAAACCTTCACACAGCTTTAAAAAGGAATATAAAATATTGCTTTCTCTCCAGAAGTTATTTTTGGTGGTGCCAAGTAACTGAAAACATTTTTCTGTTTCACAGCTTCTACTCACAAACTTTCCATATCTCCCCAAGGGAGGCGGTTTTTTTTTCTTTCGTACAAGTATTTCAAGGATTCCTTAAGTGGTACAGTGAAATACTATTTGATTTACACTGTGGTTTCCATTATGCTGCTCCTTAACATCTGCTTAGAGAATATTTGTAATAGAATTCTGGCTGTAGCCATCCATCTAGGTTTTCAAGCTCTTGGGAGATTTTACAGGTAAGGTGCCAATGCTAACCCAACATTAAATCATTTCAAAGTAGGCTTTTTACAAGACCATTAATATTCATCATCTTAACAGAATCTTGAACTTCTTGCTGGACTATTGACAAAGACTTTATTTACTGTCTAGACCACAACAGTTCTCCTTTACATTGCTTTACACGGTATGAAGCTACAAAATGTGTAAACCACAAACTTCTGCACATGGAATCATAGGAAAAACTTCATATTTGTGTTCAAAAATATTGGAGAAGTATAGAAAAGTCTCCATAATTGCTCACATAAAAGGTGAGAAGAGTGTCAAAGCGGGCAAACACTTGTAACTTGATTCTGTTTGCTCAGGTGTTCACAACTCAATATTCACCCTACTGGTTTAGACCCTTAAGTGATGCCCAAATAAATATGTTTTAATCCAAACACACACAGAAATAATGTTCTTGCTTTTCAGCTGGTGTCAATCATAACAGCGTCACTAAGATCCATAGGGCTATGGCACCTGTTACCAACACAAGCTGGTGGCCCACTGAAACAGTTTTGCAGCAAAAAGGGAATAGGAAAGAAAAAAATTACTTCCCAAAATTGAAAGTATTTCATACCTCCCAGTTCTCTTGTGAGTAGTTCTCACTTCACTCTGATAACTGCATGCATGCCTGTATGAATGAGTCAAACTTTATAAGGCTGCCAGTTAAAAAGTGCTGAGAGCTCACATTCCATGATTTTACTTCTAGGTATATCTTACTTATAATCTCTCTGATGCTTTAGCTAGAACATTTTAAGTAAATTTTCCATTCCTGCACAAAGGGTTCAATACTGTCCACACAAGCCAAAATTTACTTAGGAGTCCATTCTTGGAAAACTGTTTCTATAACTTTGAAAACTGAAGCAGCACACTAAAGTAATACTACACTTTTTTTATCTCCCCTGTAGCACACAATCAGTATTAGAGACTTACAAATTAGTTCTAAGCTTGTTTTTACCTTACACTTGCTGCTGTTAAAGGACAGTAAATGACCTGCTAAGTAAGTTCAGTACACCTTGCAAAGACAGTACAGTAAAAAGAGTGATTATTGTTAAAGTACAGCTGAAAACTAATTGGGATGCAAACTGTATGTGCTGCAGTGTAATTTAGTGTCCCACGTTGTTTGAGCAATTACTTAAATGAGAATTTAGCGTCATACGGTACTTCACAAAACATTTACAAGAAGCAGCTCTGATAGAGTGAAGCATACCACACCTTATTTTTAAAGCTAAATTAGAACCACATTATAAAATATCTCCCTAAATTAACTAATTTATGGTAGAGCTACTTGGATAACATTTTCACCATGGCAGCCCAGTGCAGCATTATGAACGTAGCCACAACTGCATAGCTCCGTATCAGTCAAAGGTTTTCTTTTTGAACCAATACCTTACTTCACACAGTCTGCGGGTTTAATTCTGGCTCTTCTCAGGTCAGTGGCAAAATTCCCACCAACTTCACTGCATCCAGGATACTGGTCTAGGTGCCTAGCCACTGTATAGCACCCATGAATAACAGGTATATCACTTAAAGGAACCCCACCAATTTTTTTTCATGTGTGGTGTTCCCCACTAGTAGCATTACAGTCAGAATTAACAGGACAAATATTTAGAACTATTTTTAAACAGCTACTTATTCTCTAACTAGATAACACTTCCTTTCCTTGGACAGTCATTTACTTTAGAGAGTTTTTTTATATCCACTCACAAAACCTTCACTCAGACTTTTAGTCTATTTGCCTTACAACTTTTTGCTTTGTGAAAGAGGCACAGACGACCTAATGAGGAAAGGTGTGTGGCTGCAAGCTCCCAGGAGGTTTGAGGCTTTCTAGCTCAGAAATACCCAGGTGATGGGCATAAGGAGAAGCAACTTCTAGTCTTCTTTCATTTCAGACCTGCACCTGGGGGGTATTACTTTCCTAGCAAGCCCCTTCTTCAGAACGCAGTCACCTAAGAAGCCAGGCCCCCCCATCATCTCAACATCTTTCTTACCCAGATTACTGCATGTGCTATAGCACTGTGTATACTCATGAAGAGTACAAATTACTCCTTCAGCCAAAGGCACAAAATTACTTTGGAGGTTAACATATCCAACATCAAACAAGCAAAAGTTAAAGCAAAACTCAGACAGAACTTAAACGGTTACTTTATCCTTGAGGAGCTAGGTCAGAGACTTCTGCAAACCCACTTACCCAAACAGCGGGTTTAAAACCCACGAGGACCACACAGCTAGAACAAATTCTAGTGAGATTTCCAGATACTGCAACCGTATCCACAAGCAGTTGGGTTTGTTCATCAAAGCAGACAACAGTGACAGCCAAGCGGTACAGTAAAGAAACTGTACATGACAGATTTGGCTCCAGGTAACCGTATTCAGCATTCAGCGCACAATGGGTCACGAACCTGAACGTTTGTTTTCAATAGTTCGTGCAACGCCATTCCTTTCTATGTTTTCAAAGTCCGGATTTGATTTCGGAAGAACTGGTTGCATGCTGCTTTAGCCTAGGAAGCCAGCATCCATCTCCCCGAACAAGTGAGGAGGCGACGAGAGCACACAGGGCAATGTTTTTAACAGTGCTTCCTAGGCATTAAGATCAGATGCAAGCCAAAAAAGATTTCGAGGACTCTTTCCTGATTCATTGGCGTTTGACAGGTTGCAAATGCTTTCCGCAACGATTAAAGAAGCCGCTATCAAAGCAAGATGCCAAAATACACACGCGAACACTACTCCTCTCCCCTTGCCTCGGTACGCGGTAAATAAAAAGCATGAGGCGCAGCTCGGCGGAGTTTGGAAGCAGAGAGCTCCCCTCCCTCCGCACCCTCTGAACCGGGAAAGGAAAAGAGGATCCCCCTGCCTCAAGGGAGCCGAGCAGGTAAAACAAGTCACAGGGAAGTTGGCCTCGGGGCTCCCCGTCCCCCCTCGGTGGGCGCCCCGCCGAGCGAGCTCCCTNGGGGACGGCGCTTGGACCCCTGCCTGGCCAGGGCCGTGAGGGGACGGATGGCAGAGCGGCGGCAGCCCCCCTGCTCGTACCGTGGAGAGGGAGAACATCAGAGGAGGTGGCGGGCTCCCGGGACTAGGCGGCTTCCACACTTGGGAAATGAGAGTCCTCGGCATTAAGCCTCCTCCCGCCCGCTGGCAAGTCCTCCTTCAGCACCTTCACTGAAACACGTGTACGTTACCTCCTGCCATCAAAACCGTTGGCTTTGCACACTCCTGACTTCCTGACGATGAGTAACTCAACCTGAGAGTCCCACTTCCCACAAGCCCATGTGTGGTGAGACCGCAGCCTCCCGCCTTCGCCTCCGCGGAGCACTCTCTTCGTCCCTAGAGGCCCGGGGACTCCCTCAGCACCGAGTTGTTCCCCTCATTTTGGCATGAGGTCTCCGAAATGTCTGTAAAAGCATCACTGCAGTGTAAGAAACACAATATTTAAAGAAATTTGTTGTCTTAAAATCAGATTTAGTGATTAAAAAGTTAAAGGCACAGAGAGAGAGAATATTAGCACCTTTCAGGTAAGAAAAAATAGTTCCTTTGGTAGAGCAGTATAGTTTCTGAGTACAAATACTGCACATAACTTCTGTTTGTTATCTTGATATTAAATCCACCTGTATTTTAAATTATAGCAGTCACTGCTACAGCCCTGAAAAGGTATTCCACAGCTGTTACTGGCCCTTCTGCTAGATGTGTCCTTCTTTCTACCTGGACACTTTGAAATACAGAGGAAATGTACGCAGAGTTTGCACTGCTGGAAAGAAGGAAAAGCCTCCTTTCTGTGTCGCTATATTCCATCTTGGTTTCCTTGGCTTCAACAAGCTTGTGAAGAAAGATAATTAGGATTCATTGTCATTGTAACTTTAAAACTTTTTCTTTGGAAACTGACTCAGAAACAAGTTAAGGTTTTTTGAATTAATTTTTGGGTTTGGTAGACTCTCTTTGGCTTTGAAATTCAAACAACCAAAATGTAAAGGAGTTATAGCCTGTGATGCAACAGCACGCTTTCGTTCTCCAGTTAAAAATTAGCCACCTTTTTTCCAACGCTGATCTCCTCCAACAGCCTCTGCGCGTCCGTTATCCATCCTCAGCCCCAAATTCCCTGCAGCAGTTCTGCCTCACCTGTGAATTCTGGCTCACAGAAGTGAGTCAGTCCGATATGGTCATCTGCTGAAGCTGTTGGTGTTTGAACACGCTGCATCAGGAGTGGTTTTCATTAGCCCTGAGAATGATTCATGTGAACAAGGATCACTGACCTTGACGTGACACATACAGATACACCCCGTGGAGATGAATGTAGTAGGATAAACAGTTAGATATGACTGCTTATTCCCTCTTGGAGCATTGTTCTTGCCCAACTCTATTGCACTATAATACAAATAATGACTCATTTGCTTACCCTCCTCGCATCGCATGCAGAAACCTGCGATTCATCTCCACTTGAAGGATCATGAATAAATACACTCCCCAAACGACTGATTTAAATCATATGTATTTCCATCATTTGATCCTGTTTCTGTTGCTATTGAACAAGACTACACCAGTGGGTGTGTGGTGTATCATGTCATTGCTGTTCTACATGAGGATGGTTTTTTTTCTATTGTAGTGAATAGTCTTTTGTTAAATGTACTTTTGTGATACTATTTACACAGGGGATGAGCAAGACAGAAAAATGAAAATACATCTGGAGATATATCTCCTTTTGCAAAGAGAATGAAACTCCTACAGTAATCACTTGGAGTATAAATTGAGGACAGAGTATAGAAAAGTTTTGTATCTTTAATTTATATTAAGATATAGAGAATATAAGCCAGGAAATAAGTGAGAAGGAGAAGTCTGCAATACTTGTATGCAGAATTAATGTTCCAAAACAGGTTTAATAAATAGGGGGGAAAAAAGCAGCAAAAAAGGCTTATACCAACCTTACATACTTAAGTTTGTCTTTGTCCAAAGAGGTAATTTCACAGAAACTTCCACAGCTGAAAAATATGATATTCGCAACCCCTTCTTGAAAGATTGAGTTTTCTATGATCAACATTTCATAACTTTCCTTTTTTTTTCTTTTTTTCTTTTTTTCTTTTGTTTAAAGGAGAGAAATACACTCTTAGTTATTATTGTACACTGTGTATTGACAACTTAAATATTATTGTGCGGTGTAGTACCTGTGATCTAAAGGACCATCACACTTATTCATCATAGGTGGACAAAAGATGTAGTGGAGAACATAAGCAGCCTCTGTTGAAAAGAAAAAGTACAGATACCATCAAATGATAGTACTAAAATGTTATGTGATACCTCTGTCATTCCCTTAGTGTAGCATCGTAAGTTGCAGGCTAATTTTTGTTTATTTTTATTTAAGTTTCCTGCTCATTTCATGTTGAAGATGTACACCTGTTTTCATGTATTAACTTGGAGAGAAGAAATATTTGGTTGTCATATGTCTCTGTTTAACATGTTCTTTGCATAGATGCATTAAACAGACTGGTGATTTGAATACAGGTTCTAAATTTTGCATTTCCGTACTTGTTTGTTTTTTTTTGCTTAGGCATCTGTTATTTTACCTAAGAATAATACAGAAGAATTTCCAATAGCACCATTTCTCAGTGCCAAAATTATTATACTTGCTTCCTTTGGAAAGGGGAAGACATTACCTTCTGCCTTGTCAGTCTACCTGAGAATATGACCTCAAATTTGTAAGGCTTCAGCTCAGTCCATGGTAGCAAAGAAGCTCTAATCTCGAAGCCTCAAGGCAGTTCTGCCCCTTCTCACTTTCCAGTCCAAATCTTGCTGGCAACATCCGCATAATTTACTATTGACAAGAATTTTCTCGTAGAGTTTTTTGATACTGAAGATACCTACTTTTTCCTACCCTGGCCAACCAGAGGAAAACTAGATAGGGTAGAAAAGCAGTTAACAAAATGACACTAATTCCTTGCAGAGTACCACTTCTTATTTCACACAGGAAGCTATGCCCCTTCAGAAGATGCCTCTAGGTTATAATGCTTTATAGAAATACGCACGTGATTTGGTACAAACCAAACGTAGGGCATCCCACAAGCACTTTTTTTTTTTTTCCTGGGAAAACTTACCTGCCTGCAGTGGCCTCCCTCTGCTTTGTTTAGGTGCAAAGCTGTGATAAAGCAGCTAAACTGGCACCCGAACCCCAGCTTGCTCTTGCACAGCAACCTCAGCTCTATTCATGCAGTGCTTTGGATCAACCTCTCTATGCTCCATTTTATGCCTCCTGGTACTGGAGAAATTGGAAAAACAACAGATACAAGACAAGGCATAGGGCAGGAGTCTGGCTGTAGTGGCTCTTGCCTCGGCAATAGCAGCGTCCACCCCCACGGCAATTTTGCAATCTTCCGTATAATCTGAGTCTTCTTTCTCACATGTGCCAGGAGCAGCCATGCACACGCTGGTACCAAGTCCAGCAAAGATACTGCACCTGCATGGGGGGCAGCGGGGATCCCCACCAGCTCAAAACCATGAGAGCACTGCTGGCTGAGGCTAAGGAAAATGTCAAGGCCAACCTTAAACAAGTAATATTCTTTGCATCCTGTGCTTATAATTGCCTCATGGAGCTGGAGGTAGATTTAGGGGACTAGATATTCATCATAGAAAGGAATGTGCAATGGACTCAGTACCGTAAAGCCTGACAAAAAAAAAAGACAGCCACTGTAACTTTATGTTGAATAAAGCAGAACTAGAGACTTGACTTTTTTATCTACAAAGTTTAATTTTCAGGTTACATATTCCCAAAATGCAATGTACACTTGACTTCCCAGAATCTTCCATTTAAATGTAATATTGTTTCTCCTACTCCCGGAAAATAGGGAAAAGAGTAGATAACTGTGAAACAATGTCATGCTAGAGAGCAACACACTTGTTCTCTATGCCCTTGCCCGTATTTCTTTCTTTCACTGCACCCCTGTGCCTTCAGTTATTATGCCTAACAGCAGAAAACTTGTTTTCCAGCAAGTGAAAGTGAAGGGATGCATTTCCAATGAGTAGAAGATACAATTCATAAACTGTGCCTACCCTTTTCATGCCACGGAGTTTGATCCAGTTCACTGTAAAAAGCAATTGAAGGTCTGCCCAAAGAATCAGGGCTGTTGAGTGGACACATCTGAGGTGATAAATATGGAAATTTAGGAAGCCCACAGGATACAGCTTTGACCTTAGGGCATTTCACTGACTATTCTCAAATAGAAGCTCAAATTTTAAACGATCCTATTACAATTTGAACGTCCTGCCAAAAGTCCGGTTTACTCAATCTTTTACTTAAATCTGGTCAGAGGGACCTACTTGAATCACAGTCCCATCTCCAAGTTGCTGTTGTGGGACCGAGTTGTCTGCATGTCTTTGTATTTTCATTCAATATACTGAAGAACTACAAGATTTATAATGTCAGGTTCATTTATCCTAGTATTGATGTTTAAGATATTCCAATATTTCATTACGTAACTTAGAGCAGGCTGAGGGAACTACATATACAGGTAAATCACTAACCCAATGAGCAAACCTTTAGAGAGATAAGTATGTATTTCCAGGCACCACCATTTAGTAGCTTACAAAAAAACCTGGAAGTTTCTGAGTAAATTAATAGTTGTAAAAACAAGTATCAAGAAAACCTGAATTATTTACTCCCCTTTCAGGCGAGTGAAGTTTTGGTGACTGGTAAACAAAACTTATGTAAATGAAATGTCTGTTTTCAAAGCTATGGAATTGTTGCAGGGGTGCCTCTTGGTCCCTCATGTTAGCAAATGAGATAGAAATGCTACACAGTGCTCTCAGGTGTTTATTTACTAGTGCTTCTGCTCTGGATACCCTGAGGAATGGGATTTCATATAAATATAGAGGAAAGGTATGTCCTGGGATCTTTGAGAAAAGAATTAGAAGGTCAGTTATACAAGACTAAATTCAGCTTATAATTATTCCAGTCACAGAATTTAAGAAAGAAATAGCTATGGTAAGAAAGTTTAGAGATTTTCCTTTCTACCTTTTTTTTTTTCCAAATGAAATACATTTTCCCTAAACTTTCTGAATTCCCTAGCAAACAAATTTAGAAGTTTGAGAGAAAATTCCCATTTCTCCCTTTTTCTTTGACACATATTTTATAGGATCTGCAACTCCTACATTATTTCCTATGTTGGTTATCAGTCTTTCTCAGTGTTCAGCTTGGTCCCTGTTATAAACACGTTTCCCTGTCGCTGCGTCAGAAACATATTTGCTGTGCTTTACTTTAAAGTAGCAGTAATGGAAATTGAAGTCAGTTTAACATAATATAACTGACAACAGAATCTGGGCTAAGAATTTAATCCTTACAGCTGTGAGCAGAAATGGACATTTCATATACTAGCTAGAATAACGTCATTGCTTTGCAGTGGGAATGAACCTTGGGGAATTAAAAAAAAAAAAAAAAAAAGAAAAAAAGTGTTAGCTCTTTTCCACCTGCCAGCTTAAGGTTGCAGTGAGTCAGGCGCAGCCTTAGTTTCTATTTGCAGCTCTGTAGGAAACTGCAGAAAACCTCTTGCCAGGGGCTGCAAGGGGAATGTACTGAATGAAACATTACCTCTCCTGGCTGTGCATCTCCCTGCCAACAGCCACAACATCAGTAGCATCCCTCCAGCATACAGTAGGTTGCAGGAGCTTTGCAGGAAACCTCACGCAGGTTTTATGGTACAAGGGACAGTGAACGGTTTGTTTGCTCTTTGTTTCTGTGACCGTAGTTCAGGATTTCACACTATTCTGCTGGAGTTATTCTTGAATGTAGTGACTGAGATCAGGCCCTAACTGCAGAGGCTAAAAGCACATCAAACTCAGGCTATGCTACTTGCTTACTAAGTAGCATGTTAATGTAACTAAACTCATACCGTTATGGAGGTCTAATCACCCATTAAATCCACTACAACGGCATTATAGGACTTTACCAAAACCAACTAAACGCCAGAGTAAAGAGAACGTGCTAGCGTGAAGTCGTATGGAGCAAAACAGATTTGCAATTTTTAAACGTGTCTCAAAATTGTGTAATTTGCTCTGTGTTTCCCCCTACTTCAATAAACACCTAATATTGAAAGAACCACTACATTACTATTTAAAGTAAGTATAAACAGGCATCTAACAACTGGTCCAATATAACTTTAAGAAAACATTCCCTGTGCTTCTGTGTAATGTCAATGAAGAATATGGAACCAAAATAAGGAAATTCCTTTGGAGTTAGGTGTACAGCAGATCCCTGATCACTAACATTAGTTCTTTTTCCTTTGGCCGGTTCCCCACAAGTCACTGTATAACAACATTTCTTTAAACTTCCAGTTGTCTTCATCCTGCCTCAAGTCCTTTGGTACTTTCACTGGCTCTTAATGGAACCATTTTTGTTCAGGGTTTATTCTCTATTCCTAATTTTGGACCCATGCACTGTTCAGGAATCATAGTTGAGGGGATGGCCACAGCTCTGTCATGCTCGGTGGTTAAATTCCAGGACATGGCCACTGATGACCTGACCCACTAGCAAGATGTGCTGATGGGCTCCTAGATAATTGCAATATTACTGCATGACACCTCTGTCTCACTGCTCCCGCTTTCTTTCATATGCTATGAAGAAAACTACCACACTACAAAGGCACACACTACTCCTTTGAAACCTGTTTGCCCTGAGTAATAGAATTTTTGCAATTTTGTTCTTTCAGCCTGTGAAGGAGGTGGTTCAGAGGTGGAAAGAGGACATGTAGACCTCCAGCGGGAGGCTAACCAATGTGTCCCTTTTTGCTGTGGAAACTTTTTGTACACACACCAGAAAAATAATCTCACCCTGGAGTGAGAAGCAGGTGCTGGTAATGTTCACAATTATGATGCATGTCAGGTCATGTGCTATCTAGTTGATTGGCACATTTCACGGCTGGCAGAGACCAGAACCATGTGAAATGCGAGGCGGGAGTTGTCAACGCTTCTTCACCACTACATCTGCAGCAGCAGGGGTTTTACCACCAGTCACAGTTTTGCTGGATACATATTGGCCTAACCTATGTGATTTTTCAGTCTTGGTCAAAATTAGTATTTCCGTAGTACTGCATGAATAGAGAAAAAGAAAACATTTCTGCCCTATGTAGGAAATGGGGACAGGAGACAAGAAGCAGCTTCTATTTTACCCAGTGCACAGCTGAGCTGTATAACACACTGCTCTCAGAAGCCAGTGATGTGTTGCTGACCACAGGGAAGCAATATTCCTCTCCAGGGTTGCTTCAGCCTGTCACAAACAGACTCAGCCTTTCTTACAGACTAGAGATAAAAACACAGCTTAATGTTTGACACCTCTTGCACTCCCAATATGTTTTTTCAAGTTGAGTTTTAATAGCTACATGACAAAGGGGTATGGAAATACATGATGTGCATCAGATACACAGGAACTACCTAACATTTTAAAACTGACAAACCACAAATAAAGTGGTTAATAATGATACACATCTATATTTTTTCTGTCTAGCTATGCTATAACTAAAAAGTTCTACTTGTACAACTGCTTCAAATCTGCCTCTGCTATTTCTATCTCCATCTCATATTTTTCAACATGAATACATTGGATCTTTCAGGATTTCATAACCCTATACCTCTCAGAGTCATTCTCTGTATAGATACAGTTATATGCATCATGTGTAACTTGTTTCTTAATTAGTTGGTAGTTCATCTCCATTTCAGTCATTAATTGACTCATATAACTATAAAACAAACAATGATTCCTGTCGACAGTCAGCGAGGTAAAACTTGTAAGGCTGATGTTCTTAATGTGGTATTTTTATTCCATGAGACACTTATGGCACAAGTTTGGTTAAACGGCAGAAAACATCATTCTAGGTCACTCCAGTCTTCCAAACACAACACAGGAATAAAAAGCTAGGCTTGCCAAAATCAAAGACGTAAGCACATATATTAGGCTTTGTTTCTGAACACAAGGCTATACATTTGTTTTCAGAACTCAAACTCAATAAAAATTTTAGCATAGCTACACACAAAAAAGAAATTAAATATTGATAATCCAAGCCTACATACCTAGAGTTCCTCTTCGCTTCCAGAAGCACTCTGCACAGCACTGCTCTAAGAGACCAAAGACAAAAAAACCTGAATATTAAAAGCCACAGCGGTTCAACAGAACAGTGCAACCCCCTCTTATGTTTAGGTGCATCTGGCACTAGTCAGTCCTTTCACCCCTACTTAAGCAGCAATATTAGGCATTCATTCACACAGAAGGAAATATTTTCTAAAAGGTATCATAATTTGCTCTACAATTACTTAATTTGCAACAGAAAAAAAAGAAGATATTTGACTTCAAAGGGCTAGGAACTTCACCTAGGATTTTCAGAAATATTTTGGACAATGTAATACTGAAATTATGTCAAAATTAGGTGAAAGTCTCAAAAATACTGGTCTGATTCTGTAAAAATTTCATCTTAAATGGAAACATTGATTTCAGTAAATCTCCCTGTGTCAGCTGCAGGATTGAGCATACGCAGATGTTGAATAATGCGTAGCTAGAAGTATTATTTATTCTGATAAGATAAAGTTCACCAAATTGATCTGCAAACACTGGAATCAAATTTAACTATGATTTAAAGAACAGAAGTGTCCTACAACATATACTATAATTATCTTTTCTAAATTACACATGGTTGAAATTTGAAGTGCAATAATTGTAAAAAGCCTACTAAGAATATGATAAACCCAAGGCACATGAAATTTTAGGTACTGTTCCCATGCTTTGGAGCAGCTTAGCATTTTCTATATCCAAATATCAAGGAAAGAGAAATCCAGTTTTGCTGAAAGCTCAGCCTATGCTATTTAATTTCTATTCCTGGTTTTGTCAATGGGAAACTTGACTCAGTAAAAACAAAGGTTGCAATCTAGTACACAGCATATATTTAACATAACACAATCACCTCAAATTAGGAATACAACTTCTAAATTATACATATTTCACTCCCAAAAGAGAATCAGTAAGGTTGTGCTGTTTGTCTGTGGGAAGACCTGCCTCAGAGGTGGATTCAAAGGGAACTCTATAGAGAGTTAGAAAACTGGCAGTTCACAAAGATATTTAGAGACTGCTAAAGGTAAAATAGAGATACACTCCAGAGAGCAGAAGAAAAAAAAACTCCCACAGGTCTTCCTAACAAAGTGATGCTGACTCTTGTTTTTCCTATGACATAAATATGTCAATTTTTCATCATATCAGAACTTATATGTCTTACAATAATTATGACCCACAATCAGCTGAAATACTGAAAATATGTTCCTTCCTTGGAAGAGTCTTTAGGGCCAAAAGCTAAGGTCCACTCCTAAAAGAGATATAGATGTTATTCTGAAATGACAGAAGAGGGTTTTGAACCAGAATTTGTCGCTTTCTAAGTAAGTATTTCGACCACTAGGATATCAACTGAAAGGGAGATTTCAGTTTGCAGCCATGTCTTAATTTGGAATCAAATTTAAATTATTGGCCCAAGCTACATTTGTGAGGCAGACACCTCATTGTTACTCATTAAGCATGCTTCTAAGAATTCTTGCTACATTATATTTCTCAGGGCTTTTTGGCAGACACACTGATTGGATACAAATCCTGACGGAGCTTAGATATAACCCAGGTGCCAAGTTGCATGCCTGCATTCTAAGTCCCTGATTTTGCCTGGCTTCCAGCGAAAACTTTGAAAGAACTTCAGGATTTTCAGCTCTGCCCTTTAAGTGTTCTCTCAAGCAAGGGATTTGTGAGAACACTTTTCACGGTTTCCAAGTTTCACATGTCAGGAAAAAAAATTTAATAGACCATTCTGTGGTTTTGAAATCATGCTGAATATGGACTTAGTGCCAGAGTTTTTAAATAATTTCCTTCAGTATTAGACATAACAGTGTTTGAACTCAAACTTGATTTCTTGATTAAATACAGTCTCCCTGCCATTCTGACCTACAACCTATAAAGCAAGCTCTAGAGTACATGCTTAAGCACTTCAGTGAGCATAATGAGAAAACCAAATGAGAGTTTATGTTTAAGTTATTATTTTAACATTGTTCAGAAGGACTGAACGATTAAATGCTTATTTGGAGAGGTACATTGAACATACAGTGCTCAATCAGATGGTTCGTTTGGTTTTTTTCAGCAGAGGAGGATTCCGTTTGCTTACTTGCAAATTCTGGATTTTCACAGATATTGCAATTGCTCAAATGACATGAGCTTATAAGAAGCTGTGGAGGGTTTGAGAAAGTTAAAATTTGAAAAAGATGTGTGCTGACTTATGAACAACTTCAGATATCTGGTTTTTACTGTCAAAAATCCTCTGTTATTTCAGAGCAGTTGAACAACTGAGACAGATAAAGAAGTGTGTGCTCCTAAAAATGTCATAGATTTAGTAGCTGATATTCAGTAACTATTATTTAAAGTTTGGCCTTTTTTTTCACCCTAGGCAAAAAAAAAGAAAAAAAAGTTATCTGTTTGTGAAGGAACATGGCATCACATGATTAATCCTATACTCCATCCCAAAAACCCACGCACAGCAAAGTCTTTCATCTAATTACTTAGAAATACTGCATAAGCCTCATAAAGGTAATAAGATGGTTGATAAAGGTAATAAGACCAGTGATATAATACAAGAAGAAGTCTTACAAGTTTAGGTTTTGACATATAACAGTGTATCATCTTGTAATTTGTGGAATTATTGTCTTAAATTTCACCACATGCTAATGATACAGCTCTCAAAAATCTGGGATTATTTGCATCTTTTTAAATCTCTTGGTCTTTCATTTACTGATAAGAACATATCAGAGCAAACTGAAAATTCATACTGTTATTTGTAGTCTTTAAGAAATAAAAAAAAAAAGTCCAGTTGCTGTCAGCTTTCAGAAGATTTGAGTCCTGGTCAAAAGAAGTAAATTTGTGTTTTGAAAATAAAAAAATAAATAAAAATTAAGCTTATTGTTCTCATTGCACATGTTGTATTTAATTACAAAACAGTCCTTTCCATGTTATCCAGCTAGCTGTAAATAAAACTCTGTTTCTTGCTATATACTCTAGAAATTGCTCCCATGACAAAATTGTTTGTGTCCAAGTGACAAATGTAGGTGTGCATGTTTCATCCAGACACATAATAAACCATTAGCGCAACTTAAACCCAAATTTCTCTGAACTTTTGATACTGACAAAGTAGCTGTTTAGCAGTAGGAAAAAGTAGGTCTTAGAACTCAGTTTAAACAAAATGATTGTCATATTTAAATAGGATTCTCCTCCTCTCACCAGCTCACTTGAGCTTGGGATTCTTGGGCTGTGCTTGCCAATTTTGCCTCAGTGACTCATTCTAACTGAGCCTTTTTGCTTTTGGTTTGTGTTGGTTTTATGTTCAATGGTACTGTGCCATTTTGAGAGCACAGATTTTATTTTTATTAATAAAATTGAACATATAAACTCATTCAGTCATACAGAACTAGACAGTGCCACTCTTGTCTTACCCAAAAACCTAAAAAGAAAAGTTAAAAAAAAAAAAAGGGGGGGAAAGGGATCAAGAAAGCAATTAAATTTTGTTAATTGACATGATTCTGGACCCAAAAGTGTTCACTTGGCTCCAAGTCCTATGTTTAATGAAGTATTTGTTTGCACAATCCATCTGTGTGTAAGTGCTTGAGAAAAAAAAAAAGAGACAAAGTATAAACAAAGCTTTTAATAGATCCATTAACAAACAGATAAGTTGACATTTATTGCTGATATGTCAACTACAGATGAATCTCATTACTGCATTAAGACATTTCCCCATAAATTTCCCTTGGACACATAAAGGGTTTTTTTACTGCACTTGTCTTAGACCCAACCTGTCACTAACTGTACACTTTCCAGCTGAGGAAGTAGCAATTCCTACAGCTTCCTCTAAGAAAATGAAGGTTTTCACTCATCCTCTCATGTCCATTGATAGCACGCCCTAATGTCCTTGCAAAAACTGCTATCCTTGAACATCTCCATGGAAGAAACAAACTCTCTTCTGTGCTGAAAAAAAATTAACACTTCATCTTGTCAAATCCAAACATACTCTGCTTCCCCATTCTGCCATGTCCATGGAATATGCAAAAGACACCCAAGAGCACACGTTTTCTGCATCATCACAGTACCTCACAGCTGCAGACTTTTACTAGCCTGTTTGGTTCCCAAAGTCTTTCTCTACTTCACACGCCATGCCACGTGATATTCCCACAGTAGCATCCTCAGAGAGCTGGCGAGAGAACCCAGACAAAATTAGTAACATATGAATTCACCTCTCTTGTTCCTCATTTTCAGAAATCATGTACCCTTTTATTCCACTGAAGCACATATGTTTCTTGCAAAGTGGAACTGAGGTTACTTTCACACAGTCCTTCTCACGTAAGTTTTTGGTTGAAACGCTAACTTGTGCGCCTTTCACCTAACTTCACTCCTTACGATTCTCTTCAAGCCAAAACATGTTTTTTCAGCAAAGAGAAGCCTCTTCTATGATATGCTGGGAGAGACAGAGAAACTTTTTATCCATAGATTTAGAGGCATATCTCTGACTTAAAGTATTTACAGGTTTATGTAAGGCCTATAGGTCATGAGTGTGCTATTAAATGTATCATAGTGCATAGTGAAGTTAGTGCAGCTGTTCTGCAAAGATAATTTTACTGCAGAATATGGAAGATATATATCAGAAATTACTTCTTTAGACAGAAAATGAGATTTGATATGGTTTTGGTAGCTTCCTACATTTTACATACATTCTGTGTAGGTAGATGAGCTAGAGCTGAGCCAAACTGACTTCACATCCACTAGCTAGCAACAGTAAGGAATGTGAGACCCAGCCTAGCAGCACACAAGGCTGGATCAAGGCTGGAAGTGGCACAGCAGTGCTGTGCAAATGCCTTTTGTGTCAGTAAGTATGCTGGTGAAATGCCGCACTGCACATCTTTATCTATTCAAATTCACATTGACTCAAGGAGATCTGCATCAGGCTCCAGTGCTCAGGGTTGACATATCCTTACAAAATAGAGAGATAATTTAATCGGTTCTCCCACTGCTTGTATAATATAAGTAAAAGAAGCCAGAGTCATGCAGTACAAGCCATACGACCAGAGCAAAATAGGTTGAGTATAGAGAGAAAAAAAGAAAATCACACCTGCTAATGGAGGGCAACCTAACAACGCTGACGGCTTAATCAAAATAAACAGACTAATAAAACTAAATAAATGTAATAAGCAATTTTTAAAAAGTTGTGCGTGAAAATCAAAATCTAGTCTATCTTTTCCAGTGGGTCTTTGCTTGTAAGTTAGATATTTACTGTTTCTTGGGTGGTTTTTTCCCCCCATAATTATCACACTGGACCAAGTGTTATCTTCCTAATGTGCAATGCCAAAGTACACCACTTAAGTGCTTGATAATGCATACTATGTATCTTCAAATAACATACCAATGACAATTATTGCACTGTAAGTAAAGCAGAAATACTAAACCACTACCTATTTCTATAAAGAATGCTCAACTTGGAAAGACACAAATGAATACATATACAATCTCCATTATGCAAAAATAAGTTGTTGGACGTCACAGAGTCTGTGTGTACACATACACACGCACAGCAGAATAATAATTAGAAATGCTGACATTTTTCTTACATTCCAAACTTTTTGTACTTTTCCATTGAAGCATTCTGAAAAAAATGAACATAATTTGTAAGAATCTCGCTGAGTCCTCCTAGGGCTTTTGAAATTAAATGTGATGCATACCCTTTAGGCTATATTTTCCTTTGAGAAGAAGTTCTATTACATCAAAGTTTTCACTTCTAAACAAGACTGATAAGCTCATATAAATTGCACATTATTACAAGACGGTCACTAGCTTCTAGCATTTTTATTTCAATATCTAAGATAGCAAACGAAGATGTAAAACTTTGTTAATGCCAATTTTGACTACAGATTACTAATATGCATTAGTTAAACTATTTCAAAACAAATATGAACAGCAGCACCAAGCAAATATTAATTTTTATTCTTTAATTTACAAAATTCTATTTTTTTCTCTGTTATAGAAAAAAAAAAAGGCGGCCAGATTTATTTGTGCTTTTGTTTCTCTGTTACCAATGGAAATTATGTCACAAAGGATTGAGCTCAGATTGATCAAATCTGTAACACAACATAACGTCTAGGCTCACCTTAATGTGTACACTGAAAACTGATTGTTCCACTTCTGTGCCAGATTATGGATCTGACCCTGATGTAGTCATAACAAACAAACAAACGAAGTCTACAAAACAGAAAATCCTCTGCAGGACTAGGTTTGGAATACATGACCTAATTTACAGCAGAAATCTCATTGATTTCAGCCTCATGGCCCACAGGCAAGAGGTCCAGCACTGTTGCCAGTGAAGTCAATGGCAACGGTTGCAATGTGAGTTGGCTGATTTTTCTATCGGGCTTGCATTAGAAAAACATTGAGCAAAATGTCGACCCTACCAGCACGAATAAGATTTTGCCACTTGCCAAGAGAAGACCAAGATTGCGTTTCTTACATCTACTGACAAAACTAAAGCCAAGTAATTACTGTCTGTCTTTTCTCCTGGATGATACTGCTGATGCTGATTACAACAGACATTTTTTTAGAATTCTGTTCTTACTCTTAAAATTTTTCTGTGTGTTACTATAGCTCATTTTTACTTACTTTTTTTCTGTATTTCTTTTTCTGTCTGACTCTTTTCTGGTCTCTTTTATAATACTTAATTTCTCAACTCCTCTCACTCCAAGCAGTGTGATTTTGGGGTCACACAGGGAGCATAGTTAGATTTATAACTCAAGGGATTTAAGAAACTGAACGACTCTGGGAAAAACTTCTCTGTATTTTATTACTCAGAGGATAAAACCAAATTAGGACATTATTTAAATATATCAAAATTATGTGAGAATTCACCAAAGCTTTTGATTAGTTAAGGAAGTAGTAGTTAGCTGCTGGTACAAGCAGTATCTACTTAGCTCCTCTGTAGGTACTTTCTGTCCGCAGGTATCAGTACCCTTAATATCTTGTTCATTTCTACATCAGAGATAACTTTAGATCAAAACTGTTTTCTAAGGATTTCCCAGTAGGTGTAAGAGAAGAATGAAGATACAGTTGTAATATTGAGGCCAATCTCTGCTTTCCAAAAACCTGTCATATTTCCACTAGTAAATCCATGGTATCATGAAATGAGGTGGCATAGACTAACACATGGAATTATGTTCAGTACTGAGACAAGAAACTAAAATATTTTATAGTCATGAGAGGATGATCAATGCTTAACTTTTGATGATTCATTAGTAGTTGTGTAACATTGTTTATAATGTGTGTCTTTTTTTTTTAAACAACCTGGGGGAAAAACTAGGTTTTTACTTTTTTAAGAGAAATCACATAAGGATTTCATGTTCCTGAAACTTTTTATGCTGTTAAAATGACAGGTATGGTGTAAAATTTTCTCTATTTACTATTATATGTCCTTTGATCATTTGGTTAGGTTTGTTTTCTTATGGCATTTTAACACATTACTCCATTTAATACAGCATTCTTTTGAAGGGCAAAATGCCAGTGATAGCCATTTCCTTACATCTTCTTTGTTTCATGTTGACATTCTTTAGGAAGAATGGAAATTTAAAATCTTAAGTTTTACAAAGATTTTGAAACATTTCCCTAAAGGTTACAATTCACATAGAAATTTCAGGTTATCTGAAGACTAAAAACAAAGTCAGAAAGATGCAATGATACCCTCTCAATTCTGACTGCTATAATGAGATTATGGTTTCCTGGAATAAGTAGATTTTTATTGTAATTCCAGTTTAACAGTTTTCAAATAATGTGAAAACAATATTTAAGCTTCAAGGGTTAACTTTACCCCATGCCATCACCTCACATCTCAGGTATCTATTTAAAGCAGCATAACACAGGACAGAATACAATCTGCATAGAAGAGAGGAATTAGAGATGCGCGATGAAGGAATAAGAACAAAAGAAAATTTTTAACAATTTAGGATCTGCCAATATTAAAATCCTTCTAGTTTCACACTGAAGAAAAGAGAAAGCAGAAGAGCCCCCAGAAAAGTCTTTCTAGGTGGAGGTTACCACACTAACCATCAGTCTGTCATTCCAAGCTATTTGTTTTCTTCTCACTGAACCTTAGAAAAGCAACTCCCGTGCGCTCTACTTCTCCAAGTATAATGGAAACATTGCTACTATCTGAGGTAATCTGCGTTTCCTTGGCATACCAAGAAGGCAGGATTAAAAGCTTTGTTTACTTTGGAGATCAACTTTTGCATTGCAATTTCTGAATCAACCGAACAGACATTTTATGGCCTAAAGTTGGTATTTTTATGTAGAACAGCCCATGTATTAGAGGCTCATGTTTTACATTCATGTAAAAGAGGATTAAAATGTTTGCAGGTGAATGTCATCTTTAAAAAACTGTTGAGGTAGGAAAATGATCAAATACCAGGTAAGATATTTATACCTAGTGAATATTTTATATCAGCGTTTTAATACTTCTGCAAAGCAATAAAGCTGGAAATAGTGTGAAGTAATTCTTAGCTTGGGTAGACTAGAAAAAAGAAATTGTATTCTAGATCGCAGCCCGACACCTAATGTCAATGAAATCTACACAGTTTGAACACTATGCCCAGTCTCTGAGTGAAAACAAACAGTTAAATTCATCCCTAATGTAAGTGCTGAACTCTCTAGAAATACGTCTGCTTGCATTAGGTTGGGAGGGTTTTATTTAACTACTACGCCTTAAAGTATTTATTATCAACTGCATAAAATAACCATTTAAGAACATATGGCTTGGCAAAACATCACTCTTTGCTTTAATATTTCTGGAGTTGGACTTAAACCGTCTTTATAAACTGTTGAAGGAAGAAAATAGCTGAACAGTAAAATCCCAAGAACAGTTTGAGATATGGGAGCATTCTTCCAAGAGACTTGTGTTTAAAGGCAGTCAACGTACTATGAAAAAGAGCAGCAATTCAATCACATACACAGCAATTACTCTTGGCCTGGGTAGGCCACATTCCTCCACTCACCAAACTAGTGATTTTTTTGCTTTGACAATTATCTTTCAGTCTTCGTGGCAAAGCTGCCCCTGCATGGACACAGCTTCATTGTCATCTTCATCCTTGCAGATGAAAAAACCCAAAACATACTTTCATGGTAAGTTGTTAGGAAGACATTTGTAAACAATCGCATTTTGAAAGAACAAGTGATGAACCTGAATGCCAGCTTCTGTCAAAGCAGTTACATGATAGGCTTGAAGTGAGATTCAGAGGGACAGAAGAAAGGACACAGTCACTGGAAGAATATAATTTAGTTCTTATAAAGGAACTCAGGAGCAGATCACAGCTATAATTCAGGCTAATGTTTCATTTCATTTTAAAGAGGAGTCATTAGAAAATGCTTTGAAGCATAAGAATGTCTGCCCATTGGGTTTCCTGACTGGTCTAGGAAGAAAAGATCTCAAATAGTTTAATAGAAAGTTATGTAAAGATCCAGACTTAAAGATAAAAACAGACAATGTACTATGCAGAAAATTATTACCATTTCTGGTGCCCTTGGGTTCTGCCCTGCAAGTGCTTACTCACTTTAAAAAAATGTTAATGTCCCTAAATCCCACTTACTTTCTAATTAGAGAGTATTATTACTTACATGAGTAAGCTTTTGTAGGATGAAGGCCTTTTGTGAGCAGTCTGAGAGAGGCTAGCAAGTGGATGAGCACTGGAATGGAATGATCCATTTAGCTACCCAGGAAGAACATGTATACCTGAGTCCTGCCCTGCAGGCAGTAAATTACATTTCTGTAATCATGGCATCACCAGATCATGGCAAAACACCCCAAAGTATGAAGTAATGTGCCTTAGATGGATCCTTTCATACAATGTTAACATATAAACAAAAATTCATCTCAAATTAAGTGATAATTTCCTGCTGCAGCCAGGAAAGAATGAAAGCCAGATTAAGGGAGAGTTGCTGAACTCATTATGATGATTATTCTAAAAAATAGGCTAAAAAATTCTCAAAGCACACTACACTGAGTGCCCAGGGTTAGACACAAAATGAAGAATTTTGGAAGCCAGAGGCAAAACCAGCGTCTCTTGGAAGATTTTTTTCTGTATATTTGATACAGAAGTGACTTGTGAATTCAAGCAGGTAGGAAGAGACACCGTCTCATTTCTCCTTGAGACTATAGCTTTCCAGACTGTTTTTTTGACTTTCCAGTTCCTCATGTTGCATTCTCTCCTTATCTCATACACCTGAAAGATGTCACCTTCTGCAGTGTCGTTTGATCTGTTCAGGATATTTAGTTTCAACAATAGGCACCTTATATGACGAAGCAGCGTATGAGTCCTGTAAGTGGAAAGTCTTAAGACATGATGATCTCTCAGGAGTTTATCTCAATCCTTGTCTACTATGCAAATCTCAGACATTAATTTTACAGCTGAAAAAAAGAATTTTATTTGCCCTCTGTCGAAAATACATGACATGTCAAACACCTGGTTGGCTTTTATTGAGACCAATTCATACCGAGGAATATTTTCACAAGTTCAATCAATATTCATCCTATGACTTACTAAACATCTCTTACAAGTAACAGGTTGATTGGGAGAGCTTCAGCAAATTGCTGGCTGCCGTTCACTGCCTAGGATATATAAAAAGGTTCACTCCGGTAGTACCAAGGGTTTGAGGAGAAGCCCAGATGACACATTTAAGATGTGAGCTAGAGCTGTCATGCTCTCCTGAGTTAAGGAGGTGTGTGGTCTTTCTCTTCTTGGCCTTTCAAACTAGTCCCGTATCCCCCAAACCTGAAACAATGCAGGGAAGAGTTCAGGCCCTCCTGCTGACACCAGCAATATTCATCCCACACAGCTTCTGCTTGAGTAGCTTGTAGGGAAAAGATGCAAGTTCCAAATTACAACCATAGAATTACAGAATTATGTAGGTTGGAAAAGACCTTTGAGATCTTCAAGTTCAACTATTAACCTAACTCTGACAAGTCCATCACTAAACTATGTTCCACAGCACTGCATCTACACATTTTTTAAGTATCTCCAGGGATCGTGACTCCACCACTTGCCTGGGCAGTCCATTCCAATGCTTGATAACCTTTTCTGTGAAGAAATTTTTCCTAATATCCAATCTAAACCTCCCTAGGCACAACTTAAGGCTGTTTCCTCTTGTCTTATGGCTTGTTAGTTGGGAGAACAGATCAACACCCACCTTGCTACAACCTCCTTTCAGGTAGTTGTGAAGAGCAATACGGTCTCCTCTGAGATGCCTTTTCTCCAGGTTAAACAACTCCAGTTGCTTCAGATGCTCCTTGTAAGACTTGTTCTCTAGATGCTTCGCCAGCTTCGATGTCCTTCTTGTACCGAGGAGCCCAAAACTGAACACAGTATTTGAGGAGCAGCCTCACCAGTGCTGAGTAGAAAAGTACAATCACTTCCCTAGCCCTGCTGGCCGTACTATTTCTGATTCAAGCCAGAATGCTGTTGGCCTCCACGGCCACCTGAGCTGGCTAATGTTCAGCCGGGTGTCAACCAACACCCCTAGGTCTCTTTCTGCCAGGCAGCTTTCCAGCCACTCCCCCCCAAGCCTGTAGTGCTGCCTGGGGTTGTTGTGACCCAAGAGAAGGACCCAGCCCTTAGCCTTGTTGAACCTCATACCATTGATCTAGCCTGGTCAGATCCTTCTGTAGAGTCTCGCTACTCTCAAGCAGATCAACACTCCTGTTTAATTTGATGTAATCTGCAAACTTATTGAGGGTACAATTGATCCCCTCGTTCAAATCATTGATAAAGATATTAAAGAGAACAGGCCCCAATACTGAGCCACTTGTGACCAGCTGCCAACTGGATTTAACTCCATTCACCACCACTCTTTAGGCCAAGTCATTGAGCCATTTATTCACCCAGCGAAGCATATGCCCGTCCAAGGCATGAGCAGCCTGTTTCCCCAGGAGATTGCTGTGAGAAATGGTGTCATAAGCTTTTCTAAAGTCTAGGTAGACAACATCCACAGCCTTTTCCTCATCCACTAAGTGGGTCTCCTTGTCCTAGAAGGAGATCAGGTTAGTCAAGCAGGACGTGCCTTTCATAAACACATGCTGACTAGGCGTGATCGCCTGGTTGTCCTGTGTGTGCCATGTGATGACAATCAAAACGATTTGCTCCATAACCTTCCCTAGCAATGAGGTCAAACTGACAGGCCTGTAGTTCCCCAGGCCCTCCTTCTGTCCCTTCACGTACACGAGTGTCACAATCACTTACCTCTGGTCAACTAGGAGGTTGCAGTTAGCCAGGACAGCTGATAAATGATTGAAACTTGTTTGATGGGTAGAACTTGATGCCATTGCAATTTTCAAAGTCTAGAGGGAGATGGGTATGCGGCGAGACATTGCAGTTCTTGAAAAAGTTATACTCACTAAAATGAGGTAAGAGCAAAGAAAGATTAGATTCATACTTATTTTTGTGAGATAAAAACCATAGCTGAGCTCAACCAAAACCATCTTTTTCTCATTCTGTGCTGGAAGCAAGGCCACAAAAGCAATGCCTTTCATCAAAATTTCTTAACTCATTACTATTCTACTCACACAGTTACAAGTAAATAGCCACACTTGTTCAAAAAGTACAACTGCTTATCCATCCTGTTAAGCAGAGTATCTTAATGAGCAGCTATCAGACTGCCTTTTTTAATAAAATGTGAACCAGGAGATTGGGAGGCATTTTTGAACAAAATTCATGTGATTAACATGCAAAATCCTCTATGAGCTCAGAGAAGTCAATGGATTCAAACTAGATCTGGATTTGTCCCAGTGCTCGCTATCATTTGCGGTGATAATTAACATATTTGCAAAGCTGGCTCCAATTCCCCAGCTGACATCAATTATGTCAATAGATTCCTGAGGATTAATTCTTTGCAATAAATGGAAAAAATGAAAATATGTTTGCCTATGTATAAAGGTGCTCACTAAATTTTCCAAGATGGATATATCATTCTTTGATGTTGTATAACTAGCCTACTTTGTTAATCTATGTCACTAGAGTTAGCTTGCGGCTCAACTAATGCAGATGTAAAAGAATCAAATCTCTATAAAAATACAGGAGATGCTGTAGCCTCAGCAAAGAAAATAGATCTATTAAGAAAGCTTTTTTCAGATGACTTTCAACAGGCCTTGGGGGCTGCTAGGTCTGGCAAAAATGAGCACGTCAGGTTTCATTGAAAATCACTGCCTGGCTAAAATGGGATTTTGAAAGATGAGCCACCTGCTTTATTAATAACATCACAAGAGGTTTTTTGGTTTGTTTTATAGATGCAAAATTGTGTTCCACACATCATTTTAAAATGTGAACGAAGGTTCAAAACAACTCGAGTTATTCTTTAAAGATCTTCCCCCTCCCTGTCATCATAAGCTTCATAAATATAAGACTTTTACAGCAAAGAGTTCCCCTTCCTTCTGTTTTGGCTCCAGGGAACATCAACAGAAGAATAAAACTAAATCTACAATATGAGGGAATCAAAACCACAGAATGTGAGCCGTTACTAGAGAGAGCGCTGAAAGACTAGGCACAAATCTCACTGGGGGCAAGACAGCAAGTACATTAACTTATCTCCAGACCATTTTAAAAACCAGAAAGACACAGAGGCAGGTGGCAGAGGTCCATAGGCTAAAAGGTCACCGTTTTAACGCACATGACACCCGGTAACCTGCACGCCAACCCTACAATCCATCGAAGTCCCCTGGGTCCGTGCCAGGGTACAGTTAACCGTAGGAAGGGTCTGCACTATTTCAGTACAGTTATGTTATGACATTTCTTGTGATTTTTGAGACTTCTGTCCCAAACCCACTAAACACTGAGCAATCAAACTTGGTAGAGCAAACCCTTTACTCATCATTCAAAGCAGCTGCCTCTCAGCTGGACCAAAAGAGCTGTTTATGAGTATGCAGCAACAGTGATATCTTCAGACTGGAAAAAGAAGGAATGTATCTTACATTCATTTGAGATGCAGTGGGGCAATTTGATACACCGATATATTTGATAATACCAAATATATCGGGGGGAGTCGCGTCAGGAAACTCAAAGTGAATGCTTCCGTTTCTACATTTTGTTTCCTAAAAACTGTTGAAAATGTATTTAAAATCTGTGTGAGTGTCTCTGTCAGCTGTGACACACTTACGGAATGGAGCAGACTAGTTTTGAGACAAAGCGCAATGGCTAACCTTACACATCCAGCCCTCATTTAGATCAATTAGTCCTTGTGACTATCATGTACAGCAGTTTTCTTCATTGATCCATGAAATTTAAAAAAAAAAAAATTCTTTTACCTCTACTTAAAATGTGTAAAACCCAGCAAAACAGTATTTCCAGCTACTGCTTTCTTAGAATAATGGAATTAACATACATATTTTTATTTTGTTTGCTTTTCCCAATCACTTTTTATATTTCAATTTCTAAACTATCAAAAATACTAATTACTTCATAAACTATTTCTTTGGAATTCGCATCTATGTACATATATATATAGTCACTTAGGTCAGTATTGAAGAAAATAATCTACCAATAAAAGCGATGGCTACAACTCAAGAAGGAAATACAGGAAAAAGCATTGCAATACAAGGTTTTCTAGATTAGTCTGCTTTACCAGCACAGAAATAAGATGTGCTCCCAGAGTAACATTCATTCATTCATCTGCCCTTCAGAACACATGTTAGATAATAGCACCTTTATTCTGTTTGTCCAGAACTGTCATCTCAACCTCTAGAATACACACAATATTGTGAATAAGACACAGGGCAGGTCATCACACAGAACACTGCGTTTTATAAGAAGCATTGGGTTTTGGTTGTGAGGGAAGTGCCATTCAGATTGATCAAATTCCACTCAGCTCAATTGTCAGACTTTAGCAGAAGATAAATAATCTCATCATCTTTAGAACACACTCCAGCAATGCATTACAGCAGTTTGGGTTTTCATTTCAGTCAGAACTGGCTGCCAGCAGCAGCACTAATGAATTTAAGTTCAGCAGCATTTTGACTGATACCAACTTCAGCCTCATAGAAATTGCATGGATGTAAGATTACTTCTCAATTTGATATGTGGTTTGAAGAGGTGGGCAGCTTCTTACTCTTGTTTGGAGATTGCTAATTTGTCAAAAATTGCTTTACAAAGACAGGAAGATTCCTGTTTAGAGCTGGGGTAGATTTCTAAAGCATCTACCTCTCATCACCCCTGCTCAGCTCCTTTGCAGCACATCAGAGTGCCTTGGATTTGGCAAAACTCAGGTCTCCATCGGGCTGCTTTCCAGATGGCATATCCTGCAGCTAAAGGTCCTGCCTCTTTCATGGCAAAAATCAAAAATGCAATGAAACAATCTTCTAAAAATGCTCTTTGATAAGGGTTATGTTTCATAGATTAATAGAATGGTTTGGTTTGGAAAGGACCTTCAAGATCATCTAGTTTCGCGCCCCCTGCCATGGGCAGGGCCACTCCCCTCTAGACCAGGTTGCTCAAGACCCCATCCAACCTGGCCTTGAACACTTCCAGAGAGGGGGCATCCACAACCTCCCTGGACAACCTGTTCCGGTGTCTCACCATCCTTATTGTGAAGAATTTCTTCCTGACATCCAGTCTAAACCTACCCTCTTTCAACTTGAATCCATTACCCCTTGTCCTGTCACTACAAGCCCTTGCAAACAGCCCCTCCCCAGCTTTCCTATAGGCCCCTTTCAGGTACCAGAAGGCCACTGTAAGGTCTCCCCAAAGACTCCTCTTCTCCAGGCTGAACAGCCCCGACTGCTTACTGATATCAAGGATACTGTAAAATTAGAACCATTCAGCCTTTCAATTACTGTTTAGCCTGTGTTAGTGCAGGAGGCAAAACCAACTAGGTGATGACTCGGCATGAGTAAGCAACAGATGAAACTGAAGCTGGGATGAAGGTACCTTTCTCTGTAATTCCCACTCTGTACAACAGTACTGAGATCTGACAATAAGCATCTTGGCAATACAGCCCACTCAAACCATTTATGTTCGTTGCCTCCATCTCCTTTTGCCATTCCTGTCTTAATTGGATTTCTTCCTTTGCCTGAAAAACCTCCACCTATTCTGGACTTGTTTCCCACCTCCCCAGCCTTAAGCTCTGGTTTCTGGTCCTTTCTCATGTTTCCCTGGTGATTTTTAGTTCCAACTGCTTCCTTGGGCTGTCCTGTCCTCCACGATGATTTCCTACTGCATGATTTCTGTGCCCATTTCTTTTCCCTACACACAACAATAAGCAGATCGTTTTGTGCAGTGTCAGCAATTGATGCATCTCAAACCTCACACTACCATCTTATCTAACCTAGCAATTGACACCTCAAGTATTGTGTAGTCTAGTGGTTTAATTCACAGACCTCTCACCTCTTCTGGCTACCACAGTTTGGGGACCTTTAGTGTTGCCACATAACTCAGATTATCAGCAATCACCACAAAAAAAAAAAAAAAAAGAAAATTTACCTTCAACTGTCTTCAGCTGACTGATCCTCAAGGTGGAGACTGCTTTTGGAAATGCACACTTTCTTAAAACTCATCATTCCATTAATAGTTCCAGTACCTTGTAGGGACTGACATTACTCATCAAAAAAACAGGACTGTCCATGAAGGGGAACAAGTCTTTTTTTAGCTTCTTCATTTAAAAGGTTCCTGACATACAGAAGACTAATCAACTAAATACAGAAAACAAGACAGAGGTCTGTCTTTTCTTTGTCTGGCACATACATAGTCTTCTTGATGACACCTGGACCTCTAATGGCTTCCAAGTTTGGTTTCACTTGTTAATCCACTTTTTTTCTTTATTTCCTTTGTGGCATTATTGTTACACTTGCTCCTGATTGCAAAGAAAAGGATGTAAAATAAAATTTTTTACTAGAAATATCCATTTTATTACATTACCCTGAGAGTAATAAACAGTTCACATAGACTTCAAAGGTCACTGATATTGCCATTTTTATTTATTAGCAGTCCACCATGACTAGTAAAAGTGCAGGAAAAAGAATCCCAACAAACAAACAAGATACATTTTGCAGACGTGTTAGTTTTCTACCACTTTATAATTTCAGTCACAGCTGTGTAACATACAGCATACTGAGCTCAAAGTTAGGACAGAAGATTATGATATTCATCATCATGTAATTGAGAGGAACTTACATGGTTGTAGGAGAAAATATTTTGAATAGTCACAGACTGTGACAAGGAAAAAAGGTGTAACCCAATGTCATGAATTAAATATTGTGTTTACATGAAGCTAGACTGCAATCTTATTTTTGGATTTGATGTCAGTACCATCCTCAAATCAAGTACTTTCATAGTACATGTGTCTGGCATTTTAACTGATGACACATTCCATTGAATTCTCTCTTCCTTATCTTTCTTTAATACATCTCATGAGAAAATCTGTCTTAGCTGTTTGGAACAGGCTACAGCCAAGACTAATGATTAAAACATGAAACAATGTGTTTGAATCTCAGAAGGCCTCTGATGAAAGTCTGATATAACAAATCCCTCTCATCCAAAAGGTGCTATGTTGCACTAGAGTGGACTTTGTATACAGGACCATCTAAAGTACAGTCAAGCTGACACCGCTCATAAGTAAATATACCTATGAGAAAATGACCAATAATGGCTAGGAGGGGAACCAGATGATTTAACTTACTCCCTATAAATGTCTTCACGTCTTGATGCCTTGTCCTTCCTTGCTTTTGCTTCTGTGTACAAATCTTTTTAAAGCAGAGCTCAGAAAAAAATTTATTGCCTCTTGTCACCTAAAATGTAATAAACAATGAGTTATTTTTTTTTCTCAATAGCAATACAGTCTGTTCATCTTCTTGGGAAAATTTTTTTAAAAAAAGGCACTAGTAACAGCCAATCAAAGCAGACAGTGGTATAGAGAACAAGGACTAATAAATTCAGGTTTCATCAGGAATATATTTGTTCAGGATCTAGATCTGTTTTGCAGTAAACCAACACAGAGTACAAAAATTAAACAAAAGGAATATTATTAAAGGTAAGAGAATTTCAAATACAGAATAGTAGCACTAAAAAAGAAATTAATATTCTAGCATGAATAATTTGAATTAGGTTTGTTTTGGTTTTACCTTCAGCACAGATCTTTCTTCGTATTGCATTCAAAGACTACCAAACAAATTTGTCTCATCTTTTACTATTTAAATTAACTTTATGTTGCTAATTAAAGTGATGGGGGGTTCTATCTGACAACCTACCAGTAAAAAGAACTGGATAGACAGTAATTACAGCATTTAGTTACTTCAAATAAATACCAAGACAATGCAAGCAATCTGTTCCCAAGATGTTAATTAGTTTCCATGTGAGAAAATGACTCATGGTAGATTTAAAGACGTATGATGTGGCAGAGAGTAGAGGTCTGGATAGACACATCATCCAGCTGTGGAAAATTTGAAACTAACTTAGCCACTCTGCATCCTCCTTTGAAGAAGACCACTGTAGTAAGCTGTGTCACGTGCATAAACTTATGAGCTTGAAATAGCTAGAAACAATATTTTAATTTTTAAAAAAAATACACTGAGAGAAAAAAAATCGCAAACACACAAACACAGAAAAAAACCAACAGCTGCATCACATACTTACATGAAGAAAGACTTCAGCTTCTTTGCTCAAAACATCCCATTGTATTACTGCAGAAAAGTTGCAGTTGTGGCACATTGGGTATTCATCTAATTCAGACATCATGGTGAAGCTAAGGACAACGTAGCATCAAAGAGCAGCACACTACAATCAAGGCCATTTTGTGGGAGCACAGGAACCACAGTGATCGCCAAAATGTATCCCATTTAGCTAATGTAAAAATGATAATGAAGGCTGATGTGATAGGATTGCCTCATACAAGTGTATTGTTTTGTGCAAGTCCCATCCCCTGAATAAGCATGCTCAAGGAGACCTACAAATTGAGAATTTTAATCATCTGGTGTCACGGCAACAAAGAGATTGTGAAAAAAAAACACATGCTTGGAGAATATAAGGATAAATGAAGGCAGACATCAGGGAAATTCTTTTTAATCAGATAAAAACAGCATATCGGAATTATCACATTTTTCAGTAGTCCTTCTTGTCACAAAAGTATTTCAGATGTTCTGGCATTTCTGGCGCAGCGATTTTTGCTTTTCTGCTTAGGCGTATCCTGAATGCTCTGCTTAGTCTGACGTGCCTCCTGTTACTGCTTCGACTGCCTCCTCATGGCCTATGGAACTAGCATCAGGAAGGTTTGATTATTCATTCAAACTTGAGCACTAGTGTTAATGCCAGTGGGTATGGTAAACTATATGAGGGATTTTTCAACAATACCTGAAGGATTTAAGAGGTGCATGATGGGCTTGATTCTTAACTGCTGTGTATTAATAGAGCTGCATCAAGTTCTGTGATATTGCATAAAACTATGAATGAAAATTGTATCATTATGAATACCTGGACAATGAGGATGAAGCTTAATAACTGCCCCCTGCAGCAGTATGCATCCTGAGGGGGAAAAAAAACCTGATGCTGTATCTGAGGTTGCTGATAAGGCTCTGTAGCCAGGCAGTTTTTTGGTGAAGTTAGATTAATTAAGTATTGGACTGCTTTTCCAAATTTCAAGTCCAAGTAAATGTAAAAAGTCTTAATCTGATTTTTCTAAAGAGAAAATATATCTAAATTATAGACTATATTTTGGCAAAGCTGGTGGGACAAAAACATTTTGCTTCAACTGCCCAAACCAAATGATTTATGAAAGATTTTTTGACAAAAATCAATTTTTTATTTTAAACTTCTATTCTGAACTGCCTCTGGTTGGCAGTTGCTAGCCTTGGCATTTCTCCAGCTGTCAAATATCACTAAAACTGAAACATTTGGCTTAGGTTTTGCTCCTTATATTTAATAAAAGACTTAAAAATAATCAGATTTACACCGAAACTGAAAGAAGCTGTTAGTTGCAAACAAAAAAAACAAAAAACATTTAACACCTTTTTTTCTTATTACATTATTGGGCTACTAAGGAAAAAGTAAAATTTGATTAAGAAATAAGAGCTCCAGAAGGGTTATGCCCCAGGGCACAGTTGCCTAGTATATGTGGCACACCATCCTTTGGACTGGTGCAGTCCAAGAGTGTTACCTTCTACAGCGGTCCTTTTATTTGACCCCTCCCCTGTACAATCATTTCATATACTGAATGACTTGGTCCTCAGGGACACCTGGGACATCATTAAAAAGCAAGGTATAAGTAATTTAAACTGCTCTAGCACTCACCGGCTTTCCCAAGAGCTCATCATCCCCTCTCCCTACAGCCGGTCCAGACTTGTGTGTAATACAGCTGCAGAAATCTCAGCATCCCCACCGTGTGGGATAAGTGCTCATCCACCCACGTAACTCAAAGAGTAACGTGTGTTGAAACAGAATATGGAGGCTGTGTGCCAGTCATGGGGTAGGGGGTGTCTGCAACTCCATGATGGGTACACTTTGTGTCATCAGGCAGAGGAAGGCTGAAGATGTACGTCTCCTGTGTACCTTCTCATGAGACTTGGCCTTCATCTGTTGGAAAGGTCAGACGCTCCTGCAGTACAAGATTCAAGTAGAAATTTGCAGATGGAATGAGAGAAGATAGGCATTGCCTTCCACTTTCTTATTTTTCACCAGCTAAACCCTGCTCCTTGGTGTTAGGACTTTGGAGAAGTTAGTATCTCATCTACAGTAGATGTACATTCATTAATAACAACACAGTTTAATCTAAGTTAAAGCACTGGAATCAATGGAGTTTGGATGGATTTATACAATTCAGTTTGCAAACAGAATCTAGTCCTTAGGTTGCTTACTATACTATTTTTATACTGTGACCTATTTAAGTAGTTATCTTTGGATAGGAAGGTTTAAGTAAAGATCACGGTAAAAAAATGTCTCTCATTTACATGCTTTACACACTATTTCATTTATTAAACAGTCGTATATATGTGTTTGATAAATAATATGAAAATGAATAGAAAAATTGTCTTAAAACACTTTATGAAAAATTTTATTCAGTTATAGCTGGAGCTTTCAAAAGGGGTTTGGAGATTTTCTGCTGCATTTATGTACATGACTGCCCTCTAACTTAGTCCCTTCTATTTTATTTGTCCCTTTGATTTATTTCGGGTAACTTAGAACATGTATGTTCATACAAGATATTGCAAGGAATTGTTCACACATTTCAAAATGTGTTAAATAAATCATTTTTTTAAAAAATGGGGGTTTTATGAATCCGTATAAAAAGGAGTACCTGCAGAAAGATTTTGGTTTTTATATTTAAGTAAACCAAAAGCATTAAGAAGAATTGGAAAGAAATTGCAATATATATACTGTCATAAATATCTCTAAACAAAAAAAAACCAACCTGTTTACACTGTGAACAAAGTAATTTGCATAACCAAGCAGGAAATCAAGTACGTTTGGTTGCTCTGAAAGTGCAGACTGCCTTCACACTTTGTGATACGTTACAGGAAGAAGAAAAAATAGTATGCACATTTCAATCCTATTTTAAATAGAATCTATGAATAATCTCTTGACTCATCTATCCAGGTCAGACCTAAATCTTGCAATTTCTTCCAAAATAGCCCAGACCACAGCAGCAAGGTCCCTAGGCCGGTATTTCACAGACCTGCTCCAGTCCAGCTCCAATTCTCCTCACTCAAGTCCTTCCACAGGCCAGTTAACACCACTGCCTCTGAGCACCTAGTTCTGATTGAGCTCCCATTTCCAAAAGCGTTTGCTTAAAGATGTTTGGGTTTTCTATGTCAACATTTATCCCATCTTTGCCCCCCCCAATCTAAACTAGTATCTGATTTTGTCACAAGCCCTTTTATGCCTCAAGTGTACCCAGTTCTGACACGTGTTTTCCTGTTGTATTTGCCCTAATCTTCTCCAGAAAAAAACAACGTTATCACATAAAAACCTTATTGATACTCACATGCTCTTTTTGCGCATCACTATTCATTTTCTTACTGAGATTAAAATATTTATCAGAATTTGATCAAGCCAGCTGTATTTGACTGGGTTATGTTAAGAAGAGAGGAGTTTGATCTGGACATTGTTCTTCATAGCACATCTGCTAGTTCTTTTAAAATGTTTCTAAATATATATGGTTTTCACATTTTTAAACAGCATCTTCAGTTTATTCTTCCATCTACCAGTATATATAATGGTCAAGGGATGTTTGCAATGGGCTTACTGGATCTAAAAGATGTTTTATGCTTCTTCAATCTCTGGCTTTGTAAAATGCTTTAAATCTTACATATCATTTTCAGGAGTTTGAAGGAGAGCTCCGCTTTTAAACCTTTTACAAAAATGCTAAAAGCTCTTTTTAATCTGTCTTCTTTCCTTCTCATACTAAAAATTCTCTTCATTCTTTGGTAGGTGGTTTCTGTGTTACAGTAAGGTATGTACAGTCAGAGTTTATTGTTGGGAAAACAATAGAATTTAAGTTTGCAGAACATTGCTCAAGTTTCAGGATTTTATTATTTAAGAAAGATGGGAAATAAACACAACCTGAAAACTATGATTTCAGTGTAAGGAAAAAAAAAAAAGCAGCAGCAATTAAAAAAAAACCTAGAACATATATTTCATTTCCAGTATGGTTCTTTTAAAAAATAAACAATTGAAAAATATTTTTCTTTAAATGGGAAGCAAGGATCATCATATTATGAATTATTGGCTTAATATTTATTCTGGTCCTTGTTGAAAATGTAAATGCAATTCACAGTCAATAATTGTTCTTACAGACTACCTCCTGGATTGCTGGTTTTGAAGAGGATGTTTGGAAAAAGGATTATTTTCTTTTATTTTTAAACAATTGAACATGATCAATTGGACAGATACAATCCAAACATATTTATCAGTTTGTAACTTCTCTCCTTTTGTTGTTATTGAGAAAGCTTTAGGAAAAAAAAAATCTCAGTTCTCAAAATATTTGTGTTGTGTGTGTAGGTGGGATCTTTTTTACTATAGCTCTAGTCACGGAGAAAAATGTAAGAGCCTCGATTCAGACTCAGTCTGATCCTTTTTGTAATGACTACTCTCTAATATTGTTTAATTGCCTGTGAAGATGCAACCAGGCCTAAAATCCATAATAATTAGCTTAAGATAGCTGGCTGAGGTTCAGGCAAATCATCTGATATCAGCATTTCTGGTTAGTTTGCACCGTAAAAGGAGACAGTCTGGAGGGATAATCTGTGAATACAGTAGAAAGGAAAGAATAGTTTTGTTTACCAAGAATTTCTCCTTACAGTGTACCTTCTAGCTTTTCCTGTAGGCTGCAGTATCCCTAAGGACGTACAAGCCGTGTTCAGCATCTACAAGTTGAAATTCATAATTACAGGCTAGCTATAATTTGCAAGGAGAAAAAGAAACTACTGAGAAAGGCACCAGAAAGACAATGAACCAAATCCCTCCTGCCTCTCTGTTTGGTGTCAGTTAGAAAAGAAAAGCAAAATTTTCCACATTTGGTTTGAGCGCAGCAAATCACTTACACTTCTGCTTGCGTTTAAGAGGATCCTTCAAGTGATACTGGCGCATTTAACACCTCAAATTGTTGCTACATTCCAGATGATAAATTAGTTAAAATGGGAACACACTACTGTTTATCCATTCACTTGAACAGACACTTATCAGGGTTTAAAATTGCTGCTGTTTTTACATCGCACTTCTAAAGAAATATCAAACCAGGGACTTTGCTGCATGAAAATAGGTCACAGTGGAAGCGAATATTGTCTAGAAACTGACATGCCACTCGTGCTATATATGGGGCTTTAATTGAGTCTATAATTAGAAATTTTTTTACAAACAATAATATTGGAAGGAAAAATAAAGAAAAAAAAACAAATCAAAACAAAAAAACAACAACAAAAACCCCACAATCAAAAAGAACCCACCAACAAAAAACAATGCCTCCCAAAACACAACAAACTTCACATAAAGCCCAGACAGTATTGACTCTATTTCTGATACCAGAAAAAGGTTAAATCTTTTTATACCGCTATATCTCAGTCAACACACCTCCAGCAAATTGATGTATGCATATCCAGGTGAAATTAAGAAGTATACCCTGGAACTTGTGGTTTGTGCAGAAAGATCATGGAGAACAAAAAGGAAAGAGGATGAAACAAATAACAGGTATACATCAATGTCATTGTTATGGACAACAATACTACTTATATAGAGTTGTTGAGTTTCCCGATGTCTTTATTCCAGTCTTGAACTTTCATCTTTTCTATTTTCTTTGCAGCTAAGCAGAAAGAGTAATATGATGTCTTTTAAAAAACATTTCTAGAATATGCATGTGAAGAGGTGTTTATATTTCCACATACATCTTTTAACTTCAACATTTCCTTAAAGTTACTAAAAATATCACAGAATCACAGAATGGTAGGGATTGGAAGGGACCTCGAAAGATCATCAAGTCCAATCCTCCTGCCAGAGCAGGAACCTAAATGACATCACACAGGAAGGCGTCCAGGCGGGTCTTGAATGTCTCCAGAGAAGGAGAATCCACAACCTCCCTGGGTAGCCTGTTCCAGTGCTCCGTCACTCTTACTGTAAAGAAGTTCCTTCTGAAGTTTAAGCGGAACCTCCTGTGTTCCACCTTGCACCCATTACCCCTTGTCCTATCATTGGGCATCACTGAGAAGAGCCTGGCTCCATCCTCGTGACATTCGCCCTTAACATATTTATAAACATTAATGAGGTCTCCCCTCAATCTCCTCTTCTCCAAGCTAAAGAGACCCAGCTCCCTCAAGCCTTTCCTCATAAGGGAGATGCTCCACTCCCTTAATNGCTTCTTCCCACCAGCCAGTTAACAGTCCACCTCACTACCTGATCATCCAGTCCACATTTCCTCAATTTGGCAGCGAGGATGCTGTGGGAGACAGTGTCAAATGCTTCACTGAAGTCAAGGTAGACCACATCCACTGCTCTACCATCATCTAGCCACCTGGTCACATCTTCATAAAAGTCTAGGAGGTTGGTCAAGCACAACTTCCCCTTGGTGAAGCCATGTTGACTGCCCCTAATGACCCTCTTATCCTTGATATGCCTTGAGATGGCACCAAGGATAAGTTGTTCCATCACCTTCCCAGGGATGGAGGTGAGGCTGACAGGTCTGTAGTTACCTGGGTCCTCCTTCTTGCCCTTTTTGAAGACTGGAGTGACATTTGCCTTCCTCCAGTCTTCAGGCACCTCTCCCATTTCCCACGACTTAGCAAAGATGATGGAGAGTGGTCTAGCAATGACTTCAGTCATTTTTCATTTGATGAAACTTTGGTCTTGTAAACACTGATATTAGAAAATGTATTAACTACCTTATAATCATGAAAAAAAAGTCTCAGTAATGGCTGGAAGTCATGTTTTAAAACTTGTTAGATATCTAGGACTGCGAGTCATTATTGAATGTTTCTCATGGCTTCTTCAATGAATTAAAAGAAAAAATTAATTTTATCTCAAGCTTTTTAAGTTACTGCAGCCAAGCACATGCACATACCTCATAACATACTGTAACATTTTGGTTTAAACAACACAATTGAAAAAGTAGCCATGGTCACAGTACATATCTGCCCTCTTCACAAAGATATATAGATGAAAGTGAAGTTGGAGAAACCACAAGACTGTCTTTTAAAATAGTAACATCCTTAACTCTGAGACGTCGTCACTTGTTTGGAAAGGCAGGGAAGTGACCTTCAGCATGTTTAGGTGAAGCAGCCAACTTTTATTTCATTGTTTTAAATCAATTATTTTGCCAGTGCCTCTAAAACTAATGTCAGAACTGGTTCTACTGAGATTAATAGTAAAATATCAAACATAACAGTAGAGTTGGATGTCACTCATCACTTAAAATATTCACTATTTATATATTAAATTGTATATGATTCTTCAAAGAATAAAATTATACCCAACAGTATTTCAGTTTGTCTTCCTGTCCTTTGAAGAAAAGCATGCACTGACTAACATTGTGGGGCTGATTTTCAGAAGGCTACATGAGGGAGGCTTGTAATGAGCTCTTAATTCTGCTCAGTTTTCTCTTAAACTAAACATTTCAAAAATCTATGAAACACATACAAAATTTCCATTTCTCTGGCCATTCTGAGTCACAATTCCATATGCATGAACTGGGCTTCTGTCAACATAATTGGCTACAGCAGTCCGATTTTGAGAAGAGCTTAGCTTTAGCTTTGCCACCAAAACAAATAAGATTATCAGAACAAGCTCTGCATACAAGATGCTGACTTTGAAAAATCCCTGCACAAGTGTCATGGTTGGAGCTGCTTGGTGCTGGCCTCTTCTGAACATCTGACCTTCATCTAAGTATCAAAGTGGTGCCAAATCCTCTTTAGAAAGCCCATTCCTCCTGACTATCTTTTCTTCCTGAAAAAATCCACTCTATTTCATCTGCATGATTAGCAGAATAAAACAGGCTATGGATGGGATGCCATATGTAGTCCAACCATTTCACTTTTTACCAGTTATTCCTGCTGATCACTGCTCCATCACACAGGAATGTTTATTTTAATTATTAAAGAGTAGAAGAAAAAAACAAACAGAAAAACCTTCTGAACTAACTTGTCTTTCTTGTGACTTTCTCAAGATGGGCTTAGCTTAAAGAAAGAACTTCTAGATGCTGATGTAAATTCACATTTTAATGGATTGCCAACGCCAATGTGAAAGTGTGTGATTACTTGGGCCTGAACAAAAGTTTTTCCAAAAATGGGCATCTAGCTGTCTAGCAGTGATTGAATTCAGAATGATGACACAGAGGAGCCTGTTTGGTTGTGATTTCTCTTTGCCTTGTTTGCTTATTATATCGAGTGACTTCTACAGGTATTCCACCTTCTGTCCCAGTAAGAACCATGTATATACAGTTATATTAATAAATATAGGATGCATTTAGATAAAATCAAGTATTCCATAGAGAAGCATAGTTTGTTACCGATTGTGATTGACATGAACAAAAAAATAGAGTTTGTTCCCAGGAAGAACAAAAGATTGGAGTTTTATAAGCATCCTTTGTGGCCTCTTAAGAAAGGGAGATCTGAGGATTTTTTTGGAACCTTGCACCCTTTTCATTTATTATGATATCCCAGAGGGAGAAAGAAGGTGGGAAAGAAATAATATAAGCACTGAATTACAGATAGAATAAGTTTAAATAGCAGAAGACTATCCACAAATGCCAAAGATCACTCATTTAACATGCTATTCATTTAATACATGTGTGGCCTGCCTGTGTGTATCTCTTGCCAGATTAATCTTGCCAGATTAACTGAACAATGAGACAAAATGAAACTTCTGATGCAATACTGCCGTAAACACAAAGGTAAATGGAACTTGCTCTTGGAATGATAGACAGTTACACTTCAGTCATACCCAAGTGACCACACTCAATATAAGACAAGTGGACTTAAATGCAAGAGCTCAGACAAAATTGTCTGAATGTGAAGATCCTGAAGTCCTTCTTAAACATATGAAGTAGAGTATGGGTGCATAGTAAATTTATCCTAGAGGAGGAAAGGTAAGAAATCGGTAAGACTAACTGGAATATCTGGGTTTGAGTCAGTGCACTGACTCTTGGTTTCTTTTTCTTCAAAGTAAAAGTCTCATTCTTTGAAGGTAATTATAACTTGGGATGGATGCCAGTACATTGTACAGTATAAAATAGCAGCTATATTTTATATGAGGAAGAAAATCAGCATGGTAAAGACTTGAAATTTATTATTTCCGCCGTTTTCTTTACTATGGCCCAATTTAACTAGATTCTATGCAATACAAATAAACACTGTGTTTTTCCAAACAAGATGCTGTAGAAGAGTGAAACAAAATAGACACCAAGAAGGGAAAGAGAATAAGGCAACTAACAGGAAGATACTTCGCAGAGTAAAGATTTAGTTTGAGCATGTGCTGAATGCAAAAGACAACAATTTCATCTCCCACCATTGGGAACAGATCACTTTTGCTGAAAAACACAACCTCAAGAAGCAGCATTCAAGACTTTGGATGGAATTTACCTTCTTTGGGGATGGCAAAGAGATTTAATACACATTTTAATGCTGCACTGTTTTCCTAAAATGGTTTGCTTTAACACTTTACCTATTTAAAAACAGTTAAACATAATTGAAAATTTAAAGTAGTATTTGATTGTGTATTAGAGCAGAACATTCCACTTAGTCTGAAAAGAACACATGCTTTGGGGCTTTTTTAGTTTTATGGAAGAGAAAAATAAATATCAATTTTCCTTTGCAGTTGTCCCTGAACGTTCTTGTCTTTGTTCCTCCGGCAAATTCAAGATAAAAAGAAAAAAGAATACAATCATTCACAGATCTGTACTCCTGCCGCAGATTGCTAGGCCATTAATGGTCTGTCAGCGAGGAGACGTTGGTAGGGAAATCCCTCTTTCTCAAGTGCTCCTTTAAGAAGCTATTCTTGAACCTTTGTGCTCTTTTCTTTTTTTCAAACGTTACTTTAAAAATTTTGCCATTGTGGCTCCTGACAGCAGCGTGCAATAAGTTAGTGCAGTACCATAAAATCTGCTAGCTTTTCACAAACATTTATTATGTTATAGCATGGAAGAAAAGATGGAGCTTCATATTTGTTAGAGGCAATAGTGACAACAAGCAAGTAGAAAAAATTATGTGTAAAATACCTGTAAATAACTTGCACTCTGCTGGATGAAATCATGTTGCCCCTGAGATCAGGGATGCTTTTGCCAGCTTTGCCACCAACTGCAGGGGGCTAAGGAGTGCCCATCTGTATATCCTGTGAGGAAATCTTCAGCCAAAATCCACAGTCAATCCTAACACAGAGATTAGGAGACAAGCCATATCTTGCTTAGTAATATAAATTCCAGTTCAGCTCTTACGACTGCTCTAACGTTTTTAGCAAAGGAATAATTTAGTAATGCTGACTCAGTTTTACAAGGTGATAAGAGGTGGTAAAGGGAAGTATTCATCATGGTTAGGTTAACACACACTTTCAGGGAAACAAAACTGATGCCTGCAAAGATCACTCGAAGGGACCCAAGCTAGTCTTCCCTCATAAATCATCTGGGGAAAAAAAGGCAGCAGAGGCTTATACCCCCCTCATCCCCACTCTCCCTCATCCAAACCTCCCCATTTCCCCAGCATTCTTTAAAATGGCAGAGAGTATCTAGAGCATATCTACACTGTGGATACTCCACTGCTGGGTGGAGAAAAAAATAGGCTGTTATAATCGTACATACACATGAACTCCTTCAGTAGTTCAACAGTAATATATGTATATAAATACATATAAACCTCTAGGAATGTATAACAGAAGACAGAAGTGAAATAGTGAAAATACAGAGAGTCAAAAGTATAATAAAGGACATCTTCAGCCTATCTAAAGATTCTTTTACTGGTGTTTATTAGGTGGCTATTTTGTCAGGCATTCACATTCCCTCGCTTTTTCCCCACTCTCTTCTTTCTTGTGACTGTTACCATTGTTTGAGAGTTGAGAAGAATCTCAAATGAAGGAGTTACATTTTCAATAATACATCAAATAATCTCAACACATTCAGAAGGGATCTGACCCATAGTAAATTACAGGCTGCAAAGCCTCATCAGCTGAAGCGATTACTCCATTTCTTCAAGCCATTTTAAAAGAGCCAAGAAACTGATGCTATTTACATCACATATATAAATAACATGTATCTCATATTTATATAAAATGTGCGAGATGGGTGAACATTTCTGCAAGTGTTCATTTGAATTTTAACTTCAATTCGTGTTAGCAGTGATTGCACAATGGAGACAATGATTGTACCCCACCCCTTTTGAATTTTCTCCCCTTAGGATTTCAATGAGTTTCTGCTTTTTGCATGAGCTTCCAAAGAGGCAAGAGCTTGTGATGGCAAGTGCTGTATGTACAGAGAATAGTATTTCAAAAAACATTTCAGGAGTGCTCCTAAAAATGCAGCAATCTAAAAACAAACTCATTGCATTATGAAGAGTGAGAAAGGGGAGAAAAAAAAAAAAAAAAGAGGACAAGTTCAGGAAGTTTGGTGTATTTTGTTTGAAGATTGTTTTGATTTCATTTAAGATCTACATTTAAGCACTGTAAAACTTAAACCTTGTTTGTTAGATTTCAGAAATGTTATGAAAGACAAGGAGCATTTGTCAGTAAAGATTTTCAATCCTGTAGAAAGGTAGGTACCTAAGAGCATCTTTTTCTTTTTGTACGTGTTAGCAAAACAGGTAAGGTATGTATTTTTGCAAGAAACTGCCGGTAATCATATAAATATATAATAGTAGACTGTAGTCTCTCAAGGATCAAAAAAGACCGATCCCAGTACCAACATCTTTGTCAGCGACACANGAACAGGTTACCCAGAGAGGTAGTGGAAGCCCCATCCCTAGAAGTTTTTAAGGCCAGGTTAGATAGGGTTCTGGGCAACCTGGTCTAGTGGGAGGTGTCCCTGCCCATGGCAGAGGGGTTGGAACTAGATGATCTTCAAGGTCCCTTCCAACCCTGACAATTCTATGATATAGCACAGATAATATATAGGTACATGACAGTGCTGCACATTGCAAATGAATAACATTTCCAAAATCCCACACAAGAGAAAACAATAAGCCACCCACACAAGGCACTGAAGCACCTTGCAGAAAAGAAATTTACTTTGCTAATGAAAACTTATAAATAAATCTCAATAAATCTCATCTGTTTGGTATTATTTTACAGGGTGTAGAGGACAATTTTACAGGATGCAGAGGACAATTCATCACAGGGTGATCGTAATGCCAGAATTCCTTACCAAAGCCCTCAAGGCCAGCAAAGTAGCGTATCAGAGGGAGGATGTGAGTATGGATTTCATCTGTGAGAACTGTGGAAGTGAAAAAGTAATAAAAAGCTTGTTCATTCAGAGAGTCAAAATGCCACATGCTCTGCTGATGGTTGATGAGTGTGGCTAGAATCCCAAATACCACTTGAAATTTGTTTATTATTCAATCTGTAGAATACACAATAGCACTTTGAAGCAAATAGTATCTATGAACATCTAGTGCATTAAAAAAAATATATATATTCCATCCTGAAGAATTCTAGAATTACAGAGTTAAAATTGACCATATTATTCAGTAGAGTTAATTCAAGTTCCATTATGCAATGCTACGTCATGCCAGGGTAGTATTGCAGACCAGATATACCACAGAAGGTCTCCCCCAAATCCCAATTGCATCCAAAAAGAGTAGCATGAGTGGGCTACTTTTGTACAATAGTGTTTGCTTCCTGATCTGGAAGTGGTCTTCAAATTTCTACTCCTTGACACATTTTTTACTGAAAAGTCAGTTAAGATTAGATGGGAATCTTATAACTAAAAAACATAATGGCTGAAGGACACAAACTTTGTGACAATTGAGGTCACTTCCCTAAAGGCTTCCAAAAACACTGCATCCCTAAATGCATCCCCACAAGCTGACCGTGTCATGGGCATTTCCAAATCCACTACAAAATTAATCAGGGAAGTATCATACTCACTTGACATACAGAAGCATTGTTATTCATTTTAAAGAGCTAGGAGTCTGCACTCGGAGCCCCAGAAAGTTAAAAGTTTCTATTGCAACTATGACTATTATTTTTGGTACTGTAATTTGCATTTAATTGGGAGTGATTTTTCAGAGCTAGAGACCACTGCTAGCCTATGATGGACAATCAACTAACTGGCAAATAAATCAGTGAAAACATTGACCTTAAAGAACCTTTCTGCAGAAAAAAACCCCAGCATATCATAAAAATACAGTGAGGAAAAGCCATTTCTAGTTTTATATCTGAGCTCCAAGGCAACCTTTTAGCAAATATACATATGGGAAAACCAGATTTGTATAAGGGCTTTTTACAATCAGTATCTGTTCTATAATGGAGATAGTTTTGTACTTTAATTCACATTTGCCCCTCTATGACACAACTGAAATAGCGCTGAGCCTCTGGCACTGTAGATTTGAAGGCAAGGCTGCAACGTAGCGCAGCCCTGGAGCCGCTAGTCATTTGTCTCTGGATCTTACAGGAAATTTTGGGTGAGAGCAGAAAAACAAACCATGATAATACAACTAACTTTGCACACAAGATGTCATCCATGTATACGTGAAGGCAGAAGAAACTTGAACTATGCCGAGAAAAGAGAAGTAAACAAGACTGCAGTGTACTGGATAGGGTCAGGCCAAAACAGCAGCAATTCCAAGTAAGGGAAGAGGTTCCGAGGACTCTGCAAATAAAAATTGGCAATTGGCACCAAGGCACTCTTGTAATGAGTCAGCACTGAAGTTGCTAATATGGCCAGAGCTTTGTCACTCTTCAGTAATAAATTTTGTTTGGGGAACGTGAGCTCAATTTATTATACGCAGACTAAATTTGATTTTCTACTACACTGACAAGTTATATACAGAGAGGCTTAAGAAAACCTCCTTTGCTGTTAACGTACATTTGTTCATATTTCTTATAACTGCAGTTCAAAAGAGCGTGAGGGTCATCAGAATTGTTTGATTACTACTAATTACCATTACATTTGTAAGATAAAAACAACACTCCAAAAACATATATGAGCACATGATTTCCACCGCATCAGGAAAAATATCTAAACACTTAAAATACATACTATAATGTTTAAAAAGCAGCTCAGGAAAAAAAACCAAAAGTTGGAGTTTACATACAGTTCCTATAAAAACAAGCTCAAATGTTTAGAATATCCCAATAGTAAGCAAGATTTATGTGCTCAGCTAAAATATAGAGCAGTAAATAGGTCATTTGCTTATCTTCTAACTTGCTATAAATAAGCCATAAATAAATTACATGAACTTGCTTAATAGCCAGGGTAACACCAGAAGCAAAAGCACTTTTTTAAGTGCCATTTCACAGGAAAGGAACACGTCAGACAGATTCTCTACAGGACACTGAATCCACCTAAGTTTGCTGACTTTGACAAGTTCTACTACATACCATTTTCAACTTGCCAGTGGGCTAGCAGCTTTCCTTCACTCCTCACCCAGATCTTCAGCATAATGAAACTTAAAAAAAAAAAAAATTCATTTGCACAAACTCTTTTGCTAGGTTTTTGTCTGTTTTTTCACTATGGTAGTGCTTCTTGTTTGTACTTACCAACAAACTTGTCACCCTCAATAAATGTTGAGCCTACTGGCTGATTTGAACAGAATTTGAAAGATCAAGGTCAGAGAGATAGGTTAGGTACTAGCAACTTCAGGAAAAATAAAGAAATCTTGAAAGTGCCCACATGAGAAGGCAGTTCCTCATGCCTGCTCCCACTAAGGGAAAGTTCCAGGGAGTGTTTACACTTTCTTAAACAATAAAATCAGTCAGAAAATTCATAACCATAGGAAATCAGATTTCATTCATTTTTTACAGTTATGGAAACACTATTAATTAAATGCTTGCATGATGAAAAAGGTATTTACAGAGAAGTATCATTTCCTAGGTCTCCCCATGGGTTAAAGATGTAGTCTCAGTATAGCCTCGTGGAGAAATATAGCTTAAGTATCACGTGGTTCCATTTAGCCCTGTCTCATCTGTAGCACATTCCCAGTCCTTTCCTTCAGAAAATTGGGATCACATTTAGCATCAGATAAACTAGGATTTCAGAGAGAGCAGGAGAAATCATTCACCAGAAAGCTCTAGTCAGGTTAAAAATCCACTTTCACAGAATCATACACTGGTTTAGGTTGGAATGGACCTTAAAGACCATCTACTTCCAACTGTCCTGCCTTGGACAGGGACACCTTCCACTAGATCAGGTTGCTCACGATCTCATCCAAACAGGCCCTGTGTTTTTTCAGCAGTGCAAAATAATTCTATCAAGCTAAAGAACACACACTCTGGTTTTCTTGGCAGGGTCTCTACTGGCTGCTTGAAAGAGCCTCCCTGTGCTCCTGAGGCTCATGTGCTGCCACTCCTCCTAACCTCCGTAGCTGCATCTCCCTCTGTTCCTCAGGGCTACATAACTGCAAGACGAGTGGCATTTTGTAAGTGGCTGGATAGTCTGGGCAAAAACTTAGGAGGAAATTCACAAATTTAAAAACACTTACTTTACCAGCTGAAATTAAAACAAGAATTTTCACCAAGTAAAAGAATACTTTAGGAGTGCTTTTGAGCAGCAAAGCAGTTGCACATAAGTCCTTCTAAAATCCTCCCGAATTTGTGGAAACAGACACACAACCTCTAAGGAGAAGGACAAGATCCTATGTTTAAACTGCAGGTAAATGAATGCAGTGAATGTATGTTTTGTTCCTTTTCCCTTTTGTCCCTTCTTTTATTAATGTAGCTTTCTGGAGAAGCTCACCAGCACAGGACAGAAAAGTCTTCAAGAGTGAAGTGAGGATATACATCTCAATATCATCATGGGTGAAAGAGTGTATTTTTTTGTTGAAAAACCAAAGTGGTGACTCTATGGATGACTGCTGCCATGAAGCAAGACAGAGATAGCCCTTTTGGAGAAAATGGAAACTATGAAATGACGTTGTCCCACAGAAAGGCTGGCAAAAAGTGGATTTTGCTCAGAAAAGACTCTTGAGCACATTTTCAAAGGCAGTTAAAATGGTAACATTAATTCTTCTTTCTTAACGATAGTCAGAAATACAATTGCTGAGTGTGTTTCACAGAATGTCAGTACAGCTGAATATTTTCACAGTAAATGAACTCAAATATGTCTGAAGAGGTTGAAAATATGCACTTACACTACAAGAAAGTAGTCTTTAAGTCCAAAGCAGACAGCTTAAGATGAGACTAAAGTACAAGCATCTGGCAGCTTCTGTTTCTCCTTTTTACATGCAGCAGTTTAATGATACTTGAATTCCTGCCTTGCCTTTGCCCTAATTTGACAGTAAGACTGAAATGGTAATCATGTCTGGGGAATGTGAGGTAGCAGCGTTCAGTGAAAGCACAAGTAGTTAAAGTAGTAAGAGAGACACAACATCAAATCATTCTTTCAGTGTATTTATCTGTAAGATCTTTCTTCATGTCACATAGGATTGCTTTAAGCACCAAATCATCATCCTCTCTCCAATATTAGTAATGCCTGAAATATAATCTGATTCCAGCAAAATTCAAGTCCTAATTTGAAGTGAAAGCTACTGCCTTATTCTCAGGAGAGACAAGTCTTCTATAATGTTTACTCTTAAGGGATTTACTTCTTCATTGTCACCTTACTTTTTTTTCCAATATTATTCTATTCTAAAATAAAGTTTAAAGTGTGTATTGAACACATTTTAAACAGCAATTGAAGTACAGAAACATAAGCGATACACAAATATTTCTCTAGGTCAATAAAAAAAACGATGAAATGTCAGAAAAATGTAGCTTACGTTTACACAGAGCATTTTCTTTCTACCTTCTGTCTTCACCTTTCACTAGCTACACAGGTTTTCACATACATAGACAGCAACTAAAGGAGGTAGAAAAGTGCTAATATCCTACTAGAGATAGCCTCTTCTGAAAAGATAAGGCCAGCAGTGATATTTTCTATTTATTTGGCTTTATTTAGTAGTATCTAAAGAAATATTACTGTAAGCTTATCTATCTCATTTGCCAAAAATATTTACATTTCCTAATGAATGCTCACTTATGGAAAAAGAGTTCTTAGCTGTTTGCAGTTCAAACATACTTGGTGATCTAGAAGTCACTCCTCCTTAGTAAACTACAAAGACAGGTTAGGCTAAATATTTACATCTACATTAAGTCATTAATAACACCCATTGCTTCATTTATAACATGGATTTTTATAAACATTGCTTTTTCTTCTTGGAAGGCACTATCAAAACAGATAAAAATAAATTAAATACTGGAAATAAAAAGTAAGGGCATCTACAAGATTTTAGTACTTTTAGTCTCCAGAGTCCTGAAGATGCCGAGTCAGAAGTGATTCTGTATCATGAAATAGGTGAGTCCTACTTGGATGGGGTTCCCATGAGCGCTCATGGTACCCCATGCACCGCAGTAAGTGTGCTCTGTTTCTCAGGACATGTGCTGCAACTCTTTTCTGGACATACAGAAGTGCTGATGATGAGACATCTGGAAAAATATTTAGTTGTCAAAGACACCAGTGCTAGATAATGGAGCTTAGGTGTCCTTATAAAGTACAGGGATTATTCTCCATCAAGTAGATGGAGCTCTTTATGAATACTAAGTGTTTTCACCAATAGCACAAAATTTGGATATAATTTCCAATCAGATATATTCCACAGTAAAGGCATTTTAATGGACTTTGAAGAACAAATATCATAAGAATATGAAACTACCTTGGATGATATAAGTGATATTCAGCCCAATTCCTAGAATTCACACTAGAAGTCTCTAAAACACATTGTCCTTCAACATTAAGAACACACTGAATCAGTGTATCAAGAAGAATCAACTCAACTGCCAGTGCAGTTGCCACAGGGAATTGTCTTCATCATTGCAACACGATATATTTGCCTGGCCATATCACACTAACCAGCAATCTCACTACGTTTAGCAGAAGAGACTGCCAAATAACTCTTTAATTCAGTGAAGATACAGATCTAAGCAGCCTATTAAGATCTTTGCATTGACTTACGGTCTGATTTAAAGTGACAATTCAAATCTGCTCTTGCATAACAACAAGACAATGGGATATCAATAATACAGTTTATGCATTTCAAGCCAAGCTAAATTTTAAGCATATTTTCAAGATGCAATGAAATATTTTAAAATATGAAGTGGAATGATACATGAGGAGGCTGGACAAAGGTAACTAAAGCATGCAAGCTTTGAACTGCCCTTTTCCTGTGTACATTGTCAATTTTTGTTATGTGTAAATGCAATAGAACAGCCATTTTTTACCCCTCAATATTAAACAAGAGTATCCAAGATATGACAGATCTTTTATACATTTTTTTCTCTGTGTATTTCAAATGCAGTGCCAAGCACTGTCTCCTTCCAAGTCTCAAGAGCAGATGCTGAAATGAAGGCAAGAACATTAAGAAGATTAGTCAAAAATAGAGATGGCACAAAGTCTAAAATGAGTGGCTCCAGAGCTCCCATGTCAGAATATTGAATCTTCATAAAGCTTCTGATATAGTTAAGAACTGGAAGGAGGGCAAATTAATGAGTTTCCCAAAACCAGTGAAGGAATAAAAATACGAGAGAGAAATTTGGAGCTGGAAGCCTTATTATGATTCTTGCTTTCTCTACCAACATACATACAAGTGTGAATGTAAGTAACTTGCAAGAACCACTTAAATCCAAGTCTTGATTAGAAACTGAAGCCAGAAATATTAATCATGTCTGAATATCCTCAGCTTGAATTTTTCCTGAGTCTATTTGGCAATAAGGGAATTTTTCCTGCGATGCCAGTAGACAAACAAATCCATATCTGAAATATCCCACAGGCTGGGCTGCCAGTGGAGAAGAACAGACCCAAAAACATTTACAGGAAGAGCAAAGTCAGTCCCTAGGGTGTGATCAGATAGGACTAGTACTGGTCAATAACTAGCACCCTTCAAACTTCTGTCATGCTTGAGTCTGACATTGACCTATACGCCTTAAAGGTATAAATTTACCTTCCACAACAGTTCTTCACCAGGAAATTCTAGAAACTGATGAGACACTTCAGCTCCTGAGTGGCAGTTCATCCTTTTTCCTCTGAAAAGTGTCCAGAGAACTGCATCTTCCCTCGCTGATCCTGTTTGACATTACAAGCTTAATGGGAAATTAAGTTTGAGAAATAAGAATCTTCCACCTGTGAAGAATTACAAACACTCGTGCTCACCAGCAGTCAGATTGTGAGCCTTGAACTGAGTCAGCTTTTAGACAGCTCAAGTTTCATTTCGGGTCACGCACCACGTGGGGATACTTTTTTAAAAAGTGAGCATGCAGTTGAGATATCCATGAATACTGGCTATGATTTTTATAAAATAGAGTAAATGTTCAATCCAAAGTGAATCTTTAAAATCTGTGCAAATGAGATTGCGAAGGCCTTGTTGTACAAAGTATGGTCCGTGTTTTAATATTGCAGGCATACACTATGACAACTGTGAATGTCAGAGCATGAAAGATCTCCTCATAATGCCCAGATTTGGATACATAAAAATTTCCACCACTCTCACTGAACAAGAACCAATTTAATAAATCACTGAAATTCACTCTCAGAAGGCTATATTTCAAACTTGTCCTGTGCAAAGCATCCAGTCAGAGCTGTATAAATAGACTTTACATATTCTTGAATATGTCCTAGTGAATTTAACAGAATGCATTTGTTATATTCTAAACTATTCCAATACGTTTACATTTGCTCGACCTGTTTTTCCATTCTCTAAACTGACAAACTTTCAGGTCAGGGAACTTTCATGACTGATTTTGCAATACTAAATTATTTCAAACCAAGTAGAGCTTTGGAGATGTATGGTTATGATTAAAAGTGGCAATTCCTACGAATCACATGAAAAGCATACTGCGTTAATACCATCCTACAGCCCTCTGCTATTTTATTCCTCGCATCTTTATAACAATTTTTTATTATTATTAAAAATGTATTGCAGCTAGATGCAATTGTTAGCACAAAGTGAAATTTTAAAACAAGGGTGGAAATCCCAGTGTGCTAAGAACAGGTTATATATATATATAGTGCTTTTGTTTAAAATGTAAGTGAATAATGCATTATAAAAGATTTAGAGTTTGTTGCCTTTTTTTTCCCCCAGTAGGTGTTCCATGCTTGTATATTACAGTTATTTGTTATAGAAATCTGGACAGTATACTGATAGTCCATTAACATTTTGACAACAGAATAAAATCAAAGAAAAGAATTACAGAAAAAGATCAGTCTCGACCTCTGTATAACGTGAAGCTCCTATTCACCATTAGTAGTATAAATAGCTCCCATATGAATGTTTTGGATACAAATCAGTCAGTTACTTAAAGCCACCTAATTTCTGTTCACCACATGTATTCTGTTCACACTATGTAATAATATCCCTTTACAAGTACAACCTTTTCTTATGTAAGCTTTATAAACGGGCTATCATATGTCATACAGACAAGCAAGTCAAACGTTGCAGATGTAATTGTTGTAAGTTACCCAAAATTAAGACACAAATTAGAGGCAGAGGTGAGAACAGGATCCAGGTGGTCTGCTTCTAATGCTTTGGTTTGCAGAGCTCCGTAGAGGTAAGTTCACAGCATCCCAGGGATTCATGGATGAGTAGCTTCAACCTAAAAGCCATCTCAAAATTTCAACTCAAAACACAAGTGAAACCCTTTTAAGCTGTGAGAGGTTCAGCAATTCCCTGCTGATTTCAGTCTTTTATCAGTTTCTGGAGTAGCCTGAAACACCAAGTGCTCAAATTCCTATACTATACAGCGAGAGGTTTTCTGCTCCCTATTCAGATGAAGCAGGTCTGAAGTAGCAGTGCACTTAAAGCAATATTTCCAAAGTGAGTTAGGATTTTGCTCAGGAACGTTCTGCACAGTGCTGCCTGCGTAACCTCCACACAGCACCTGGAAATCATCTTCTACCTCTTGTCACATCCCCCTCCCTTTCTGATCATCAATGCCTTCCTGATTTTCCATTGTCCCTAGGAAACTGTACTTCACTCCAAATGCTTTTTTTTTTTCTGCCATCACATTTGATTCTGATCATCCTTTTGCATCACTATCGGAAAGGAGAAGTGCAGCACTTTGAAAAGGTTCCTTTCACCTTCAATTTGGTCATTTTCATTGACGTACTCAATTTACAACTCAGGGTCAGGAGATTCATACCTGTCATTCACCTTGAAGTTTGGTTAATAAGGAACATTCGGCACAATCCAGTCCCCAGAAGTACATCATTGAGGCTTAACTGCATTGATATAGATATAACAATTTTTGTTTGTTTTTAAACAGATGTCTGAAAAATATTTTTCCAATTCTTTTTTCTACTCAAAATTGAGACAGTGTGGAGTCTCCAGAACTGTTGAAATTAAGACATCAGTAAGCCCAGAGAAGTAAAAAAATCAGGAAACAGAACATAAGTACTTTTTATCAAACTTCCCTGAAGTCTTTATTATTTTTATTAATACTCTTTCAAATGTACTAACTAAACTTTTGAGAAAAATATTTATGTCTAAAACTACTCTTAGTTAAGATCACAGACCTACAAGCATTCACATTTCAGAAGGAAAGATAGAATCCTAAAACCTTCCTTAAAAATAGAACGTAATCGTCTTTGCCACAGTGGAGGGTAATGTTACCCCAGGCTGCATTAGAAGGAGGGTTGCCAGCCGATTGAGGGAAGTGATCCTCCCCTTCTACTCAGCCCTGGTGAGACAACTGCAGTGCTGGGTCCAGTTCTGGGATTCCCAGTACAAGTGAGAGCTGCTGGAGAAAATCAAATGAAGGGCTGTGAAGATGGTGAAGGGACTAGAGCATCTCTGCTATGAGAAAAGACTGAGAAGCTACAACTGTTCAACCCAGAGAAGGGCTCACGAGGATCTTATCAATGTACATAAATATCTGAAGGGAGAGAGCAAAGACAACAGTGGTGTCCGGTGATAAAACCAGAGGCAACGAGCAGAAACTGAAACACAGGAGGCTGTCTGAACATGAGGAAACATTCCCCCCCTGCCTCCACTATGAGGGTCGCCAAGTACCTGGCACAGGTTGCCCAGGGAGGCTGTGGAATCTCTATCCTCACAGATATTAAAAGGCCTTTCAGACATGGACTAGAATCACTTCTAGGTGGCCTTGCTTGAGCAGGGGATTTGGGCAGGATGACCTTCATAGGTTCCTTCCAAACAACTAGTCTGTGTTTATATATCGTAGAAGGGAATTAAACTCACAAGTTCTTAAAAAACACTGATTTTAAAGACATCTTTAAAAGGCTGCACTAAGTGGGACTACACTAAATCAAGCTCAACAGCACATTCCTGAAAGACAGCTTAGTCAAGATTCCAGAAGGAAAGACCTTGGAGCACAAGCGGAAATGCTGTTGGTACAAAGCCCCTAAACTCCCAAGTCTTGTCCATATCCTCTCACAAACTGCTGATGGAAGCTTATTAAAGTCATTTCAACTCTCCCAGGTTTCAGTCACAACCTTACCTCCTAGGAGTTTTATGCAGACCAGTTTAAATGAGATGTTCAGACATTGAAATGTGGAGCAAGAAATGCAAAGACTTATAAAAACAAGAAGAAATATCAGTCTGGGAAATCAGCTGATTAAAGGAGCTGCATTCATTCACTTGTTAATATAAAAAAACAGAAAAGGAAGCCTCACGGATGTTCCCTGTCCTGCAAACTGATCCTTCACATGAAGCACTTTTCTCTGTCCCTAACATACAAAGCAGAGCTTGTAATAGATGAACTCACTGCACAAACAGCACATTCAGCTCATAAGAGGTGATTTCTATCAGCTTGACAGAAGATGAGTGAATTGCTTAGGCTGATGCAGGCTACAGTTCAGACACACAGCACCACTTCGTCCTGTGATATATTGTGTTGTCTTCCATAGAGGTGTTAACACAGTAAGGATTTAAGTGCGATGGTGTGTGGCAGAACCTAGAGGAGAATGAGGAAAGATTCAGTCCAGAAAAATCTAAGCCACAGGTTCGTACAAATCGTATCCCGTATACTATGCATGTTGAGAGAGATCATTCTGCTTCAGAATCCTCTGGATTTCAGAGGAGAACATACAAGCATCTCTGCCTGTCCTTCAGCATCCCAAACCTTGCTCCCTATAGCACGCCGGTAGGAAATGTAGGCATACAAATGCTTTAGGAACGTGACTATGTTTCAGTGCTGGGGGAGGTTTTGTTTTCTTGCTTATAATTTCTGCTTTCACTATAAAGAACCTGTATCCTCTCTCTGTTGGTAGGAGATAGTCTTCAGATGGGTCTGTAACTCTGTGTTTCCATACAACATTACCATCACTTAGAGTCAACTGTCACAAGGGTGTTAGGCTCACACTCTGTGCACTGTTTCAGAAAAAAACAAACCAAATAACCCAGCGTTTAAGCGTATCTCAGGTACACATAAGATAGCTATCAATCTGTTCCAGTGCCCATTTCTTGGTCAACTGCAGCAGCAGAGCAGCGATACTCCCGAAGTCACCCTGTCACAACCAACTGTATCGTCTTTGACACTGCAAGACTTTTATAGTAAATACATGTGTGTGGCTAGAGAGCTTAAAATTCAGTATGCTCTTGGGGGCAGGGTGAGGGGTGGGAAATCACATCACTTTGTGTCCTTGTGAGAAAGCTAATGGGAAGACCGGAAAAACTTTAAGACTAACATTCCAAAAATAGTTGAAGCTCTGGAAGGATGTGGCAACCAAATAGATAATCAGGCTGGGGAAAAGTGATGGAGCCAACATTGCAACGTGCCAGTCAAACAGTAGGGAAGAACCCGTCAGGCTAAACAAACCAAAACTAGCAATAAAACTCTCTAACAGCTGAAAACCTTGTACACCAAGGAGGTATAGGAAATCCATTGGGAAGGCTCTGGGCCAGACTTGGTAAACAGCGAGACAAAAAAAGGCCAATAAAACATAACTGAATGCTTAAGAAACTGATAAACCATCTCCAGTGAAAAAGGTACCAAATTAAACAAAAGAAACTAGACTTCTAGTGGGAAGAAAAGGGAGAACAGCAGCTCATCCCACTGCTAGAAAAAGACAGCAAATGCAATTTACAGCTGAGATAGAACAGTAAAATCAAGACAATAACATAGCTGAAGCTCTAGGGAACCCTGGACTCCAAATTGTTCAGTCTGTATAGAAGAACAAAGAAATTAAGTGAGAAACCTCTTCTAGCTGCTTCCTAATCTGAGAGAATTCACAAAAAAAAAAATCCTCTGCTGGGATATATAAAACACTTCATTCAGAAAAAATGGCTAAGCTGTGGAGGAGTACCTGAAAATCAAAAATGGAGAACACAAGCTAAATGTTAAGTATTCCAGTCTTCTCAACAGTGTCTGAATTCTGGGCAAATCCCCATAGGTCTTTAATGGTTAAGAGAGTATCTTGCGATGCTGTGAAACTGCATTTGTTTATAAAGCAGATGGTGGCTAAATATTAAGTTAGTTTTCTCTGGAGACATTAAGATGACGAAATGTGACAAAGGACCTTGGACAAATAAACAAAAGGAAGGGGAAACCTAGAGGGCTGTTGAATCTCTCACTTGAGCAAAAGGTTTTAAGTCACCGAGATCAGAATCGACTACGCACAGGTTAGTCATTCCTTCTAAAATACTTTCTTGAAACAGCACAATTTCACCTGTATCTAACCCAGGTTCTTCCTGAAAGGTCTAGAGCAGCCAGTAAACAAAAGCAGCAGACATTATCTTGGCAAGGAGTTATTTCTTTGCCTTAAGTCTTCTAAGAAAGAAGTTTTGTTTTGTAATAAAGAATGTTCCCTAAGAGCATGGAGTGCTTGGAAGTCTAGCTTTACCCTTAAAGACCATTCCTGCTGTGCCACCAAAATTGGTGGCAGCACTGTAACTGCCTCTTCCTCAGCAGCAACTGCTTCTGCAAATGCCTGCAAGATTTCAAGTTTTAGGAGCTTGTTTAGGAAGCTGTGCAGGCTGAAGTCTCAACAAGAAACAGAATACAATGCAGAAAAAGTTACTGAAAGAACATCAGCTGTTAATGTAGTAGATGGCAAGCTGCACACTTTTAGCCTGCTTGAGTAAACTCTATTAAATTTTTCTTTTGCAGAACTCTTACCATCTATGAAGATTATCAAGCTCTGGTTTATAAAGCAAGCAGGAGGTGTTGCTGGGGAGTACTTAATCTATATAAGGCAATTCTTCAGCTACCTCAAAGCTACCAAAGGATCCCGGCAAGAGCAACATTAGGCCTTTATTAGGGCTCACTAACTGAAACCAGACTGAGCTATTTCTTATCCATTTTCTCTTAAAGTTTGTTCCAAACCAAACTAGATCAGCTCCAAGCCTGCTCCAACTGCAAGAAGCACCTATGAAGTATACCTGTTTCCATCACCTGTATAAGTCGTCTCTCATCCCCATTTCCAGGAAAATCTTTTGGCATCATAGAATGATTTGGGTTGGAAAGGATCTTTAAAGGTCATCTACTTCCAATCCCCCTGCCACTAGACCAGATTGCTCAAGGTACCCATCCAACCTCGATTTTAACATATCCAGTGATAGAGCATCAACAACTTCCCTGGGTAACCTGTTCCAGTGTCTCACCACCCTCAGAGTGAAGAATTTCCTTCTTTATTTCCAATCTAAACATATTTTCTACCAGTTTAAAACCATTGTCCCTCATCCTATCACTACAGGCCTTTGTAAAAATTCCCTCCCCTGCTTTCTTATAGGCACCCTTCACATGATAATGCCTCCCTAGAGCCTTTTTTTCCCTCCAGGTATTATATAGGACAAATAACCTAATCCCCCAAACTCTGTGACACACAGGCAATTCTGAGCTCACAAAACAACCAAAACTATTCACATTCCAGTGGCCATCTAACTGCACAGTCCTCAAGACATTCTGATAAAATATGCTTACATGCTCAGCACCATGACCCTTCAGGAATCTGAATATTTATCTGCTGTAGTCCAAACACTGGACATAATGACATTATTTCTCACTTTGGTTTTCATAGAATCGCATTGTTTAAGACAGCTCACAGCATACCCACTGCATAAGGTTCACCTGCAGTCCAGTAGTTGAGCAGAGTGGTTCAGGAAACTTTTATTAAGATCATAATTACTTCAGTATTTTCTTTCTTCTAAACTCTTCACCCAGGAATCAAGAGATACGAATCAAAAGTTCCCTTCTCAGCCCAGCCTTGCCACCACAAAATGTTTGCTTTTGGTAGGGGGCAGGGAGATAATTTCACCTAACTTTAAACATCTACCTTATCTTTTTAGTTAATGGTGCTAAGAGGAATATCTAAAATGGGTCAGAAACTGTGTGGTAGAAGTGTCTGTTCTATTTCTTGAACATACAGGGGGGTCTAGACAACTAATCAACATTATGATGCTAGGTAGCCATTTAATGTTTTAGCTCTGTAAGTTCACACACGATGGCCTCTCAGCTTCATCATACACCTCTGGCTCTGGTTGCCACAGAAGATTTTACACCTTCTGCTTAATGCTTTCTGCTAGATCAGATATTGGCCGCACCTACGATATTCTATGTGCTAGTCTGATGAGGACATCGTTCATTGGAGACAAAATGCAAGCCTAAATTGCGGAGGACAACCTTGTGGATTCTGTTAATGCCAACCCCTAACTTTCTCCTAATTTGTCATTTCAATCTGTCAAAGGTGAAGGAGGAAATTATACTACTACTAAATTCACTCTGTGGTCTCTTTGAGGTCTTAAGATGAGGTGGTAACGTAAGTGCAGAGAAGCAATGCCATTATGATCCTTTCAAATATAAATTACAACTACTTAACAAAAAAGTTTCACATCATTTTATTGATCTTCATATCTGCTCCTAATTGTAAATCTTCCTCTTCACCTACTGCTGTCCTCAGTCTATAACCAATTGACCTTTCTGAGGTGTCCTTTTAAGTCAGATACCAGTGAGCCGAGCTTAAAAAAAGAAAAAAAAAAAGGAAATGCCTTAAAAGGAAAGGAAAAAATGCAAAGGAAAGAAGAAAGCTGAGCTGTAGAAGACTATCACTTTCTGCCCAATTAGTATTCGCATCCAAGATTTGTCATTCCATTGGTTTTTTTGGCAAGTGTTTGGGAATTAGAGACAGGCTGAAACTTTGAAAGTTCTGCTGAGTAAAAGGCAAAGGTAACTTTGCTAACTGTGTGCTAGGGAGCTAGTTCAATAGAAACCGGCAGGGTCAACAACAGCCTTTCAGCAAAGGGCACCGAAGAGTGCTGATTTCTCAAGTTAGAAAATTAAATCAGGTCACGATAAACATAAATGCTCCTGTAAAATCATTTCACTAATTGATTTTCTGATTATATAATCACACTATCTGCTATTACCAATATCTTTCTACCAATAAGAGCAGATCCTTCTATATTTGAGAGTTTAAACGCCCAAGTGAGTCATCTTTTTTGCAAACAAGAATTTAATCAGATTTATAAGCACTTTTACATTCCCAAGTGAGAGAAGCAGTGTGCTTTATCAAGGAATTAACTCCCAGCATGCTAATTATACTGTAGGTTTAGATTATCTGTGTCAGGTTGGACTATTCCAGGTTACAGGTTTTCACTATGTATGCTGCCCTCCTGACACATAGCAGTACTAGCACAGACAGGAGCTGTAATGTAATCCTGAGGTTGACCCTAAGAAGCCATTCCCTGATATAGAGATGTCTATGAGGTAGATATCAAATGCAATCCGGTAGAGATATCAAATTTCCAGTTCTAAATAAGATAGTTGTGTTCTACCAATCAAGTAACATAACTGTAATTGGTTAAAAAAAAAGAGTGGAAGAAAAAAGACAGACACTAACATACAAAATGGATCCTTAACCACCAAACGCACTTGGTTTTTGCTTCTGATGTGGGCTCTAAATTCAACTGATGTCAACTAATGAGCTCTTTCCAACCCAAACTGCCACCAGCTGGGCACCAACTTCAAGGAGCAGTGTCAGACATGTTCTTCCAAAAGTACCTAAAGATGTTTGGCTGCCCGGATCCCAGGATATGCCAGTTTTTCTCTTCCATCTTTGTAAAGATGAGGCACCAAAAAAGACATTCTGAGACCCAGATGTACACCTGGTACTGCAGCCTGTCTGTAATCTAATTTGATGGCACGGCAAAGATGGCCAGGAGGTGCATTTCATCTTACATACAGCAACATACAAATGAATAAAAGGTGCATCAACATCTCATTTATAAATGCATTCAGAACCACAACCATCTTCATCAGAGCTTGTGACAAACAGCAACTCTATTAAAGTAGATCTGTTTCACTTTGCATTTCTCCACACTACCCAATTGCATTGTCCAATTAGTGAATATGGGGGGAAATAAATTCTCAGAATTCTGCTAACAAGTACAGTATGTAAAAGTTGGGAGAAAGCACCCATTTTCAAGAAGACTACTTAATCATCTGTATTTTGTAGTATGTGAAATGTTGTTTCAGGAAAGAACCATTCTGAACCACACACCAGTGACAGGAGTTTACCAGTTCAGGTAACATTCAGCAGTGAAATCAGACAAGATATTGATGTCTTGCAGAGCCCAGAAGCCTTCATTAAGTGAAAATTCATGTTTAATTTCCCTAAGAGCAGTCACTAGATAGAAGACTTCAAGCTATCTTTTTATGGGACTCCACATACTATATTTACTCACACTGATTAAATCTACAGTGCTTTTATCTCTCAAGAGCTCATATCCCCTCTTGCGCTGCAAAGTGGTGGTGCCCTCTGACACATGTACCAATAGCAACTTCTTCTAGGGCTTTTAACCCTCCCCAGCACAAATAATATAAATGGCAACTCTGATTTAAAAGACCAGAGACAGAAAAGCTGCAACATTTCAGCCCCAAGAACTTTTCTTTGAATGTGTTGCATTCTTTGTTTTACGTGGATTCTCAAGTGACAAATCAAAGAGGAGGGAAAGGGGCTGTGATAGCAGAATAAGAAAGCATGTACCAAAATGGACTTCCAGAATCAGTCTGTTGGTTAAGAGTGGTCTCAGATACTGGTATTGTTTACCTAGGAGTTTTCTGGAATGCAACATCTTCTGGCAGAAACAACCTTTACATAGCAGGAGTTCCAGAAGCGCAGCCCATGGATGCATCTGCAGAACACAAAGCATTGCTTAACTTACTTTACTGACTACATTTCTTACTTTCCACCTTGGAAGTTTTTCACACAGCTACTTTTTGACAGAGTTATAGCAACGAAAGTGTCTGCGTCCACTATACTAGAGCCAAGCTTCACATCTAGGTGATTGAGTAAGTAATGCCTGCAGCCAAAGTGATCCATGGAAGACTCATCCCACAAAGAGTCTAGACTGCGTCCCAGCCATGCAACCAGATCCTCTATACTCCCCCAGAAACACCTAATACTATGCTTGGCAAGGAGAAGCTGTTGCATCGACCTGTTTCCGGAGTATTTATGTCACCCAGAAAAGAGGGAGTTTCCAATTCTGCTAGGACAGAAAAAAGAAACCAGTCTTTGCATGACATGTAGACATGAAAGTGGATTGCGGAATTTTACTTCTCCCCTTCATGAACTTTTATGATTTGCTCCTGCCTGATAAAACTTTGGACTGGCTGCCTTAGATGATATGTAGGAACTATAAACCTCCCAGTGGAGATCATGTTTCTTTTCTGATTAAAAAAAAAAAAAATTATTTACAATGGAATTGGACTCCACCATCAAGCACTGACACGTACAACTTTTAACATACTAACATTGCCTCCTTGCTCCCTTTTGTGCCAGTGCTTGTTACGGACATGGCTACATTCGCACAGCTTTGCATTCGTCAGGTTTCCCAAAATATTGGTAAGGCCTTGTTTGGGATATGTTCCTTACTTTACTTGCACTGACTGCTTTGACTAGAAACACAATACAAAAATCATCTGCAGAGGAAAATTGTGTTGCATGACAAGATCTCTGACATATGGCTAAAAAAATCTGAATCTTTATTATCCTTAACAAGCTGTATATATTGTGTGAAAAAAATAGCTTATTTCAGAATTATTTATAAAGTTTAATGGAATAAAATAGGCCCTTGAACACAGGTATGCTAACTGCCACTGCACTTAACCAACAAAAAGCAAACTCTTCAAGCATCCAGTTGCTTACGACTGTCTTATCCTCCCTAATATCTGGTTCAGAAGTTCCCTCATTCACACCTGTTAATAACAGGAAAAAAATATTCCTTCAGCTGTACGTCCTTAAAGTTGTCCCAGGATCAGAAATTTTTTGAACCTGTGACAGAGTTCCTTGATCCTGCCAGAGAGTTCAAGCTGATCACATAGACTGCCTTATTGAGTGGTCCAAGCCACATCTTGAACTCAGATCATCCATACTTACTACTTGCAATAATAAAGGAAAAAGAAATCTGGAACGCATTCAGTGTTTATTGCACTTCACATCACCAAAAAAATGAGCACAACTTGAGGTAAGGTGAAGCACCACTTGTACAGTCAACACAATTTAATATCTGGCTACACAAATAGGAGATGAAATCATAAAAACACACACACACACCAAAAAACAACCAAAACCAACCAACCAACAACAAAAAAATCCCCAACACAACACGCAAACCAAATAAAACAACCCTCAACTAAAATAAATTTTTTGAATATCTGTGTTTAAGTCACATACCAACTGTTTGCCAGTTACTTTTTAATATCGTAAGTTTCAATAATAAAGTAGCAAGATATCTGGAAAAAAAGTGCAGATTCTGAGCCATCAGAACTTTACTGACATACAAAACAAAAGGACAGGAGAATGTAGTTTTCATACTTCTAGTGTTATAAATACAAGTCTTCTGCTTTCTGAACTGTCTCCTGTTTTGTTCCAAAATGTATCCCAATATATCCGTGAGCATGCAGAGTCTGAACTCACTGCTGTCATGCTGCATTACCCTATTAGATTTGCACTGTATTAGATGTGACACCTTGTCTTTGCAAGTTAAAAGATATCACTACATATGTCTCCCCATAATTATACTGCTGTTTGGTATCACTACAGAAGAAAATGAAAGTTGCACCCTGTAGAATTATTTGTGACACTTTTCCATAATTATGCAGATGTATACGCTGCACCAACAAGCAATTTGTGCTAATACAGCCTGGAAACCAATATTTTTTCAAGAATAAGGAGCATGAACGTGCTCGTGAGACATCTATAGGCTACCTAGCAAAACGATAGCTTCTAACAGAAGGACCTACTGAGAAGGGGGACCCATATAAAAGAAGCCTTTTACAACAGCATGCATTTCTTTTAAATAGTCATATAAAAATTAACCCAGAAATAATATAATCTCCTTTTGTCCTGTATCCTTCATAGTAACTATTATTCACTGTGATTGAACACTACAGATAAGCTGTACTATCTGTACAATAATTAATGATTGTATTCTGGATTTTTTCTTTTAAGTTCTTTTTATGTAAGGGAACAGAAGCAAAAGGTTAGCAAAAATGTTTTCTCTTGTGTTCTTATGTGCAAAATGAAATACTGTAAGCAAAATATGACTTATTGGAAAAAATCTGCAGGTCAAAAGTAAGAAAGAAAAAACTTCATACTAAAAATGCATGAAAATAGGTGTTCCAGTGCAACGTTTAATACAAAATCATCACCACTTTGCTGTAATAAAACACATCTCTAGTCAACTGAAAACAACATAAGGCCAACTAACGGTTGAAATAGGAGAACTAATCAGAGAGACAAGTCAAAGCAGCCGGGCTTGTACAAAGCAGAATAGCACATTACAAGCCATCTCCTTGGAAAGAGCAAAGCCATTTGGCCCCGCGCAGGCCAGGCGGCAGAGCGCAGCCGAGGGCTAGAGAGATGTCCGTCTTGCAACAAGATTTTACATCCTCTAAAATCAATAGCAATTCAGCTGCGAGTGTACAATCCAGTTATGTTATGTTCTATCATTTTCCCTTATTATAATCATTTTTAAGAGCATCTAAAGTTTGTCGGTTTTCTGTTTGACATCTGGATAGAAGAATAATCAAGATAGCTACAGAAGGCAGAAAAATAGGTCTCTCCAGCATGGTTTAGCCTCTGAAATAGGAGACACACAGACTGCTAGTGCCCAGAAAGCACCTTTCTTTATGCTGAACTTTATTTCTTGGCTTGTTGGAACAAAGATAGGTAAAGAAGCTATTTTAAATGGATGAGGGGGATACTAGGAGCATCTTTTCACACCCTGGAATGAATATGATTTTTTTAACCTCATTTCCCAGTAGTCAGTACATCATAATTTCTATACCATTTTTCAGTACTTATGGCATCAATTAGAAGGCGTAACCTAAACAGCAGCACTCACTTTAGCAGTACAGACTACATTTAGCATTAAAGATGAGATAAAAACAAATAATATTCCTTTTATTTTGGGGACCTGAATGGCAAAAATAAAATGAAAATATGCACACGAAGGAAAACTTTTCTTCTGACCGCCCTCTGGCCTCACAATCATATTGCTCTGCATTGTACAGACACTAATACACAACATAAAAGAAATATGACAAATAGAAAAGAAATGATAAAACCCTGCAGTATCTGTGGTATGTTTCGTCTGTTTTATGAATTAAATTATCCAAGGAAGACCCAACAGGGGAAATGACTACTGTAAGTGAATTGAGAGTACCAAAAATGTCTTGCAGGGAGGATGCTGAATGACAGCTGCGGTTTCGAGCTGTGGTTTCAAGAGTGGCTCAATACACTGACTAGAGATGTGACTCTGCCCTGCATCATAATCCTGCTTGGTATTAGCCTAAAGCCATTATCAGCCACCTGCTGGGCAGTTTATGTGAGATGTGTTGGCAATATCTGCTCCATACACCAGAGATTGAGCAAGCATAACAGAAACTCATGCAATAATGATTTTTACTTGGCAGCTAATGTGGGTTTTATTTATCTAGCAGAAGTAAATTCTGCTAGAACTGATGCCTGGAGCTGATTCTTCCACCACAGGACATGAGCAGCTTCCTCAGTCTATAGCATCCTGGTCATTTTTGTGTGTTAGAAATATGACAACACTACTAGAAGAGACTAAACCTTACACATGTAAATAATCCCAGCAATTTGATTTGCATGTCCCATCTTGTCTCTTTTCCTTCACATCCTTTTCAGCTTTGCCTTATTCTCTTTCTTTCCTCTGTTTTTTGATGGAGCTCAGCCTTTCCAGAGCCCATCCCTCTCACAGCTCCAAATGGTGTGATAAGAACCAGGGAACTCCCTCACCAATTGCAGTCACTGCTTTTCTCCCTCTTATGGGTTGTGTTTCTTCAGCCCTGCATCCACCAGCCCTTGGTTTGTCGTTAGGCACCTCCATATTAAATACGGCCATCAATAATGCCATGCTCAGAACCCCAACTGCCGTTAAGAGTCATATTTAAAAATGCAAAGGTTTTTAAATTTTATTGTGATGTCCAACAAAATTAGGCAAGAATACTGAACTAGTATCTTCCTTTCAGCAAAAACATAGGTGAGTGTCCTGGTTCAAGCTAGAACAGAATCAATTCACTATTGAGTGATTTTGCTTTGCAGCTCAGCCTCTTCTAAGTAGCTGCAATCTCTGAAATTAAAGGCATATTTTTGCAAACCCTGTCTGCTTCTAGAAGTGATAAGATCTGATTTGTAGAGATACTACTAAGAATTCACATGCAGAAAGGCTCCTGCTTACACTTGCTTATGTAGAAGCCAGGGTCACTGCTAAATCTTGTGTGCCACCCTGGAGTGGTGTAAGCAAAAGGGTTGTAAAGGAAGGGAAAAGGCTGCACTTGCACAAGGAGCGGACAGGACAGGTGACCCAAACCTGACCAACAAAGCATTCCATTCTGTATGTGTCAGATCCAGTGTAAAGCTGAGGGATCACAAGGGCCAAGCTCTCCGATTCCCTGACTGGTGTCTGAGGATGCCTCTGTCTGTTCTGCTTTTGATCATAACCAGCGAGTTGCTGAATCCAGTTCCTGAATCCTGTTCCCATTTGCAGCTGAGGCCAGCCTGGACTCTGGGGGAGTTTGGTATTGCAAATTTGTCTATATTTCCTTATTTTCATATTAATATTATCATCTTTTCATTGTTACAGTTTCATTAAAGCTGGATTAGGGTTTGTTTTTTTTTCTCTAATCCATAAGACACACTCCCTTTTTACTCTTTCCCTTCTGAGAAGGGAGAGGGTTTAATAGAAAGTATCTGTCATTTATTTAGTGTCAGCCCAGCTCCGAACATTGACAGTGGGGCAAAGATTTCTCCACTTGAGGAGAGGGGGGAAGTCCATGTGCAGCCTGGGTCACACAACATCTCTCTTCTTTACGAAGTTCTGTTAGAATCACACTGACAAAGCTGAAGGTCTTAAATTCACCCAAACAAAACCCACAAAATCCACAAAACCCTGGAAATACTTGTCTTGTGCAATAAAAACAGAGAATGTTAACAGATTGAGTTTCTTTTTACAACCCTGCTGATTATGCCACTCTTAAACCTTAACATTTTATAGACTTTTAAATATTTGTAGTGTATTTATTTGGAGCCATCATTTACCATGAAAAACACCACTACAAAACCTGCAGCTGCTTCCCCAAGTAAAAGGATATCCTTCTTCCACTCACAAAGAGCAAGCTCACTTTTTCCGACTCATTGTGTAACTTTATGATCAGTTATTGAGTGCGATTTTGCTCTGAATTGAACTGTATCACTTCAGTTTGGTCTTTTTCAGCCAGAGAGCTAGTGATACTAACTGCTGCTGCCAGCAGTTAGAGGCAAAGTAGAAGAACTGAACAAATCAAATAATCCTGTCAATTCTTGTTTTGTATTTGTCGATCATCTGCAAATAAATCTAACTTTTCACACATTCTTAATTACTCAAATTATTTCAACAAATAGTTATTAACATGAAAGTGGCATACGCATTAGGGAAATTTCTTCTCTTTAAGTGAGGGAAATCTTTCATGAAGTCTAGTCCACTGTGAAATCAATGGTGAAATTCTCATTAACTTTGTGGCGATAAGATTCATTACTGTATACTTAATCTATTCCCTGATTACTAGTAATTAAGTTTCACTAAAACTTCCATCACATAAGTCCTGCTTTATTGACCATGCTCTTTAACTAATGTACGTAACCAAACGTGGTTCGACTTGTAAATTTTAAAAACAGATTGCTATACAATTTTAAATGCTTTGAGCAAATACCTCAAAAGCAAAGATTAATATTTGCCTTCCTTGAAGTTTATTATCTTCTCTCCAAGGTACTCCCATTAGTAAAATCTGAGCACTTGAATACTTATAGGACGATTATGAGAGATTGCTGCACCCATGAGTAGTGGGATCCTGCTAGCCAGCCCGTGAAGAGATTACAAAGATATCCATCTAGAGCTGCTGAAGCTGTGCTGTTTTGTTGCAGCAGGCAGTATGAACCACATAAGATAGATGAAAGGATTATATCTGGTCTTTAGGGAATGGGTAATAAAGATCTCTAATAGAGGAGACCTGCAAGAAAATCTTTCAAACCACCAAGCTCAGGAAAAGGAATTAGGTCAAAACACTCAATGTCAAATTCTAGAGATGAAGGGGAAATTCTGTTTTCACTATGGATGTGCTCCTGTTCATCTAGCACTAACTGCTTAAAGGTATCAGATCTAAATAGCTCTGTGAAGACAATGGACTAAGAGAAGTCTGCAGAATACAACTTATTATAAGAAAAAAATAAAACCAAACTAACAAAAGCATACACCCACCACCATCACCACCACAAAAAAACCCCAACAAACGAACAAACAAAAAAAACCCACAAGCAGCTGTCAGGGAGCAACAACAGCAAGTCTGTTCCATAAGAGGAGTTGAGCCAGGAACAGCAAAGGGTCCCCACGTGGAAGCACAACAGAGTGTCACCAACCAGGGCCCATCACCATGAGTTGGGGGTCAGGTCTAACCAAGGGTCCAAGTCGTAAGGCAATACTGTGGTGACAAGGCAGGTCCAAATTTAAGCCAAGAAGCCAGTCCACAATTTGAGGTCTGCATCAAGGGGATCTCCATCCAAGCAAGGCATCATTGTGACTGTGCTAGAGACCAGCGCTCCTCCAGTCAGGGCAGGGGCTAAAGTCTCCAATGGGTTGAAGTCCCAGGTAAGTCTGGTCATTAAGACCCATTTGTGCCCTCAGGACACTGACACAAACCCAATCTTCCACAGACTTAAAAAAACAGCAAAGCAACTACATTTTAGCCAAAAAGTGCTTCTCAAAGAGAGGTAACTTCTCTCTCCATTGATTTCATTGGACATTTGATCACACCTAGTCTTACTACCAAAAATAGTCTCAACATTTTGAAGTAGTCCTATACTTACCTGTTTTGCTCAGTCAAGGTTTTTGACAGAAGTGTTCCTTATTTCTCCTTCCGTTTTTGGCTACTCATCTTTAGCTATGCATTAAATCTACCTGAAGGCTTGTCTCCTTTACTGTCTATTCAAATTCCGAGGCAGTGTGGGAAAATTGGCTCAGGTGTTAGTGAAGTTATTTCATAAGAGTTAAACAGAACAAGGCTTTACTGATCATATGTTTGCCTGAGTGATGACACACAACTGAATTACATGAAAAAGAAATAATCAGAGTGCTTTCTTGTAATTATCATTTTTTGTTTTTCTGACTTGACATGAATTTGCTGTTCAGAATTTTTCAACATAGCCTGGAACTTGTTCTTATTCTCAAAGGTTTGAGAGAGTTTTGGTTTTACATTTGTGGGTTGGGTTTTGGTTTTTTTTTTAGGAGAGGACAACAATTTTCCTAACCCAAAACATGTACTCAAAATCTTTCAAATGTGTTCCATCTGATAGTTAAAATTGTATTACACACCTTATGATCAGCCAAGTTCTAGTATCACTTTCCCTTCCTTAAATTCCCAGAAAGCCCATTGGCTTTCCGTGTGTAAACAGGAGAACAATTTGTGCAAGCAGTATAGTCAAAACCAGAAAGATTACACTTAACCAGTGGTGAAACTATGTTTAGTACCAAGCAAAAAGATACCTATAGAACTATTTTATTATTTGCTTCCTACCAATGACAGCAATAGGCTGTTTACTTAACATAGAGATTGTTTCACCCTTGTATTTCAAGGAGATGTTGCAATTCGGTTAATTACATCCAGTTTATCTAATCCATTCTCGTTCTGCATAATGCCCTATTCTGTGAGATTTAAAACAATAAGCTTATTTGTTTTACTATTGTAATCACTCCTAAGTATACCAGGACAAGGAAGTGAGAGTCAAGAATGCTTTTAACACTTCAGACAAAGTTACTTCCACCATCATGAAGTGTGTTGAAAAAATAGGACTGTCAAACCACTTGAAATATTCTACTCTAAAGTGAGATATATTTTAACGGTAAAGAGACCTGACACTTGACTGAATCTAAATCTTGTTTAAACAAGACAACAATTAACTAAGACAATACAGTGAAGAACACCTACAAATTATTAAAGCTACTTGTATTTAAAGGAATTCACTTTAAATGGAAGGGACCTCTGGAGATCATCTAGTCCAACCTCCTTTGCTAAAGCAGGTTCATATAGAGCAGGTTACACAGGATCACATTCAGGTGGGTTTAGAATATCTCCAGAGAAAGAGACTCCACAACCTCTCCAGGCAGCCTATTCCAGTTCTCTGTCACCCTCAGGGTAAAGAAGTTTCACTTCATGTTGCAGTTTGTGCCTTTTGTCCTGTCACTGGGCATCTCTGAAGAGTCTTGCCCCATTCTCTTGACACTCATCCTTTAGATATTTACAAGCATTGATAAGGTCCCCTCAGATTTCTCCTCTCCAGACTAAACAGATCCAGCCTTTCCTCGTAAGAAAGATGTTCCAGTCCTCTAACGATCTTCATATCCCTTCACTGTACTCTCTCCAGCAGTTCCTAGTCTCTCTAATTAGGAAGCTGTTTCGCCAATTACATGGCCCAGCAAAAAGGATGCAGCCATCAGCAGAAAACATACACAAAAACACATGCAGGTTTTATTATCTATTTATATGGACCCCAGAGATGACATAGTATGGCCAAGAACAGGGGGAACCAATGAAGCAATAAACCCACTCACTGTGGGTGACAACAGAAAAGGCAAACTGACCCAAAAATACAACAACATAAGGAGGCATCAACCATGCCCTGTATCCCAACACAGCCATGCACAAACCAACCAGACAAATACCAGAAAGATACATTACCCAATTCATTACCCTCATTATCCTTGACTCTTCACACACTCCACAAAACTCCTTCTCACAAACCCCTCCAGCAGGAGCTCTATTGGCCTTTTATCTCCACCCTCTATTCACCACCTAACTGGCAGCTGTTTCACATTTCTACTTTAATTCTCATCCTTTCAGGGTGTGCTTGGCCTGGCCTCCCCTCCTGGATGGCCCTCTTATGACAGAGGGGCCCATCCCTCATATCAAGGTCTGATATGGCATGTGTCCCCGTTGCTCAATGCCTACTGGCTGGCAGCCAGCAGCGGAGCTAGAAGTTCTTGGTGGCAAAAACAGAGGCCAACACAGTCTTTCCCTTGATTATAGTAGGAGGTACCTGGGCAGCCTCAGTCCCTTTTACCTGGTTGTGAAATTCATCCAGGTGTCAAGTTCACTTCAGGGCTCGGGAGCACTTTAGGAGCCCAGAACTAGACAACACTCCAGATGTGGCCTCACTAGGGCAGAGTAGAGTGGGAAGAGAACCTCCCTTGACCTGCTGGCCACATTCTTAATACACCCTGGGATACCACTAGCCTTCTTTCTAAGTTTTTGGTTCGGTGAACCAATACCAACACTCAACAGAATACAACAGGCACAGAATGGAGTTACTTGTCTTCGCAAGTTTTCATTTTCAGCTTTCATCACAAACAGCTCGAACTCTCCTGACCTTTGCACTAAGTAGTCACCTGCAACTACCAGCGTCTTCTCCAAGGCCTTGGTAGTCTCAGGAGAGTACAATGTGGCATCAGGTACTGTAGGAGCAGATCTTACAGAGTGATCTAGATCAATTCCATGCCCAGTTTTTAACTGGCATGAGGAAAGATCCAGGAGTTCTCATCTCTTTTGAGGACCTGGTACAAATTCTACCATTTCCGGTTGTTCAATTTTGACTAAGTGCCTGATCCTGCGACTGTTAATGGCTTAGCATCAGATCCCAGTGTAAAGAGATGCCAGGTTCAGGTGTTTTTCATTCAAAACACACTGTGATACTTTCAAAAGGAGCAAATGTTTCTTGATCAAGCTATAAACTCTGTACATACACTCCATATCACACAAACAGAATATACCTAAGGATAAAAACAATTTCTACATAGTCTTTCTTCTATAAAACCTAAAGAGCTTTCACAGAGTGTAAAAAAAAAGTACTAGAAAAAAGGAGAATATGAAGTTACGTTGTTAGGCCTGGTCAGGACTCGTATCCTCAGCAGGATCTAATGCTGACACCATCACCACCAAATCAATAGAGTCAAAAATCACTATTCTGAAGTACATTTGTTAGTGTTATCTAAAGAAATATTAGCGATATCTAGAGTGAAATAAAAACAAGGTTTTGCCAACTGTTGTCTTCAGCATTCAGGCAGGGGAATAACAGAAAGACAATGATTGGTGAAACAAAGCAACTCCCACAGAACACATTATATTGAATTACAGCCTCAATAATAATTTCTCTCGATCTTTTTGAGTCTTCCTTGTGGATTTCATTTCACACAAATGTTTAGCTTATTCTTTATTTTCTTCTAAATGCTTTAGATGTGTTGGGTGGAAAATCTGCCACAGGTTAAGACTGCGTTGACAGCAAACAAATGACAGATATTTCTATTAAACCCTTGCGCTTCCCAGAAGCGAAAGGGAATAAGGGATATGCACTCATGGATTGGAAAAAAAAACCACCCTAAATCAGATTTAATGAAACAGTAACAATAAAAAGATAATATTAATAAGGAAATATGTACAAAACCAATACCAAACTCCCCCAGAGTCCAGGCTGGCCTCAGCTGCAAATGGGAACAGGATTCAGGAACTGGATTCAGCAACTCGCTGGTTATGATCAAAAGCAGAACAGACAGAGGCATCCTCAGACACCAGCCAGGGAATCGGAGAGCTTGGCCCTTGTGATCCCTCAACTTTACACTGGATCTGACACATACAGAATGGAATGCTTTGTTGGTCAGGTTTGGGTCACCTGTCCTGTCCGCTCCTTCCTGCAAGTGCAGCCTCTTCCCTTCCTTACAACCCTTTTGCTTACACCACTCCAGTGTGGCACGCAAGATTTAGCGGTGACCTTGGCTTCTACATAAGCAAGTGT
>VWZK01019283.1:135876-152555 GCA_013396935.1 Baryphthengus martii | reverse complement strand
AGCTCTAAGCTAATTAGTTATATGCATTCGGGTGCCTCTTCTGCAGTTAATACATCCTGTTCATGTTCCGCTTTCTTGCTTGCTTAATGCTAGACTTCCTTCTTTTCTGCCCTTCAAGGTGACCTCAAGGACACTCAGGATTCATGCTAACCGAGGCCTAGTCAGGCCTTAAGCCAATCCTTCAAGGGCCACCTTGTTCAACAAGGAATTCCTCTACAATACATCAGCCACGGTCACACTTAGTGATCATGAACTCAGCAACATGCTGAAGTGCCAGGAGTTTCCAGTAATGCTCCTGCAAGATCCCACACGATATTGTTATCTCTCTTAACACCATTATTCCCGTAAGAAACATTCTCCCTTTTGGCCCATTAACTTGTCAACATAGTTTCTGACCAGACAAGAAATGCAATCCAGTATTTCTGTGATGCAATCACAGCTTTTGTTACAGTATATAAAATTCTGCTTCTTGGAACACAGTCAGAACAAGTCAGAAACAGCGGGTGACGGTTTCTTTGCTCACAATGTCTACCCAGACAAGGGCTCTCTTGGGGTCATGCTGGAAGTATCAGAAGGTGGTTTCTGCACTTTTTTTTTTCAGTTTTTACTAAAAAAGCACTGTTTCCTTATCCAGCCTATGCCAAATATCCATCTGCTGAGTTAAGCAATGACTTGTAGCTCAAAATATATCCTCTATCAAAACAACCAATCAACAAGAAAAAAGAGAAGCTTGATTGCCCAAGAATGATCCCACTTACATTGTGTATCAAAACGCACAGTGGTCTTACACTCAATACTCTAAAATAACCTCCAATATCCAATTAAATCAGCCTGCAGCTTCCCTCCATCTCACTGAAATCAGGGGATCTCAGGTTGTGCTATACGAAGAAACAATCTAAAGAGAGTAAAATAGGACAAAAGCAGTTCAACAGTCCCTAAAATTTCAAAGTGAATTAGTCATCTCAAAAGCCAGTCAGGCTACATTTGTATTAGTAAAATAAACTGTATCGTGGAAAATTTTCAAGTGATAGAATCCTTCATTTTTATCTTAAATAAATGCTCCCTGGCATGGTTTTTGTCCCTGGCCAACAAGCATTAATCCAGACAATTTGGGGCCACGGTTCGGAATTTAACACAGGCCAACGCAGTTTAGCAATAGGTCATTTGGATATGGTCACACTTTACTTCAAACCAGATTTTAATAACGTGGACATCGGCCATTTTGTGCCAGATGACCCAATGAACAATCTCAAACATTTTTTAATTTGCCTTGTATAGATGTTAACCTCAAAAGCTTTATGCAGCATTCAGCCCGCACCCACAATATGTTTGATTATTGAAATGGAATAATGGCCCTTAACTCAAGTAGCTATCCCAACCAGAATATTCCTCACAGTTTTTTCAGATAGCACTTAAATCAGACCCACCACATAGAGAGGCTAAACTGTTAATTTTCTCAGACATGAATGAGAAAAACCACCACGCTTAGTCTTGCTAAAAAATATGCTTCCAAAGTACTACTGAACAGAAAAAATAAGCCTCTATTCCTGCTAGTGTGAAGCACTAGTACTTTTAGGATTCTGTTCTCCTAACAGCATCATTAACAGATTCACTGTTCCAACTGCAGAGTTTTGATTACTCATAACTATGTAGGAGGTGAAAAAAAAAAAAAGAAAAACCACATCATGACTTTCCAAAATAAATTTGCAAAGTCGATAAAGAAAAAAAATTGCAAACTGATGAAATCTGGTATGAAAATACTAAGATCAACCACATACAAAACTTTGAGCTGACAGTCTGATAAGGTCATCTTCAGAAAACTGCTACACTTTCAGAACAAGAATTTCAGCTATGTAAAGCAAGCTAGGTCCACTTATTTCAGGAAATCTACAGTGATTCACACTTGGGTCTTCAGCGTTTACTCAGATTTCTATTATCTTACCCCATTCTCCCATATGCTTTGCTGTACTTCGGATCGATTGCTATGGCCCTCTCACAGTCCTTTATTGCTTCACTGTAGTTGTTGAGCTTACTCTGAGCAGCAGCCCTAAGAAGGAGATGGGAGGGAAGGGAGAGAGCTTTGTCAAAAACACAATAAAAGAAAAAAAATCCAACCAAACGAGCTTAGATATCCACATGTCCATGACTAACTTTAGACTTCTTTAATCTTACAGACATTTCATTCACTATTTAGGCAATGCCTCAGCTTTCCTCAACTACCTAAGACAGGCAAATGTTCTGAATTAAGTATGTGCTTAAGTGCATTGCTATACCAGAGCTCTGGAGAACATGCACTCACCTTTGAGGAGACAGAGGATAAACAATTCTAAAGAACTGTTTTAGATGTGCATGTGACTATGCACAAAACACATCATAAAACCTTTAATAAGAAGTGAAACTCTTAAGTGGTAGTTTACACAAAATCATTGTTTAAGCAGAAGTATTTTACACAATTGGCATTTTCCAGCAAGAAGTACAGTTTTACTGCCATTCAAATGACTGCTGTGATTTTTCCATGCTCAGTTTTTTAGCAGGCAACTCTCATGCTTGCAGGTAAACAGGGATAACATTTGTCAATAGTCTCTGGATTACAAAATTATAATTGCACCTCTGCACCAGAGAAATACTAAATGTTGTGGACACCTATACAATAAGGTGAAAGATTTGCCTGAATTAAAAATTACACTGGAGCAGATTAACAATAAAAACTTCCCCGGTTTGAAAGGTCTCAAAACACTAGTTTGTTCTTCCTTGATTAAAAAAGTATTGTAGAAATTACAGTATTTCCATTGTGTAATGCATTCTTTTTTATTAGGAATGTTACATGCTACAGTCATCACTATATTCAATCTTTTCTCCTGTGATAACCTCCAAATGCTTTTTCCAACTTTGCTTGAAATCTCCTCTGAATGGTATTACTTATATATTTTAAATATTTAGGATGCCTAACAGTTGTCCAACTCCACAGATGCCAGTGAAGACCTATGGATAAAAGCTGGGGACAACACTTAATATTCTCATGTGTTTGAACAGAAAATGTTTCTTCCATGTTTACAAAATATTTATATGGCCAGTTAAAACTTCAAAGGCATCTCAGTTCTTTTTCTCACTGCTGTGAGTAAGAAAACAATACATCTGAAGGCAATACATCTCTATTGCTCCCAAACTAGCTTAAGAAAAATTTATTCAAATACTGCACCACCCACAAAACTCCCAGCACCTGCCTGTCTACTTTTAAATAACTTCATACAGTGCTGCTCTTACTGACATCGAGATTAATTGTGATCCTCACAAATTATGTAATGGCAACAATAACCCCAGGCAGCGCTACAGACTTGGGGAGGAGTGGCTGGAGAGCAGCTCGGCAGAGAGGGACCTGGGAGTACTGGTTGACAACCGGCTGAATACGAGCCAGCAGTGTGCCCAAGCGGCACGGAAGGCCAATGGCATCCTGGCTTGGATCAGAATAGTGTGGCCAGCAGGAGTAGGGATGGAATTCTCCCCCTGTACTCGGCACTGGTGAGGCCTCACCCCGAGTACTGGGTGCAGTTCTGGGTCCCTCACTTCAAGAAGGATATTGAGGTGCTGGAGCGGGTCCAAAGGAGAGCAACAAGGCTGGTGAAGGGACTGGAGGGAAAGTCTTAAGAGGTGAGGCTGAGGGAGCTGGGGTTGTTTAGCCTGGAGGAGACTCAGCGGGGACCTTATCACTCTCTACAACTACTTGAAGGGAAGCTGTAGTCAGGTGGGGGTTGGGCTCTTCTCCCAGGCAACTAGTGAAAGGACGAGAGGGCATGACCTGAAGCTGCACCAGGGGAGGTTTAGGTTGGATATTAGGAAGCACTTCCTCACGGAAAGGGTGATTAAACACTGGAATGGACTGCCCAGGGAAGTGGTGGAGTGGCCATCCCTGGAGGTGTTTAAGGAAAGATTGGACATGGCACTTAGTGACATGGTCCAGTTGGTGTTGTGGTGTTAGGTCACAGTCTGGACTTGATGATCTCAGAGGTCTATTCCAGCCTCAATAATTCTGTGATTCTGTAACACACAGAGTGAAGTATTTCTATTCTTGCCAATTACAGTTTTGGTGCTTAAGCTGATTCTGCTGAGGAAACTTTCAGTGACTTTGGGAGGCTTTTGAATCTGGTCTTATATTTCCATTTTATACCTAGAATGACTTATGTGATCAGTTTTCTCTGGGAAAATACATAATTTACACTTTGATCTGCCATCTTAAAGATGTAACATATTAATAAACTGTGCATTTCCTTTCTCTTTACGCTTGCAAAACACTGTAACTTTCACTCGTATTTATCACAAACTAAACCCTGGAGTAATGGAAGCACAGCTCCAAAAATAGAAAAGTCTACTGGATACAGTGCCACAAGGCCAAATTAACAGCACTTAGGTTACTATATCCTTCTGGTAACAGAGACACTGAAGAGTGTAGGGCTGAGTGGCTCAAGAGGCAGGCCAGTGCCAGTAGACTAGACCTCCTCTACTCTTATACTGGTCTTCTGCACCGTATACTGAAAGAGCTTACTTATGCTTCTGGGTTAACATGCTCTTCCAGACTTCACCTGTTCCCACGTCCCTGCGTCTTCATTATGATGAAAAATAGATTACACAATGAAACTACACCACCACCCTTGCTATTTTTCAACAAGTCATGCATAAAAATTCTGAGTATTTATACAATGCTTGAAATCTCAAAAATGGTATTCCCTCATTGATGGTATTTTTTCCAGGGAAAGTCATTACAAGAAATGGCAGCTGAGTCACTAGAACACCAGAAAAGAACAGCTCTTACTACGCTCAACAGACTGGGAAGCACAGTCTATGTCATGAGTTAATACAGAAAACCTGCCTCACAAAAATGTGATCTCAAATACTGCAAGTAATTTTAAAGCCTGTATTACACCTTTAACTGATATAGATATGCTGAATGAGGTCACTTTTGCTTTAGATCTTTTACAAGTTTTACCTAACAGATTTCTGAATAGTGGGGTTTTCTAGCTTCATGTTGTTTTGATCTATTTCACAATTTATCTCTAAAATAATGTTAATAGAAGTTTGGAAACAAAAAGTGTGTACTATCTTGATTTTACCTGTTGCAGTAATAGACTGCATTGTTTGGATCCAGTTCTATAGCCCTAGTATAACAATCCACTGCAGCGCCATAATTTTCTTCTTTCATGTGATTATTACCTGAAATAAATTATAAAAATCTCTTAAGTTATTAAAAGATACAGTGCCATGAATGAAAGAAATACAGCATTCACATTATAGCACCTATATAAGGTAGTTATGATAGCACTTTTTTGAGATACATTCTCTTGAATAGAAATGGCAGGGAATAATGCAAATACAAGTATCTCCTATGTCTGTAAAGTTTATTATGTACATTATAGTCCACCACATAAACCTTCCCCTTCTCATCTTGCTACTTCACACTTTCCAGCAAGTTTCTACTGTTAAGCCAAGATCAGTCTGTTGAGAAGTGTAATTGTAATTGCAGTTCCATCCTAACACAGATTCATCAGTCTTAACTATCTTTGTAAGCCTCGTAATCCAACAGGCTATATGTTAATTCCTTTTTGGTCTCATTTTCTCAAACGTCCGAACAACTTGCTTGTAACTATGCATATAACAGAAAAACAAACAGAAACTAAGCATGTAAGCCCTACTTCTGTAATGCCACATAATTAATTAAGATAATGAGAAGTATGTGGAGCATAGGCGGTCTAAAAGGATTTGGAGGTAACATTTCTTACCAACAAAACTCAGAATTTCTTTAATGAAGTTTCAGATTTTGTATTTTTTATGTTCAGTGGAAAAGTAAAATAGAAAAATACAATTTTTCTACGGAATGAAAATTCTGCAGTAAGGTCTTTCAAAACAAAAGGTATCTTACACATTCTTTCCTCCCAACACAGGGTAGTCCTGGTATTTTCTTTCTTTCCTGATAACAGAGTAATAGAGAAGAAGTCCTAGTTCTGTGTGCCCAAGCTTAAAGTCGTCACCAGTCTTATGACTATGGATCTTTGGCCTGCTAGATCCTACAGCAGCCTTAGTTTCCCAGAATAGTCAAAAAGTTGTCATGGAAACTATAGACTTCCACTGACGTCTTTGTATTTTGGCAAAATATTTCAACCTTTTCCCAAAATAAGCAAGAGAAGGGATAGATCAACAGCTTACTACAGATATAGGTACTGCCTTAGCAAAGGCTGGAAAAGTTGAATCAGTGCAACATTTTGTCTCCCACAGAAAGCAACAGACTGTGGAGCAAGCAGTCCTAGGTGCCTGTACTAACTGAAAACAAGTATACTTGTATTTATTTGTGAACACAGAGAGATTAGTAAACAACCAGATTTAAGTAACCAAGTATCATCAAGGTAGTACAAAATCACCTCTTCCCAATAGTGACACTGCAACTACAGTCAGCAATCCCTGCCCCTGAGAAGGGAACCTGAAACTCTAACTGCATGGGTACCTTCAAAATACACACAGAATGTAACCCTATCCGTTCCATTTCTACAGGCCCACCACCTACGCGTTTTTACTTAACGTAAAGGTCTGTATACTAAATTCTGTTGTCAGCTAAAAGACTTGAAAGTTAGTTGCACGCAGTGAGATTGCAGCAGGTAACATTCCTCTAAACCTAAACTGCCATCAATTTGGCAATTGGAAATTCTGGTACTGCTCTCAACTAAAGATGACCTGGGGTACAGGGCTAAGTTGGAGCTAGTATCAGTGGGGACCTTTCGTGCTCTCTATCTCCAGCTCAAAATTGGCTAATGGAAAACAGAAAAATAGCTAGACCTATTTCTGCAGAGATTAAGCAATTCAGGACAAAAGGAAAAGCAACTGTAATAGTTTAATGATAGACCAAAAAAAAAAAAAAAAAAAAAAGAAAAAAAAAAAAAAAAAACACCACAAACTTTTGAATGTGTGTCCTCTGTAAAAAAAAAAAACACAAAACACCACATACTTTTGAATGTGTGTCCTCTGTAACAAAAAAAAAAAAACCCCTAACTATTGTTATAACTTATATTGCGATAATACCTAGATCCTTTTAGGATCAAGCTGCTGTTAATACTATGCAAACCTGCATGTAATTGGTGTTCTTAAATACTTTGTGTTAAGTCAAAGTGTCAAGTGATACACAAAGCTAGACAAGTAAATCCAAGTATTTACTAGTTGGGTGGGTGTATTACTTCCTGGTATTATAACAACCAAAAAAGAAAACTCAGCAATCTGATCTTGTTTTCATTAGCCAGTTTCTACGGGTACTTGGGCTGGTTTGAGAGCAGAGCAGGAGCAGACAGGTGGCCACAAAGGTGAGGGAAGTTATTCCATTGGTAAAGGACATACAGATAGCAATGAGAGAGTTACGGAGTTAAGAATAACAGTATTATTATAGAAGATATGGGTCATATCTTACCTCGTCTATTTCCCTAACTCAGGGCAGAAAATACTCATAACTGAAAAGCATGCTAGCGGTGATAGTTAATATATATGTAAAAATCAGGATTATTATGACAAGAGCAGCACTAGAATACAGGTCAAGAAGTTTAAATTTTATTAGAGGAAATTAACCAGAGGCATTTCAAGCAGGTCCAAACTGCTTACTAATTCCCCTGCTAGCTGCGACTTTAAATGGCCCTTTGTCAAGGTTTAGACCTGTTCAATTTTTTTGGTAGCGACATGGAATCGCTTTGGTTACGCCACACAAAGGCTAACACATAGCACGCATTGATTTCATTTCATTTCCTCAGCCTATTTCACAAACCCCTGTGGGCTAATAGATGACAAGACACAAGCCACAGGTTTAAAACAAGCACTGCTCTAACACCCACACCTGGAAAGCACCGAGCATCCGTACAGTCCAATATCCATATGGAGCGCTACAGGTATTCTTCACTTTCCATGAGCTGACAGTAACAGATATCAAAACGAAAAGCCAGCATGCACAGCAGGTAATGTTACAACTTAAAAACTAATTTTCAGTTATGACCTAACCTTGTTTGAGCTCTTATCCTTAGAATTAAAGAGCTAATGAACAACTTCAACAATAAGGAAAACAATTTCAGAGCCAGTAATGTACTACATGCACAACTACAGACGACCAGTTTTAAGGTAAAACAGACACGGAATTCATTCTCAAAAACAGCAGAACTTTTTCCACATCTTTATCCTGAAAATTCTGCGGGGATTAAAACTGCCTTGCAACTAGCAAATTACTTAGGTTTCCTATAAAACTCAAATATCTGAAAATCCAACAGGTCTTAAAACATGTGATTTCTGAAGCATCAATCCACCTAATGACAATTCACATCAGTCCTCGGTGCTACATGCCTTTTTTTTTTTTCCTTCCCCTTCTTTTTTCGGGGAGAAATAAAATGGATTTCTTCCTGGGTAGCATTAGTGAAGACTTCTATGGTACAGCTGCTTTTCCTCATGTAACAACATCTATCAAAGGGAAAATAAACAACAGGCTTTTCTGCAGTTTTTACAGAGCACAGAAATGATTTTCACATCTGTGAAATACTAACCTTAGTAAATTCATGAATTTTTTTCTGTTGGTTTCAGCTGCATCAGCTCTCTACCAATGTTTTAATACTCAGCTAGCACATAATCCTTGACATCACATAACATTTTCAATATAACGTAGAAACTCGTACAGCAATTCCATGGACAAATAGAGAAATTCATAATATAATCAAACACTAACTGTTCATTTTTTAAAGCTTACTACTCAGGAATGTAGCAGAATGCTACCCTGTTATCCCTTAGATTTTAAGCAACCTCCTGTACAAGAGAGAGAACAGACAATATTTTCTTAAACTACAGATGGCACAAATCACTTATCCCTCTTACAACACAATAATCACTACAGAATATAAGCTTTTGTGTGGCATATGTGTTGCCCAGCTGCTGTACTATCACTATCCATGATAATCCCAAAATCTTAGTAAAGGCTTAAGATGTGGAGCCCAGAAGGCCAATCACATCCTGGGCTGCATCAAAAGTTATGTGGCGAGCAACTCAAGGGAAGGGATTCTGCCCCTCTGCTCTGCTCTTGTGAAACCCCACCTGGAGTACTGTGTCCAGCTCTGGTGCCCCCAACACAAGAAGGACGTGAATCTGTTGGAGAGGGTCCAGAGGAGGGCCACAAAGATGATCAGAGGGCTGCAGCCCCTCTCTTATGAGGACAGGCTGAGGCAGTTGGGTCTGTTCAGCCTGGAGAAGAGAAGGCTGCAGGGAAATGTTATAGCAGTCTCACAGTACCTGAAGAGGGGCCTACAGGAAAGCTGGAGAGGGACTTTTTGTAAGGGCAATGGCTTGAAACTGGAAGAGCATAGATTTACATCAGAAATCCTTCACACTGAGGGTGGTGAGACACTGGGGCAGGTTGCCCATGGAAGTTGTGGATACTCCATCACTACAGGAGTTCAAGATCAGGTTGGATGGGGGCCTTGCACAACCTGGTCTAGTGGGAGGTGTCCCTGCCCATGGCAGGAGGGTTTGAACTAAATGATCTTTAAGGTCCTTTCCAACCCAAATCATTCTATGATTCTATGTTTATTGCTGCACATATTACAAACCTTCATCCTTCAGTTGGTCAGCCTTTTCAACATCCTCTGGTAAAGAATCTGAGAGAGGCAGCATGTCATTCTGTTTGTGAAGAAAACAAGATTTTTTTCATTAAAACATAAGGCTTGATTTTATTAAAAATTTATTTAATCCTAGGCAGCACTGTATCAACAACCAACCAGATTTTCTGTAGTGCAGAGGAAGTATGTGCATCATTAAAGCCTACTTAGAAGAGCTTGATTTCAAGAGCTTGAGTTCTGCTACTAAAAAACTCTTATGGCTCACCACACATTTTAAGGACATCAAAGGGAAGAGAGTGGGTATGTCTGCACAGTCTTGGTTTTCTTACTTCTGACTCTCCTATTTGCCATCTCACACAGGAGATCCCAGATAACACTTAGTATTGGTACAGACATTTGAAGTTCCATTTTAAGGTTACTGTTCATGGAGATGTTTTTAAAACTGAAAGCCTACCATTTCCAGAAGGGGGTGTGAAGCATCAGCAAACCACGAGTGACCTCAAGTACTTCACAGACATTTATCTCTGGGAATTGCAAAATTGTTAACTGAAGGATAAAATCCTTCAAGTAAGAATAAGACACCTACTCTTTAGTAATTTTCTACACGGAACTGTCCTTGTCTAGCTGAAATTAATTCCTCTCACTGCCCCAAGAGATTCTCAGTCTGCTAGCTTTTATGGAAATTTAACTTTTTTTTCTGTTTTCCCTAAGTTTCCACATTGTTTTGACTTATATAGCACTTTAAGGTTGTGTACGTAATATGAAATCCTTGCACAACAAATCTAGAGCAACTCCAGAATCTAAATTAAATTCTTACCTTGTGAAAAGAATTTGTGAACATTTCTATCAAATGCTGCGGAGGTGCAAGATGAGTATCATCCAAGTTGATCTTAAAAACAGTCTCCAGACACTGAATTGCAACTTACAAGAAAAACAAAACAAAACAGTCACCAGTTTCTCAATAGAAGTATAATTTCACCAATTTATTTATAAAGTTGTGATTCATTTCCGTATTTATGTAGTTAATCAGGTCTTCGGAACATATCATAAAATAAAGAGAGGCTACCTGATCACCACAGAACTGACTGGCTGAAAAATAGTATAAGCTATACAGAATCCATACATAGTTCAGCTATTACTCTTAAACCAATTGAAAACTTTTATTTGAATTCTTTCAACCATTTAATGTCTTTTTTTTTTAAAAACCTAAAAATGCGAGGATTTAACAAAAGTACCACAATTCTTAATACAACTGTGCACGTGTCACACATCCCACCTCAAATGACACAACGGCCACATATTTTTTTGGTGTGACAGCTGGAAGAAAATGGCTCATGTTTACTGTAAATAAACGCAAATATTCACTTGAAGACACCATTTATTAACGAAACGTTTCATTAATCATAAGGTTTTATCCTAATAAAAAATAAATAAATCTACCTGCAGTACCATTTCACGTGTTCTACTGCGTAAGGATTAAACGGCCTGCCCAAACCTGCAATAACTCAAATAAACTTGCAACAAGCAATTGTAAAAGAAGTAGAACCAAATACCTAACTGAAGTTTTAAGTGTGCTTACATACATGTCCAAAAGAAGATCAATGGCAATTACTGTATACAAGTCTGTATACATATGTATTCTGTGAATTATAGCATCTCAATTTTTATCATTTTACCCTACCATCTTGACAATCTAGTAGAATATTTTTATTAAGGTACATCACCTAAATGTTTTAGACTGAAAACTGACAAGGAACAAAGAAAAGTCTTTGTAAAGTCTAGTTTGAACAAAAAAAAAATATTTTTTAAATTCGAAATACAGACACCTAGGTGCAGCTGAATTCAAACTAGAAATCAGTAAAAATTGATTCTTAGAATTTAAATGGAAATTCAGTCCAATGTTAATATAATAAATATAATTTTAATTCTTATTTGCATTATAATGAATCTGAACACTGACCCAAAACTTAAAAAGTTAAATTACTGAAAGTTAACAACAGGACCACCAGTTTGGGGAGCCTATTTTCTGTATCACAGCTGGGAGAACAGAGAAAGAAATAGACTCATAAAATAAACAGTAAAACCTGGCAGAGGTTTTTTTTTTTTTTTTAAACTCTGATAACATACAGTAGAAATTATTCAGAAAAAGTTAACTATGATATAAAATTAATGTTGATAACATGTAACAATTGACTGCGTTGCTACACATGCATACAACTGGCTCCTACAACCCATACACGCCAAAAATGTATCAACTTTCTGGATTATAAATATCCAGTAAGAGTACTGAAGGATTTGGGCTAAATTCCTTTGTCTCCTACTGTGTAGAAAAACTTAATTCTTGTAAAGTAAGCACTGATTATGCTGAATTCTAAATGATGTATCAATAGCACTTATTACCAGTCCTACTATAAATTCAGGGGAATTACATGTCTCATTTTTTCTCATATGACTTAATAAGAAGCCAGTAGCCATAGTACACTTACCAAAGAAAACAGTTAAGTACGCCCAAAAATTTTTTTCACCTCAAGGCATTCCCTTTCCTCAGTGTGTCATGTCATTTGTACTTTTTGCCAAAATTCACAATCCAACCCCCTCCTTTACCTTTTTCAAGGCATTAAATCTGTGACAGCAACTCTACTATACAGAAGATTTTAACGAGTGCAGTACTGTATATTATGCTTAAAGAAAATAATTCTGAATACAGTCTTATTACTAGTAAGCATTTCCGTTAAGTAATGAGCTGGTAGAGTGATCTCCCACATTTGTCCTTCAACTGAAAAATGGAATTTCCAATCCTTATGTAAGGATTGGAAATTCCAACATAGCTATCACAGACAGAACAACATTAGGAGCTCTTATTGGATGAATCCACAGATTAGAACAATAACCACTGGTTAACATGGAAGCCAACAATATAAACCTGTACAAAAGTAAACAGAGACAAAACAGAAACTTTTCCAAATCAGAAAAGGTAGTAAGTTCCAACAAGATCAGTAAGTGCACTATTTTAATGTGACACAAAAACCTGCTCCCCCATAAAGTCAAAGGAGTGAAGACTTGATTTGGTCTGAAGAGTATCTCAAGAGACTAGACTGCCAGCACCTCACTATCCCAGTATCAAAGTGAGTCACCATCAACTGCCACAAGCTCAGTATCATCCATCAGCTGGGTAAGGCTTGCTGCACCACATGAGGCATTACCCTAAGATTTTTCCCACATCTATTTTCAACGGCCAAAGTTACCCATTCTCCCTGTTATCTCCATCCTCACACACACTTTCAGTGGCCTACACTGTTGCTGAAGCTTGTACTGATGTCCTTGCAAACCAGTATGATACCTACCTCCCTGCTGAACAGCAAGAGGCTAACACGAAGACCTACTTTGTGACAACAGGAGCACTTAGGCTGTGCTGGAGCCCAGCTCAGTATCCCTAGTGCCACATAGCTCTGGGATTTCTTGCTGTCCAAGAGCCACAAGCAACATCCAGGCATCACAGCAGACATGTAGGCTGTTGATCACTAGATAATATTAACTGGGCTGCTGAGGCCTCTTTAGTACTCTGTATCATCTTATTCCATCTTACTTATAACATTCCTCATCTCAAGTATTACACACACCCCTTGCCTTAAGGGGTGCATTCCACTGCTTTGGTAACACTGCCTTTAAGAGAAATTCACAGAATCACAGAATTATTGAGTCTGGAATAGACCTCTGAGATCATCAAGTCCAGCCTATAACCTAACACCACCACCTCAGCTAGACCATGGCACGAAGTAAGTGCCACATCCACTATTTATTGTGGTACATTGACCTTAGAGGTAAGGAAAAAAGTAACGGTCTTGTGCACGTTGTACAGTTTCTGCTTTAATCCCACTGGAACAGGTGTTATAGATCAGGAAAAAAAAAAAAACAGGAACTGCAAACAGGATAGAGAAATAACTGCCATTTAAACACCCTGTCTAAAACAAATTGTGAGATTTCTAGTTCATACCATAGAGTTCAGCATTAACCACCTGAGATCTGTATCACTGCTCTAGATCCTAGGTTGTAGGGGAGTACCTTGTGATTACTCTGCTGTTTCAAAATAAGGCATTTTTATTCATCATGCCAGTACAAAATTCCTAGATGAAATTTAGACTATTGACATTGCTATGTAATTCAAACATGCAGAATGCAGGTTATCAATATAAACGGAGTGTGAATACACGCTAGACTTCTGTTTTCATAAATTCTCAAATTCATTTGTCATGTTCTAGCTCTTTTGGGGTGTTTTTTACAGGGAATGGGAATTCCTGACACAGACAATCAATCATACATTGTTTTATCTTTTCATAGACACCAAGCAGGTACATAAGGTAATAATGAAAAACATCAGCCAATTTATGTCTCCACCTAACATTAAAGTCTTCAATGTGTGGGACTCCACATGCACTAAAGATATTTTGTACAACTGAGTCAATTATTCAGAATGCCCGCCTCCTATCCTCTTAACACACAGCATATGGCACTAGGCTTTTGGCAGGGTACAGCTCTAAAATTCGGATTTCATATCTGTATTAAAATGGTAATTTTTACATCGGCATTTAAGCACAACTGAGGTTTTGTAATATTCTTTGTTCAGAAAACAGAATCTTAGAATTCATTCCTTCGTACAGACATTAGCTAAGGCTGCTCTAAGGTGTGTCATCAGATATAAACTTTCAGACATAACCCAAGGTTTATCAGCTTCATTATAAAAGCAAAAGGAATGCTCTTTATCTCTCATTATTTGATTTCAAAAAAAACTGCTTTCTTTCATCAGCTGAACATTACGGTAAGCTCATTCAGGTTAGATTCATGGATGACCACCAATTTTCAAATGTACAAAATGCTCCAGATTCTCATGTAAAACAAAATCTTTTGGCTTTTATTCTTTTGTGAGTATCCTTTGAGCACCATGATACAAATGTGTCTTTCGTGCTTACAGTAGTCAACAGCCATACTGTGAAACCAATAGATACTGGAAGGAAGCATACTCCAGGTTTGTAAGTTTAAGCCTCTGAGAAGCCAGCCTTATTTTGCATCTCAGGAAAGTCTACTCTCCACACCTCAGATTTCAACTAGCTCAGTAATCGTCGGCCTGGATGTCGTTCATTGCACCGCTGGTCCTAGACTACCGCTCTTACCTCCAAATTCCTCCTCTGGTTGGTTGACTTAACCAAAGACTGCCTGAAACTGTGCAGAGATCTTTTAAATAGATGCTAGAAAAAGCTCATTGCAGAATTAAGACTTTTTGTTCTTCTCTTGCTTAATTCCACATTGTGAAACCAGCTGCCATGAAGTCTCCAGGAATTGGGGAAAAAGGAGTAAGAACAGTACGAAGCGGAAAGACAGACACTATGAAGTTACAAAGACTTAATGAATGCCTGTCAACAGAGGAATATACAGAGAAGTGCATCATTCTGTAGCAATGCCTACAGGTAGATGCACTTGGATGTATGGTACAAACTATACCATACTGAAAATATTCACTACCGTGCACTCTTTGGAATCACTAATGTGAAGTTCTTATTTTATATATTCTTAGGATCTCTAAGACTTCCTTCATAAATTACATGGAATTCTTGCAAGTATGAAAAAGAGTTCTTCCTATACACCAAAATCAATATACAGTAATTGTCTTACTTCTTCCGCGGCCAGCACAGGCACAAAATGCAACAAGAAACCAAGCATACAAGCAAAGAGAAAAAGAATCAGCAGGCAAAAATTTGTCAGATACACAAACAAATCATTACCATGGTCCACATTACGGCACTGCTTACCTTGATGAGATTCTACGGATCTGTTGCTCAAATACATAGCATACATTTTGAAACTTTAGATCATTTTTTAAATAAGAGATGTTTTCAAATTAATTATCTCAGATATCTTAAGATCATGATCTTATTCACAGATAGTGCATCTGGTGGCAGTTGCAGTTAGGTCACTCTGGTTACTTTCCGTGATAATATACATCAAGCAGTTCAACACATATGGGTACATACTACGGGTTCATATCACACGTACTACATTATTACATACTATGGGTACATATCACACACATATGTAAATAAGAACACTGATCACTGACCTTCCAAGCTTTCTTGTTCATCTGGAGTGAAAGTATCCATCTGACTCTGTTCTCTCAAGAAATGGATGACTGCATAAACTAAGCGCTTGACTGATGACATTTTGAAACTGGTGAGTTTCTCCTGTGTCTTGAAAACAACAGGATCTCTTGCTTCTGAAAAATGAATTCCCAGATTATTCCAACCTGCCACTGACCTCACTAAGAAGTATACACAACACACAAAAAAGTTACCCTTCACCAGAAACCCCACTCAAGCGACACCTTGAAACAAGTGGCAAAATGGTACGGATTAGAGAACTACAATCACCTAGTCTAACTGACACCAAAAGAGAACCGGTTTCCTCAGATTCATCCCAAGTGGGAGAGTTTACTGAGGCTAAAATAATTTAGCTACTTTTTTTAGTTATAGCTTGGATTTACTTTCTAAGACATAAGCACTTGGAAACAGAAGCACATGCCGAAATCAAAATTCAAAAACCACACTGGTAAATACCACATAAAGAAACGGACTTTAATAACAGGCAATCTGTTCTCTGACATGGTGCTGCTGAACCGCGTCTATTCACTTCGGACAGAAAAACTGGAACGCTGTGACCTCGGTGCACGCTTGTGATTAGTGACACTACCGGCTCAGTCTGATTCGCATTCAGCAAACCAGTTACATAACTTCGAGGAAAATTTTAGTTTCAACTTTCCAAGTTGTTTCTCCTTAAACCACTTCGATTTAGAAGGGCACAACCTAACCCAAGTCGCATGGGAAACCTGCTTAAAAAAGAGCGTTGAACGAATGGCAAGACCAAGGCCAACGCTCACCAAATTATTTCCTCTCTGCAACCCCCGAGCAAACCGACGTGCGGCCGAACGCAGGCAGACGCCACCGCCGCCGGTCGCTCGCCAGAGGGGAGGCTACCGGATGTGCGCAGCGGCGGCGCGCGCGCCCGCCCGCCGTGTTC
>VWZK01019283.1:122820-135451 GCA_013396935.1 Baryphthengus martii | reverse complement strand
GACGGGGCGGGCGGTGGGCTGCAGGTGTGCGGGGCATGCAGGCAGACAATAGGGCAGGAAACTTTCCAGTCTCCGGGGTTTATTGCCTCTGCTCATGGCGTGTTTCCCGCTGTCCGCCTTCCCTGAAATAACCTCCGTTTTGTACAACTTCCAGGTGGGCAAGGCGGGTGAGGCGAGGTCTCTGCCTTCTCATTCTTACGCCTAGTATCAGACACATGCTGCAGGAGAAGCGGGCAAGAAAACAATAGAGGGCTAAGGCTGTAACAGTGGGGCTCTTCGCGAGGTGTGTGTGAAGAGAGACGGGGCACTGTGTTTCTAATGGCTTTATAAAAAGGTGTGTCACTACTTCACATGATACGAAGGGCAAGACAGGTACAAAGATATTGCCGGAGGGTTTTGAAATAAGGGATTAATTTTTTTCTCTGTAGTGAATACTAATGCTAAGTGGACCCAGAAAGGCGATGTGGAAGAAGGCTTCTAGGCAGTTCCAGGTGGACTAGACAAGTGAGCATTATTGGAGAAACTGAGAGGGCAGAAGAATATAAAAGCGAAGGACCAGACTAAGTAGGAAACGTGAAATAATAGGAGTGTCACAACTTAAATACGTTATGGTAATGAGAATGGAGCAGGATTTGATTGTAAAATGAAGAAGATGGTTACCCCTTGTGGACTTTTGAGTAATGACAGTTGTGTGCTTACTGCATAAAATGTACCAATTTTGTCCTATTTCACAGCCTTTGTTCAGGTCAAAGTAAGATTGAGGGGTATTAGCAGTTAGAAAATAAGATTCAGAATCTGTTCTTTTCATAAGGCTCCTGTTTTTGTAAATTAATTGACCAGTTTACTGTTGTCAAATAAAGTGCACAACTATTTTCCTAACATACGTTTAGATTCTTTTTGTATAGTCGTTTTCACCATTGTCCATATTGTGTTGAATGTCCTTGTTTGTCAGGACGGATTTTTAAAGAAAAGGGAAGGGAAAAGGGAAAGGAAAGGTCTATCGTTGCTTATCATTCACATTTGAAAACTAAAGATCGCTCCTTTTTAAGTAATAATAAAGTATTGAGTATTGAACATTTTTTTTTTTCCATCACTTGTAAGTACAGTGGAAAATGATCACTGCAGTTTAATTATGATTTAGGTTTTTTTTTCCAGTCATCATTTGAGCGTGCCCAAAGAATTGTTTCACAAAAGAGAGTGATCTTGAATGCCTGATTTTGACCTCTAACTTTCAAAAGTTAATCAATTGGTCACAGAAACATTGAACAGCAAAAATTCTCAGCTTGTCTTTTTTTTTCTAAAGGCACCTTAACATGAGATAAAAATGACAGTTCTTAGTAAGTTTCAAGGTTCGTGCCTTATGTTGAATGCAGCTACATTAAGGGTTTGATTCTTTTGGTTAAGAGGCAGTTTTTGGAGGGAGGCTATTTCCAGTTAAGTACTTGTTCTACTGGAATCCAAAAGATGCAAAGATTAATATTTGGTTCAACAGAATACATGGAAAAAGGCAAGCTAAGAAGTAGATTACTTAAATACAGTAGCCTGTTTCCTTTCTGAGGATATACTTCTAAGTGAAAAAAAACCCAAACTGAATAAAGATAGACACGTTGATTTAAATACAGTGTGTGTATATCCTTTTATTAAACTATCAAGTCCAACACCTCAGCAACAGCAAGGGCCAGACAGGACACTTGGAACATTTTCCCCTTTCCCTGTGCTCAATGGACTATACAACCTCCTCTGTACTGCAACAGCATTTTTTATTCCTAAGGTCAAAAGCAACAACTGTGACCCTTCTAACCACAACAGGCTCTAGAAGAACAATTTGTCTACCAGACAGAGTTTGCAGAACAAAATTCTTCCCTGGCCTGAGACTGAGACAAAGATACCAGGCTCGGAAGCATTTTATGGACTGAATTTGACCTACAGAGCACCAGTTGGACCACACTACAGCAATGTAATTAATGTCTTTTGAGGAGATACCTATTCCATCATTCTCTGTATAAAGGAAGAAATGTGTGGCCTGGAAAGATTTCTTGTAAATGGTTTTAGTTCAGAAATCTGTCCTTTCTTCTAATGGAGCCAGGATCAGGTACCTCAGAAAGTATGCAAGATAGGATGAAGATTCAGTGTTATTTTTTCAGAATAGACTAGGAAGTGGGGTCTTCCTAAAAGTTGTCTCATATGATCATGTACAAAATCTTGGCCAGTAATATCATTTTACATTGAAACTACCTCCTAAAACTGTGCTTGATCTCTTCCTGAGTTATGTCAGAAGTGATGATGGGGAAAAATTGATCCCTGTTCCTTCCCTCCATCTTTTTCATGATTGTATAAATCTCGATGCCCTGTTTGTTTTTTTTTCCTCCCAATCTGAAGAATCCCAGTCTGTTTTGTTGCTCTTTGAATGGAGTCCATTGCTCGCTGCAGCCAATTGTTACTAACTCATGAAGACCTAGTAGAACAGGAAAAGGTTTTGGCAGGTGGGAGAACAGAAGAAAGAGAATTTATAACTGTTGGAAAGATTAGAACTGCACCATAGTACATGTGTGCTTCGTGTTATTACAGAGTGGTGTAACAAATCTCTTGTTTTCTTCTCTGTTCCATGTCTACTAAATCCTCTTATTTCTTTCTTTTCAGCTGCTTCATGGCTGATGTTTTTGTTTAACTGCTGTGTCTCCAGAATTACTAGATCTACTCACAGCTCATCACTGTGTATGTGAAGTCAGAAGTACCTGTCACTTCACATTTATTAAGATGAAATTCACTTTGTTACTGGTGTTAAACTTTACTGTGTGACATTGTTTCACATCTTTTTGTAGCTGCCTTTAGTACACTGCACTATCATCAGTACATTATCAGTAAATTTTGTCTCTTCATTAATCTGACCTTTTTGTAGATGAGGTATAAATATGTGAAAGAATGCAGAACTCAGCATGGAAACCTGCAGGGCTCCACAGTTCACCTAGTTCAGCTCAGAAAAATGAGCAGCCTTTTCTGTTTCTTTCCTAGCTTTTAACCATTTATGCTTAAGAAGACCTCCGTTCTTATCTCAGAGCACCATGGTTTCCTTAGGACCTTTTGGTCAACAGTCTTTAGAAATGAGATAGATTATGTTAACTGATCTTTGCCTATTGTGACTCCTTCAAAGAAGTCCAAGAGATTTGTGAGTCAAGATTTCCCTCAGTAGAGAAGACTTTTCCAGTACAAGTTTTATGTGTTTAGATCAGGAGGGCAAGTTGAGAGTGGGGAAATTACGCTTGTCTCTGAGCAAAATACAATTAGGGCCTTGTGTTCGTCATACCATCTCTAAGAGAGTTCTGTCTTTAACAGAGACATTTTTTTATTTCTTGGCCGTACTTATCATGCTGGAACAATCTTTCACACAGTCTGGAACCAGCCTGTGAAGCACTCAGTGTTACTAAGTCACTGTTCACTCAAAAAAACAGAGCAGAAAGCAGGCCTCATTTGCTTTCCCAATTTGTGGTGCCGAGCAGACACACTGTAGTACTGAGTGCAAGGATTGAAAAATCATGGCATGCTGTAATTCACTATCTTCCCAAGAAGAACAGTGACTTTAAACGGTGCAGGTAATTGAGATCAGGTCATCATCTGAGTTTTTCAGCTAACTAGTCATGGCTAAGAGCATTTCTCCTTCCTTGGACTGAATGGGACTTAAGATCAATGGGAAATCGAAGGGTATTTACATGGTACAGGCTGAACTCATTAACGGTGGGTGTAAACCCAATAAATCTTTTATGTTTACAAACCCTCCTCAGCTTTCTCTATCCTGCAGCACCTCTTCCTTTTCAGTTGGAGTCAACAAGCTGTTACTCATGCATTAGCTGATTGCATTCAAATACTGAACTGGCAGCAGTAGTGTATGCTATTTGCACGTTATCTGGTGTTTATTGCTGGCATCATAGACATATGTTAAACACTTATGCAGCAGCACCTGAGAGCGCTGTAGGGCTTTAAAAGCAGTATTTTTTCATGGTGCTTTCAGAGTTCACCTGTGTCACAGATATTTGACATGGTTTGGTTTAGCAGCAGTTTGATTTATTAATAGAATGAGGTAAATCAAAGGCTGATTTTAGTAGTACTTAATGATTAATTAACTTAAATAATAAGTGATTTAGTAAAGTATGTTGTAATAAAACAGTGACTTAATTACTTATTTGAGAATAACAAGATTCACACTTACTACAAGGTACCTTTAAATCAAAGTATGTACATATGCATATATATACATGTGTATAATGACATGCATATGCATACCTGTATAACTACATGCATATCCCTACATATGTATATGCATTAACTACTGGAGAGAGTCCAGAGGAGGGCAACGAAGATGACTGGGGGCCTGGAGCACCTCTCTTGCGAGGAAATGTTGAGAGAGCTGCGACTATTTAGCCTGGAGAAGGGGAGACTTTGAGGACACCATATCGACGTCTGCAGATACCTAAAAGGTGGATGCAAGGAGGATGGAGCTGGGCTCTTTTCAGTGGTGCCGAGTGAGAGGATAAGGGGCAATGGGCGCAAGCTGGAACATAGGAGATTTCCATCTAAATATTGAGTAAAAACTTCTTTACAGTGAGAGGGCCTGACTTTTGTCAGTTACGTTTCCATTTTGGCCTAGCTAAGGTGATGTAATAATCTGGTTTGCACATGCCCAGAACTTGCTAAATTTTAGGCCATGATTCAAGTACAGTGTGTACCATGATTCAAGTACAGGCTCTCAGAGGATTGATTGATGGTTGTTGCTGTTCTCAGGTGATAAAGAGGGGAGTAGGAGTCAGGTGCCTTGAGGGTGCATCTCAGCACTCTGTTTTATGGCTTATGATCTATGCTGGGTTGTCAGGAGATATTTTTCATTGTTGTCCCCAAAGCGTAGCAGAAGCAGGAGCCAGATATGTTAAGGGGGTGCCTTAAAGCTCTGTACACTGCCTTTCACAATCCATGTTTGACTTTCCAATGGATTGTTCTGTGACTGAGGGAGGAGGAGTTTCACCCTGTACTGCGTGGCCCATGAGCGGGGGAGATTCATGCCACCACAACCTGATGGTAGAACCAAACAATAAGGTAACTCTAATGAGCACCTCCTGCATCAAATTCACTTACTGTCTGCGGGCGAGTGTTGAAAAGTCTCTCAACTTCCTAAGACCCTCCAAGCAAATTGTGCTGCGATGGAGTTTGCTGTGACACAGAATGGGTTTGAAGCCTGTTTAGTAGTCCTAGGAATATTGGGTTGGGGTTTGCTTGGCTCTTTGGGTTTGGGTTTTTTTAGAACTGTGGATAACATAATTTTAGAGATCAGACGCTCTGTAGAAACAGTACCCTGACACTTTTATGTGTCGATTACATAGATTACAGCATGGAAATAACCTCCTCTTAAAAAAGTTGATCATAGTAGTTTCCAAATTCCTTTTCTTTAAAGACTGTTGGAGGGGCCTGGAGGAAAGGGAGAGGGTATAACTAAGTTGTAACATATTATGAACGTATATGAGCTCCTGCTTAAAGTTTGGATTTTCTGTTAGCTGCCACAGTGCCTTTTTCAGTTGCTTTGCTGTTGATGTTAATTATGCTGGAGAAAGTAGTGGACATTTGTTGTCAGATAGTAAGATCGTAAGAGCAGGGCTGAGGATAACATATTTATCAGTAAAGATTTTAAAATGTTTGTGTAACTTGCAGCTTTTTTTGAATCACTCACATTGATCTGAAGAGCTAGAAGCATATCTATTACAGGAGTACAATCAATGTAGCCTAGACAATGAATTGTGTTACAGAGAATCCTGTTTTTTTCTGAAAGATATAGTGACAAAATTATTTGTTCAGTGTTAAAAGGTGCTAGATTTCTTCTATTCCCTCAAATACAGTTTAAGGAAAAAAAACCAAAACCAAAACCCCAACAGTTTCTAATAGTGGTTATAGAGTTTTAAGTGAGGAAATGCTAAACACGTTATCTTTTTGCTATAGTGAAATCTGTCTGTGCCACAGTCACGACACAGAGCCAAGTACTTTTCTAAGGAAAATGGCCCAGGAATTCAAGGCATGTGTTCACTGTTCCGTACACTGTCAAGAGCCAAACAGATGAAAGGACTGAGAAGTGAAGTGTAATGTGGACTTCAAATGTGTTTGTCCAGCAGGAAAAAGCGATGGCATGTATTGTGAGGTTCTAGTCTCAACTGACATAATGTTTCCCTGTGATCAGTATTGACCTATTTAACTGTAATTTGCTTTTTCTGTCTTGGACTTTTTCCTGGCCACCCCTCACTTGCTTTTCCCTTGGGTTACTCCGTCCTCTGCATTCTTTGCTTGATTTTTGTCCTTGCTTTACTATAAAATATACAATTACTTCTTGTCTGAAACTGTGAATCAGAAGAGAAACAATTATTAATATTTATTTAAAATTCAAGGAAGAATTAAGGATCTCTAAATAATACAAAGATTTTTAGCCCCTTAAATTTGTCTTATAATCTGCTCTGAGAACACAGACCAACCGAAATGTATCTTAAGTTATATTAGACGCTGCTGAATACTTACTGTAGCTTGCATCTGAAATACTTTTTAACTTCTTTGTGTAAAGAAAAAACCAAAAATCTCCATTCCATATGAGGCCTGTGTGATATCATTTACATATGTTTGGTAGCCCTTGAGTCTTACCTTCAGGGAAATGCCAACATACAGCATATATTCAAGTGCTAAATAATTTGTCCGCTCTGTGGAATCCAAACATTGAGACTGCGTGCATGTTGATGGCACATACCTGATGAATATGGTCTTCATTTGCAGGATGCTGGCTTCCAGCACACAACACTGGTTCTCCTGCAGCCTGTGAAACTGGGGAATGTTGCTTGACCAAGATCTTGTGTGTGGTTTCAAAGGATAGGTCTTACTGTTCTTAATTTTAAATTGTCAGCTTTTACAGAGCTTCATACAGTAAATCACTGATTGGAGAAGTTGTTCATTGTGTTCAGTGCGATTTGCAAATCTGCTCTTACATCCGTAGGAATGTCCCCTGAAGGACCCCATAAGGTAGGTGCAGGAAGAGAAAATTAATTGTGTTTATTTGCCATTGGAGTATTTAAAAAGCAGCAGATGACTGAATTTGAGACTCTTCTCTCTCTGTCTGTCTTTCTCTCTTCTCTTTAAAATCTTAGCTCCCACTTTTCCCCTGAAGCTCTTATCCCAGATCTTTTGTAAGCAGAGAATATAGTTTTCCATCTACATGAAGCTCATATTCTCTGTTTTTTGTGTGGCTACATGAAACTGAGAGATCTATAAGCAAGTATAATAAACTGGTCTGTATATGTGTTTCTCATTTTTTAATACACTTTGTTCTGTAAAATTATGCTTGTCATTGTAACTAATACGGTTTAGGGGAAGATTAATTTGAAAACTGGAAGTACCATTAAAGAGTTTTGAATGGAGTCATAGCTATCCATATGTAATCAGAGTTAAATGAGGCTTAAATCTTGACCGTATTATAAAGTCATTATCAGCTGTACAAGCATATTGTGGACAAGCTTGCAGGTTTTTGCATTTGTATATTCTAAAGCTGGTTCTACCCTTTGCTGCTTCTGCTTCATAGATTGTGGCTTTCTTGTTTTATTTTAATAATGTCAATGGAACATGTCAACAAAGGGTTACTTGGTATGTTACAGTCATGGAAAATGTTTCTAAACAAATCAGACTTACATAAATGTTTAGTGTGTTTAAAATACTGCACACATTAAAAATCAGTCTGTAAATTCCATTGCTTTGTTTGTCTTTGCAGCAGTTATGTTGGCCACTGTATTGTTGTAATAGAGTAATATAGGTCCTTCTTTCTAAAATGAAATCAAACTTATATGTTCCAGAAGCAGCAACTAATCAAATTGTGGATTTGTTGGTAAAATAAATTACCTGGCATTCTAGTAAGAACAGCTGTAGTATTATGGAGCATTTAAATGGTATGCTTAATGAAAGCAATCATCTTGAGACTTTTGTTTGCTAATCTAAACTTAGGCATTTCATATGTGTTTCTAGCAGTAGTGCAGGCTTAGGTGGATGCTGTCACTTTTGATCCTTCATTTAGGCCAGCACAAATGTTCTGAAGTAAGACATCAGATAGATGATCGAACAGATAAGCTGCATGAAAGTCTGTCCCCTCTGCATCTCTGTGGTCCACTTCATTTTTTCAGCTATATGCTGACCCTACCAACAGTTTTGCTGCTGTCATTGATGGAGTGGGCTACAGGAACAGGAATGAGCAGCAGAGGGAGAAACAGAAACGAAGATGATTATCCTAAGGCAGTTTTGCTGCTGGACATGAACCTTATGCTTAACCTAGGCTTGTTTAGATACGTCTACTATTCTACCCTGCCCTGAAGAAAATTGAGTGTGGTATCTGAAGCAGTTCAGGCGTTAGCGACAGCCTACCCGTGGACACACAGGATAACTGCAGTATGCACGTAACATCATTTACAGACATGCATTTGGTTATCCTTCTGCTTAATTTAAACTGCATCAACTTTCTGATTGCTTAGTCCAAGCAATGGTTCACTCTTATATAATGTTGCTGCCCATTACCAAAAGCAAGCCTAAAATAATAATTGCATCTTATTGGTTCAGTTACTATTTGAAGCTGTTTGCTGTTGCATCTGGTTCCTGTCATTATTAGTAGAATTCGTTTTCCAGTTTATATCTGGAAAGTTGAAGTTTCTCTCAGTGATACAGTTTACTGTAGTATTTTCTCTCTAATAACATGACAAAGTGTAGTTGCAGAGCATTTTTGAAACAGTCATACTATTTTAGCTGTACTCTTCTTTCTTGTTTCTTTATAGTCTATTTAATCTTTAATATTGACTTTTTTTCTTCTTTATGAAAAAAATAAGATAAAGTTAGCAAATTGTCAATTTTATTGCAGTATGAAACATGGAGTTTGGTATATTTATTTATTTACAGATTTATGTAGACAAAGAATATGAAATACTAAGCCATGAAAGGAATGGCCAAGATTTCACATGTGCATATATTTTTTTTTTTACTTGCACCTTGTTTTTTATTAATCTGATATCAGTTATGTTTGCCCTAAGTATGCTCTGATTGACTGGTACCAAGGTAACAACATAGGTCTATAAATGGTTATCTGAAAAGTTTCATATAGTGATCGGTTTTGTATGAAATGTTATATTAGAGTTTCTGAAGGCTCACCTTCATTTGGGCAATTAGAAAGAATTACATGTCTTTCTGAGTTTGTACTGCCTTTGTTAATCCTCTTAAATGACTGCTGCCTTGTACCAGCAGAAGGAGAAAAGGTATCAGCATTTCAAGCCTAAGCAGTTCTACATTTTTCTTTCTCTGACAGACAGCCAGTTGCTGGCATTTGAGGCAATCATTGATGCAGCTGTCAAATTTATGTGTGTGTTAATGCAACTAGCCAACATAATAAGAAAATCAGGTTGCATCTTTTTTTAGTATTTAAAAGTAGTGCTCTGCAGTAATCAGGGACCCTGCATTCAGGTTCATGAAATCAGTCTAGTTATTAATTAAACTTGTTGGACAGACTGAAATTAATATCACCTGTTGTTGCTGTGACTCTGTGAGTTTCTGACAATACATAGTTGGCCAGTGACAGAACTGTTTTCTACACGTCTAGGTGAAGGTAATGTGTGACAGAAAGTTGTAGGCTCTCTCTAAAGAGTCTCTGCTTCATATCCAGCACTTTAGCATAGTTGTCAGATTTTATGTTGTTCAGCCTGTTGTTGTCTTTTGATACTATTTTACTTTTATTTTGACTTTAATTCACCACTTTTTTTATTCTTTCTGATATTACCAGAGGGGATTGAGTTCAGAGCACTGAACCTACTTTTGAGCAGGTTCCGCTTCGGTTCCTATGTGGTTGTACTAGAGTTGCAGTAACAATGTGTGGAAAAGTAGATGCGGTCCAGTGGGAAGCTGCTCAAGACTTGTAGACTTTAATGGCTTGTAGATTCAGTGTAGAATGCAGTGGGTTTGGGCATGAGAAACTAATACATTTTGAGAATGCTAATAATTAACCTTTTGCTTTTGTGAAAGAAGCTTCATTTATCATAAGGTTTAACTGAGATTCGAAGTTTCAGTAGTTCAGTGGAGACCTGCTAAGGCATTAATGTCAGAACTAAGTTGGTATCGGAAAGATACAACAGAGGTGGAAGGAACAGTCTCAACATAAAACATACGTTGAAATACTGCCTTTCATTTTTCGTCTTGCATACAAATAATTTTGGATAGACTATTTCTAGAGATTTTCCATTGTAGACAAGTGAGACTTCTCACAAAAAGTCCTACCTTCAAACAGAAGACCCATGTGTGGTTTTTTCGGATAGTTGGTATTTCACGCTTCTGCTTTGTTTTTCCTTCAGACTAAAATTACTTATGCTTTTATGCCTGCTCCCTGCATTCTATTCCAAAACCTAACTGAGCACTTATGCACAAACCAGACTGGTTTTGCAATACAATTAATAGAGGCACTTTGACTAGCTGAAAGAGAAAAAGGCATTTAATGTAAAACAGTGTTAAGTAAACATCTCTTTTCGTAGCAAGCTCTCTGTATGCATTCTTGTAGTTCTTTAGTTCCAGTTGAAAACATTGCCATTATTACCATAACAGCATGTGTGGTTTTTTTATTTTGTTTTTCTTTATATTATGTGACTGAAATAGGGAGGCAGGAGCATCATCCTGTGGTGCTCCTATGATCCTTCTGTGATTCTGAACACTGCAGCAAGTTTTACTCCTTGAATGCAAGCTGTCTTTTAATTAATATCAAATTATTGTCTTCCTCAAACACTACATATATAATTGATCTATGAATGTAATTGCCAGGTGAGCATCTTGTTGACTGTGTGGGTTTCTGTTAGACCCACTTCAGTCAGTTGCCCAAGTATCCTTTCCTTTATCCAACCAAGGTGAGTGTTTGTTCATTAGGGTGGGAGGGTAGAAGCCTCTACTTCTGAAGCCGATGCCTTCTTAGCTTATATTTCGAGTCATTGCTCAAAGTAATTTTATTTTTTTTTAATTTTGTCAAAAAGATTACTAAAAAGGCCGCCATTGATTTCACAGTACACTAGGATGTATGTAAACTTTTCTGCTAGCTAAAGCTGAAATACAGTTGATGCATATCATCAGAATTAATAGTACATAAAATAGTACATACACAGTAAACTTATGCACCGCTTCTGGCAATAGAGTGAAACCGTACTTAAAATCCACAACAATTAAATGAATAAATTTTCAAGCGAGCAACAACTAGAAGTTTTCCTCCCATGGCTGATTATGTGGCAGAAGTTCCTTATAAATTTGAAATTATTTGTTAAAATGAACATGACCAAATTATTTTTTGGGTGTCTTGTTTTGTTCATTTTGCGGTCTTCGTAATCTACAAATTGTTATGTGAGTTTTATTCCTTATTTCAAAAAATGCAAATGCTCTCTGCGTAGAATTTCAGTAGCCGTAATTCTGTTTTTCTTGGAAGATTGCATATCATCTTAATCTGCCCGGTTTTGTCAATATCAAAGTTTTTATTCCTGTCCACAGTTAAGTCATCCTATAGATGGAGAAGGTAGAAGACAGACCTCTGATTTGTTTAAACTTAGACTTACTTGATAGGGGTAATGACTGTGTGTGGTTCTGCTGGCCAAGCTATGGCCCTAAAAAAGACTTTGCTTTTGTGTCTGAAAATATTCTGTAATTACTAGAAGTCTGTTGCCCTTTTTTTAATGTTTACTATAAACTACCTCTTGAACTAGAATCTTACTATGCAAAGATCATTTTTATACTTTCAGGTCCATTGGGCCACGGCTTTTGTTGAGAATGACATTGGGAGCAGAAATTAGTAGCCAGCTCAAGGCTTCTTCATACACAGGATCAGGCCGAAACCTTTTGAGATGGGACCTGTCACCAGAGCAGATTAGAACAAGAACAGAAGAACTAATCCGGAAAACAAAGCATGTGTATGACAGTGTCGGGATGCTTGATACTGGAGGAGCAACACATGAAAATACTGTACGGGCCTTGGCAGATATAGAAGTGGAGTACGCAGGTTAGTGTGTGGTGTTTGTGATTCTTTCCTTAGGGCACTCCATCTGCACATAAAGAAACACTGAGAAAGTATAGTTGCTTACAATTCTGATCCGTGCTGTTCTTGTGTTAAATGCGTGGAGGCCTCTGAAGGGTCCCTCCAGCCATAATGATCTTTCAGGACCTCTCAGTAATGTCACTTGATCAGCTACATAGTTCTGCTGCTCTATTCTAGAGGCAAAAATAAGGATAAGCAAAGATGTGCTGTTAATCCCTCTCAGACATCCAGAGAACTTCATCTGTCACCTGTATTCTTTTTGCACGTGAAGTCGGTTAGTTTTCTTTTCCAGCTGTGTGCAGCCACTAGAGGACAATGTGCAACAGCGTAGACTGCAGCGGCTGTGGTATGTATAGTACAGTCAAACCTTCTAAGCAGTGATTTTTTCCAGACACTGCAGAATCTGAAGTAAGCAGGTCAAATGGAACAGTGGAGAGGTTGGTAAGAGTGGAGAAAATGTGATGGTTGAGAATGCTTTTTTGGAAGACTCCTTTACTCGCTCACTTTCATGCTATGACCTGCAAGGCCTTG
>VWZK01019283.1:78400-122447 GCA_013396935.1 Baryphthengus martii | reverse complement strand
AAAAAAAAAAAAAAAGGCAGCCTGCAGCTCAGATGATTGTACTGTAATATTAGCCTGGTTTTGCATTACTTAGAACTACAGTTTAGGCACATCCAGTGAATTGACTGCAGTTGATGGTGGCAGAAAAAATGAGTACTCTTTACCCAAACAGCTTCATGTCAGATTCAATTTTAATTGTACCAATATATTTGATACCATTTTTGTAAGCCTTTTCACCAAGGTATAAAACTCGATGCTTTAAATTAAAAGGAAAATTTTATGTTTCATTCAGAAGATAGTGGCCATCAGCTTCTCCGCATAGCCACCAAAACTCACGTATTCTGAGATGTACCCTTTTTCTCTACGTGTTACTGCAGTAAGTGAATTGTATTTAAGCTTTTAATGCTAATCTTCAAAGCTGTATGTGAAATTAGCGTAATTTACCTGTGAAAAAGCTCATGGCTTATGATTAGGATGTATTACCCCAGCAAGACTTAAATTAGAACCTTAAGGGTTCTGTGCCCTTTTCGCATGTGCTTGGAAGACTTACCCCAGTAACTGAAACTTACTAACTGGAAAGACACAGATGACAACAGGCCTTACATACCTCTTGGAAGCCACTGAAACTTGCATCATCGTGTTGAAACCTCTCGGCATGAGAATGGGGTGGAGGAAGGAGTTTCCTGTGGACTTCAAGAAGAACCATATACCCATGCTTGCATTTCAGAGGTTTCTGAAGAGCTCAGAGTATCTCAAGGTTTGATAAAACAACTTCAGATCACATAAAATTAAAAAATCTTTAAATCATCCTAAAATTTTTTTACTCTAAAACAAGCTTTTAGGGAGGTGGAGGGGAGTGAGATTATAATTTGTTTTGAATTAAGTTAATTCAGCTGGTCATAACTCATTTCTATTTTAGGATTTCTATTCAGCATCATTACAAGGCGCAATATTCCAAAGTGTATTCTAAAAAAGTAGGATTATTCAGCTTCTGACCTCTAGGAGTTCAGAATACAGCATCTTCTGTGTTTGCCTTATTGTTTCTGCTTAAACACAGAAGAGAAGATGGGACTTTGACACTATTCTCCTAACAATGTAAAAATAACTTCAGGACAGATGGGCCGGTTTGAAGTTCAGAGCTTTTCACTTTTAAATGATAACATGGAAGCATTTGTGCCAGCTATGAAGCAGTGTCAGTCTTCACTTAGAAACAGTTCATCTTTCAAAAATCATGTGTCATATTTATACACCTCTCAGTTGATTTTGTAGAAATAAGAAGATAACTAGGCTTGGGTAATAGACGGTTTCTGTAAACTGTTTATTTGTTATAATGGTTTGCAGTTTTATCCTTTGACCTATTCTTTTTTACATTACCTGTAATCACTTTATTTGCTTCAAATCTGATCTGAAGTGTCAGGTCGCTTTGGGTACTTTTTTTCTTATGTCTTCTGTAAATATCAGAAGAGAGGCAGTTCCTTATCTCTGAAGAGTTTCTAGTCTTCTGTATAAGTGTTCATTGTCTTTTATTCAAACAGTGGAAAGAAGCATGTTGGATTTTCCCCAGCATGTCTCACCTGACAAAGAGGTACGCTTAGCAAGTACGGAAGCTGACAAAAGGCTTTCTAATTTTGATGTGGAGATGAGCATGAGAGAAGATGTGTTTCAGAAGATTGTTTATTTGCAGGTAAATCACAGTGATGTCTGCATAACTTGTGGAAATGTTGATAAAATTCCAGCAGTGAAAAAACTTTTCTCTAAGGAAGTTAGTATCCACAGCACTTCTCAAGATCCCCATAATTGTGTGTATTTCCCCTTTGTCTGTACCAGTCAAATCTTTCCACTGGGAGACAGCTATAGAAAAAGGCTGTGGTTGCAGAAAAATGTAAGCATGTAACTTGGCGCTCTCAGTCTTTGCCTCACTCGTGTCGAGGTGTGTGTGTGTCTCTGTGGCTTTGATTTTTGTCTTATCTTCCAGTGAGCTGGTACAAGGAAGCTAAACTAGCAGAAGGAAAACTATCAGGAAAAATAAAATGTATTGGTTTTGCTGGCTGAGCTCCCTGAACTGATTTGCCCAGAGCATCACCAAGGGCAGAGAAACAAAATCAGCAATATAGTAATATATTTAGGTTGGCTTATACTGCTTTTGAATTTGTGTCCAAAATTGTGCTTTATTGAAGTTGTTGATAATTTTAAAGTTGAGTTTTAAGTTATGAAAATTAATGAGAACATATTACTGGGGGTGACCTCCAAAATTACCTCTTTTGATGTGCTAGTTATAGACAGCTATATTGTATATATGTCCTCATATATATATGTATATATGTCCTCATATGTTGCTTAAGTCTTAAAATAAAACCAAGTCCAAAGATACATTTACTGTTGAAATAGTTTGTCCCTTTTGTGTTTGTTTAGCTTCACTTTTAATTGAGCACCTACAAGAATCTTGTATTCTTCATTTGTACTGTTTATTTTGTAGCTCAAACATGAAGAACATTTGGTTTTGTTCAAATGCACCTAGTGACATTTTGTAGTAATTTTCCAAAAGTATAATTGAAAGATATTGCCTGGAAACTATCTAATGTGAAAACTAAAATATATACACTTGTCCATGCTTCAGATGTGAACCTTCAGATCTTTAACCTTTTCTTGTGGTGCAAGTAATATATTGGAGCCCTATTTCTTGGAGCTGTGTTTTTTGCAGTGTTGACTGGGAACCAGAGTAGTATTTGCAGCACCTTACTAAAGTGCCTTCCAATGCCATTGTCTTCTATTGCTGTGTTTTCTAGGCACATTTTCAAGTGTTCTCCTCTAGCTGGGTATTGTCTGTGGAGGTATTTAATGGCTCCATTTTGAGGACCTTCTACCATGTGTTGGCAGATAGTGCCTTATTGATTTATTTTTTTTTTTTCCCTATCACTTATTTAGATTTTTTTTTCTCTGCTCTGTTGCTGTTAATGTAATGATTTTGTATGTATTTATAACTTGCTGAAACTTTCCTCACCCTCCAGTGTAGTATACATAGATATATTTAGGACTAATCAGCCATATCTGTGTATTTATCTATTTTTAATTTAGAGGAATTTCTGATAGCAGCTATTGAAAAATGATTGTTATTATTCACCAGTATTACTTACAGTCTTTTTGTTTTAAATATTTTTCGTTTGGTGCTTTCCTACTTCATTTGCCTTTGCAGCAATATTTGGCTTTTACAGCAATTGCAATTGTTGCCTAAATCTCCATTTCATTTTTTAGAGATTTTTTTTTTGTCTTAGCTGCAGCATGCAAGCATGTTTTAGTATTAGTTTTCCAGAGATGCATCCTCTGAGTGTGTATCAACTGCATACTAACTATGAAAGTAGTAGCAGTTTTTGCTATAGAACAGAAGTGAAATGGCCTATAGTGCCAGATGGATCAAGTCTTGCTATTTCCACATCACAAAGTTCTTGTTAATTTTTGCCAAATTTCTAATGCCTTCTTCTGTTAGAAACTCTTAGTTGAAAAGTTGGGTTCCAGGGATACATTTTTAAAAGAGACTTCCACAAACAGAAGTGTTTTGCTGAAACTATTTTATCCGTTTAAATAAGCCAGTAAAATATTTTTATTAAATCAGGGTTTTTTCATGGCCTCACTGAGGATGTGATAGTTCAGGTATATGAATTCAGCTTCATAATCCTTCACAGGTCAGATTAAAATGTGGTGAGCTGAATGAGGGCACTCATACTCCCATGTTCTTCATAATACTGTTAGTCCACTAAAAGATGAAAAGATGTGCTTGATCTCAGGGACATCCTTGAATGGTTTTGCTCCTTTTTACAAAGACTGCACTTTTTAAAGTTAACAACTATTTAGTATTCTTTCTAAATTCTGCTTTATTTAAGAATCGTCAATAGTGGAAGATGTATGAGGGTTTTGCATTTAATTAAAAAAAAAAAAAAAAGAAGGAAAAAACAGTCTAGGCTCTTTCTTTTCCCCACACATTAGGGGAAAAAAAATCCTGCATGAATTTATGTTGTTGAATATGTTCCAGCTCTTAGTCTTTAGGAAACTTTTATTTCAAGGTCTGAAACTTGGAATAAAGGTGAATTTGGTAGTGAAACTGTAATTTTAAATTTTATTACTCCTAACATCTGCACATGTTGGCTAGCAGAGGCATGCTTAAGAATGTTGCCAATCTTCTCCACCCACACACCCTCAGGAAACTCAGGCTGATGTAAACATCTGATGCAGCTTTTGTTCATGGTATTCCAAGTAGGTTTGGTTTTCTTATTCTGCCTGAAGATTTCTTCATGGAATAAGGTAGCATGATTATCTAAAACTAATATGGCATGGTATATAAAATCATCAACAATCACTATTCTAAAACTTCTGAAAAGTTTCAAAATGTATAGTGTATAGGGTGTAGTATATTTGAAATTAGCACCTCTGGTGTGGAAATTGTTCATCAAAGAAACTGAGTGACATAGATCATTCTGACCAGACCAAAGTTCAGAGGTGACCACAGAGCACCCTCGGTTCCTTGTACCTGTGAGGGTTTACATGCTTGCTTATCCTTAAAGACCTGAGAGGTCTTTTTGGATGTGTATCATACTTATCTTAAGCATGTCTGTGATGTGGATAAACTTCACAAAGGCTAATATTAAGACTAGAAGCTATTTAACTTTGATTTCTTTTGAACTGTGTGCAGAGATGTATAGTCATCAAGAAAAAGATGAAGAACACTAATAGTTTTCTCTTCCTTTTTCCCCGAAGAATCTTTCTCTTTCTTGGCTTTAGAAGGAGCCAATATTCACTGGCTTTAAGGGCTTAAATTACTGTGTGTGAACTCCCTTCTGCCTGAAATCTTTGCTGGGTTTGAGCCTGGGAGATTTTCAACAGCATGACAATTCCATATGCCCAATGGAGTGGATGAGAGAACCCTCCTAAATAACTCATTGAGACTTTCCACAATTCTCTGTCCTTAACTGTTACTGTAATAAAAGCAGTGTCTTTTTATAGAGATTAGAGTACTCCCTTTTTATCTCAGGCATGTTATTTTTGAGCCTTGCAGCACAGTTAACACAATATAAATGTTAATGTTGTGACAGTATCTGCATTTTTTTCACCTCTATCATTTTGAAGTTGTGCTTTTTCTGTCACACTAGTATTAAATTAGAAACAAATACTCTGGAATTGTGGGTTGTCCAGTGGAAAAAAACAATGTGTGAAAATCCTGATTGTTACAAATATTTTTGTACTCAGGATTAAGCATTGACACTCCTAAATGTACTGCTTTGTAACATAAATATCTTGAAGCTGCAGAATTTTCAGGAGTATTCCTCACCAGAAGCGGAGCAGGAAGCCCGAGTGTTGCAGGGGGGAAGGGTAACAGCATTCTTTTTATCTTTGTGTTGGGGAATATTCTGTGTGGTTTCTCTTGCCTATTTATCACAAATGAGGATGGAGCTCTGAGGTTTGACTTGCAGATGACAGAAAGCATGATTTCCTTCACTTACTTTCCTCCACAAGGAGATTTCCACCATTTAAAAAAAAAAAATAATGACAGCCGAATGCTGCAAAAAAATCATAGTTGTGATGAAGAACACACATGGCTCAGTTATCATTGACTTCAGCTGTGTAGTGGCATATAGTAGTTAGATCATACTTTCATGAGTCTATAGATTCCTTAAAAAATTGCATGTAAACAGATAATATTTAAAAGAAAAAATATTTGTCATTCATCATATGACAGTATTGTTGAACTAAGTTAAATCTGCCTATTGGTTATAAAATAATAAATAATAATAAAATTATGACAAAGTGAAATGATTGTAATTTTTTTTCACTGGACTTACAAATTCTCGCATATACACTATTCTTATGTGCATTAAGAGTTTTAGGCACAATTGTTCTAATACTTAGCAGTCCTCCTGTAGCATAATGGGACTTGTGACTCTGCAGAGTAAAGCTCAAGTTTCTCACACTTCTAAAAAAAGTTTTTTTTAATCCTATAATGCAAGGCAGTAGTGGCAATAGGCGTTGTTTATGTGTTGTCACATGGATTATTTTCTTATTTATTTTCTCTTGGAATACAATTAGGTTCCAGTCTCTTATTTTTAAATCTTTAAGGAACCAAGGTACTGCACTGGCAGGTCATTAGTTGACAGCTATACATAGTTGTGTAAGTCTTTCATAAAATTTGCATGTTTCAACATCCTTACTTTTCAGAGGTGCCAGTCAAGAATTAATTGCATGTAAGTGAGCTGATGAGAGAGTTGTTAAAACAAGTCTGAGCTAATTCAAACAGCTGCATATTTGAGGGCAAGCTTAGAATATGTCCTTTTTAACAAGGACTGTAAATGAATACCTTTTTTAAAAAATGTTCACTTTAAACTTTTTTTTTCACGTCTTCATTTTTAGATTATGAGAGAAGATAGAATATGTACAGCATTATTTCCAATTTAGGACAAAATGACAAGTTTCTGAAGTAAACAGTTATGCTGCAGTCAGTGTGAAGGAAGACCTTCCCAGGACTGATCCATGTTCTCTTATAACCAGTATCTCACTGTTGGTTGCTTTAGGAAATGTGACCATTCAAGAATCTTTGCGATAGCATAGCCAGACATAGAAATAGTGAGACATTCTTTTAATCCCTGTAAGTTTTGAGGTAGTGTTTCCTTATAGCACTAATTTTCCTCAAGTATGTGTAAAAAAAACTGTCTACAGAAAATGCTTAAATGCACTATACTATAAACTAAAAGGGCTTATCGTTATAACAGCATGTAAATGTGTTGAGATACTTGGTAAAATAAAATTATTTTAAAACGATGCTATATTAAGATAAGAATATTATTGTGTAAGGTAACTGTGTTTGGAAAGTCATTCACATTAAAATCTGGGATCTTTTCTTTTTTATTATTGCTGTGATGGTGTTCTAAAGAACAGCTCTGTTCACAACTTTCTAAATGCTTGGTATGTTTCTTAGACCATGTTGTACATTCAGTTATTCTCTACTGTCATTTCAGCAAACCTGCGATCTTGAAAGTATAAAGCCTGAAACAAAGCGGTATCTAGAGAAATCAGTTCAAGTGGGAAAAAGAAACGGACTCCATCTTCCTAAAGAAGTGCAGAATGTAAATATGGACTATTAGTTTATAAAGCAAAGGTGACAAACTGTTAAAAAGTTGGAATTATAGTTGTGTAGCTGTACTAAGAATATATTCAACCTTTTTGCTTTTGAACCTGCCTAATTACTGCTCTAGTCCTAAATGTTCTTAGTTCCAGATCCATCATTTAAACTTCAATCACTTTAAGGTTTTTAAATTGATCTATTAAACACCCATGGTACTCAGTGGATGGTGGTGGCATGCATCACGTCTCTTAGCCTTCCAGAGTAAAAGAAGCCTATCTGGAAGAGTTTTATTATATATTCTGATTACAGAGAATGCCTAAATTAGATAGATTACTAGCCAAGACACTTCTCAAATATTATCTGAGCCTCAAAAGCATATGTAATTGTTATAAAGACACAACTATTTCAATTTCAGTTATTAGCCAGTGTTGTAGAATGGGCCCAAGATTTTAGCTTTTTGGCTAAAAAACACTTGAGGCAGCTTAAAGGAAGCATAAGCTGCACTGAGAATTTTGGCTACATTAAGGGAGGATTTACTCAAGCACATAAAAGCACTTGTCACTTCTGAAAATCATGAAGTACAATTGTCAGCATCTGAGATGCTGACACAATTCTCTTTAAATTCTAAGTTATGTTGCATAACAGTCTCAATTTATGACTCTTGAATATACTTTACCCTTTGTAGAAAATAATCATCCTTCATCCACATCCTTCAGTTAGTGGAAACAGTTCCATGTGTATTTGCATTGCTTAAGGGCAACTGTTGTCTCTAAAGGAATTTTGAAATACTTCATAAGGAGACAATAGTTGAATTGCATTTGAGTAAAAACTTGGCAGAGACTATTAGTCAAGTTTTGTATTTGGTGTGTATTCTGCTGGTAACTACTGTGTTTATGTGAACTTGACACAGAGGTTAGAGACATGCTATATTAGAAAATGTTTCAGATGGGTGAATATCAGGATTTTTAAAAGTTTTGAGATGGTCTTGTCTTGTGTGGGTATTCTCTTCTTTTTTTCATACCTGTACAGTTTGGAAGAAATGTTTTTCAATAGGTTGCATGCATTTTTACTCGCTTGATTCTCATTTATTTTAGTGGATATTTTTACACTTAAAATTATCATTTAGGCTTTTCAAGTAAAAGAAAATAATTTAATGTTGGCACATAATGCTGTTGAGAGAATGTGTTTATGTGTTCAGTCCCCTTTGAGTAGAGAAGGCATTTGAAATGTCGGAGTGATGGTGAACTGACCCAGGGTTCATTGGCAGCAATATTGCCTGGAAGCGAAAGAAAGATAAAAGGGAGGCTGAGGGAGAGTGAAGTATAATGCTACCTGCAGTGTGTTACTTGCTCAGTGCCAGTGTTCACTGCTAGTAGAGAGCCTAGCTGGAAAAAGTGAAATACTATTCATGTGGAGGATAGTACTTGCCAAGTTTGACTTGGTTTTCCACTAAGTTCAGTTTATATTCAACACAGGAAATAAAGACGATGAAGAAAAAAATGAGTGAGCTGTGTATAGACTTCAACAAAAACCTGAATGAGGAAAACACATTTCTTGTATTTTCTAATGAAGAACTTGGTGAGTAGTATGCTTGCTCTTTCCATGTCTTCAGCCTTCCAGTTTTACTGGAGTAATAGTTTTTGGCCCAGTGAATGATGGTTAGATCAAGGGAAATTCTGGCTGTTTCACCGTCTTCTATGTTTCCTTTTTTAATCCTTCCTCAAGGTCGGTTTTGAATTACCTGTTGCAGGTCTTACGATCTGTTTATATATTTGTGCTTCCTGAAGCGTTTGCCTTGCATGAAGTTAGCGTATTTGCCCTACTTTTTTTTCCTTAACTTTTCTCTTTGCTGCTTTTCTCAGTTCTCCACCATCAGGCAATCCCCAGTGCATTATATTCACTGCAATTATTGGAAAACTTTTCCGTCCTAAAGTATATTTTAGCTACTTCAATCATTGTAATGGATCTAGAGATTTCCTGTCACTGAGAATTTGGGGATTCACTACCTGAAGGGCATGGCATAAAATGTGCTTTAATAACACCAGAGAATTTTTTATGTAATGTTCTGTTTTCATCTGACAGCCTTACATATATTTCTCTTTTACTCACAAGTGTTTCCAATTCTTACTTTGTTTGGTTGTGATTTGAAAAAGTTTTAGCAAATAGATGTAAAAGGAGGGTTTATATTTCCGTGGAGGTTTCTGATGCCAAACTAGATTGCAGCAAAACAAATGCAAATTTATTTTGCTGCAAACAAAACCCAAATTCTAATAAACATTGTTTATTAAATTGTTTTCTGCAGAAGGCCTTCCTGATGACTTCATTAAGGGGTTAGAGAAAACTGAGGAAGACAAATACAAAATTACTTTAAAATATCCCCACTATTTTCCTGTCATGAAGAAGTGCTGCATTTCAGAAACCAGGAGAAAAATGGAATCTGCCTTTAACTCAAGATGCAAAGAGGTATGTCATATATTGACTATTCTACAGGGCAATGACAGAGTTCAAAAATGAAGCTAGGCATTCAAATGTTAGATTTTAGTTCTATATATTGTCTAGTACTACGAAATCAAAACTTACCAGTGTGATATTTAACAGTTCTTTGCTCCAGTGTATTCTGATCTCTAAAGACCTTAGAAGTTGATGATCTGCCTCTGTGTATGTACATATTTAGGTATTTAACTGGTGCTATAAATAGAAGTAGGATTTTGATCTTTTGCCAAATTTTTCTACAGTGTTCTGCGGCTGCTTACTGGCACTTTCCTCCCAGAGAACAACGTCTGTAGCTTCTGTTGTACTTTGGGAGTCTTCAGAATGAAGGGGGTTATTGAAGCACATGTTTTAATTATGAAATGCAGATGATTAAATGTGAAATTAATGCATTACATATTAATGAGAATTTTAATGAGATGTTAAATAAACCCTAATTTTTATAAAAGATTAATTTAATTATCTGAAAAATAGCTGGAAACATGCCTTATAAAAAGAAGAAATTATTTCATATATAATTTGACGCTGATGAGACCAGGCACCTAGACAGGTATAAAAATAATGAAAAGATAGAAAGGATAGAACTGTCATTCAGGCAGTTGTACCAAGCATCATTAGAGAACAATAGCAAAGGTGAGCTCTTGTACTTTAAATGCTGGGAAATGCGAACAGTGCAGGATGAAATAAAATGTTACCAAGAACTGAACACTCTGCGGGTTGACATGCTTAAAGGGATTTGCTGTTAAAACTCTGGGACAATCTTCAAATCTAGTGCTTGAAAAAGTACGTTTTTTCCCTTAGAAATCGCACTTTCTCAGAACTGGAGGTTAACACAGTTACATTTTCATCTTCTGAAGTATCCTCCACCACATTTAAGTCAGGCAATAGGGTTTTGGAGTTTCAGGTTTCTTTCTCTTGACTGCTAGTGTCAGAGTGGCAAAAGAAGGAAATTTGCAAACACGCTTTGAATGTTGGCACAACAGCTTTGCAGTCTGTCCTCGCCACTAACAAGCAATTAAGCCTGCTGTCAGCCATTTCTCTATTATCTTTCACATTAAAATGATCGACAAAGGAAATAAACTCTTTGCAACATTCAAGGATTTGTTGTTATCCTAGGAGGAAATGGTTTATCTTTTGATGAATTAAAACAGATATATACTATAATAGGGAAAGTATCTACTCAGATTAACTAGAAAACTAGCCACCTGCAATCAAATGTTGTGTCAAAAGAAAATTACAAGAATCTAGCTAAATTTACATTATTCTGTATTTACATCTTAAAATATTTCATTTTGAAAGATTGCTGTTTCTTATGTTTACAGATATTATTCAGAGGTCCCTTCCAATCCCTAACATTCTGTGATTCTGTGATTCTGTAATTGTTTTGATAACATGCATTTTTTGGTTTCACTCTACAAATTTGCCTTGTTTCTTTTTTAGGAGAACACAAAAATTCTTCAGCAATTGCTTCCATTAAGGGCAAAAGTTGCAGAGCTTCTTGGTTATAATACACATGCCAACTTTGTCCTGGAGGTAAACACTGCAAAGAGCACAGATAATGTAACAGCCTTCTTAGGTTTGTTGTTATTTATAAACAATACTCTTATATTTGGTATGGAAACATAAATCCTCAGACAAAGTAAATTTAAATATATAATTGTGTCACAGTGTCCATCATGTTTACATAGGAAAAGAACTCTCTGTTGCCTCTGTTCTGGCATTTTATTCTTTTTCATACGGAATTTTTTTTTTTTTTTGGACCATAGTTCTACAAACGCAATTGCTCCAAAACAGGGAAGCACAAGACAAAAATCTGAAAATAACTAACTTGTGACAGCCAATATAGGCAAGCAATTATGTCTTTCTCTGCCCCAAAATGCAATTATCCTAATTTAGAACCAGAATAACACATGTAGCCTTAGCAATTTTATCAGTTCAAGAGCCTGCATCACAGTTGCAGCTTTTCATTCCCTGAGGCGGGCTGCAATTTTTTGTCTGTTTGTAGCCTTAGTGTCTTTTTCTGATACAACTGCATTAAGTGTAATGAAAGATTACAGTATATGGTGATGCAAGTTACATGAGCTAATTAAAAAAAAAAATCAGATCTGGAATGATAGATTAAATCTGGAATTCAAAAACCCTCTAATAGAATTTGATCAGAAAGGGAGGTATCTTGAAAATTTTAAACTAAGCAGTTTACGGAGTTATAGTTATCCTGTTAACCTCAGCGGGTCCATTCTTGTGCATAGAGTTAACCTCTACTTTCTGGAATTACATTGTTCCACAGAACAATAAGTGTTTATTAATGTATCCTAACATCACTTAGGATTGTATATATAAATAAACCCCTCAAAATAACTTAGTACAGCAATAAGGTCTGTTTGGTGATAGCAGTTTTTTTTACTGTTTATACACAAAAAAAAAGAGGTACAAATGTACCGCTTCCTTCACCTGTAATTGTCGCATTTTTCCTGTTACGATGCGAGCTCAGCTCCCTATTTTGCAATACCAATTATCTATATGTTCATCAGTGAACTTACACTTAATTTTGATTTATAATTAAGTGTTAGAATTGCATGATTTTTTAAAGTGTACTTTAAAGTAGTTTGGACTTGATCCATTATATTTTTGTAATTCTAAATGGGCTTGTATAACGCTGTGTTTATTCAGCTGACACACCTCATAATTTTTAGCAGTTATTGTTGTGACTAACTTTTTACAGTATGAAATCATATACTTTTCTGTTCATAAATACGTTTCATGAGAATTCTTCTAAAGGGGGAAAGTTCATCAAATTAATTGGCTTTAATTTAGCTCTTTTGATAATATTATCGGATACAGGCTTGACAGTATGATTCGCTCTGCTTTGTTCATATATATTCATGTTTTAAATCAATGTTCGTAAGTTGATCTTATGGCTAGGAAGAAGAGCATTTTGCCCTATGATGTATTCCGAATTTAGCATAATATAAGCTGCAAACAGTATTTCAGTCATGTAAATACATATAGTGCCTATGGCCTGCCCAGAAACAGGAGTGGCAATTCCTAAATTTTACACTCTAGATGCCATTAGTGAACATGAACCTGAATTCTTAGAGAAGAAAAATAAGTGTCTCATAGTCCAGAAATACTTAAAAAAGAGTAAGTACAGTGTGTACTTCATGGGAGTTTCAATAAGCGTAAATATTTTATATTTGATATATTGGATTCATAGTGCTATGACCCTTTCTTGTCCAAAAAAAGCTATATTGGAAAAAAAAATGGGATCATAGAGATTAATATCCAGTGGCTTCAGTAGTCTAGAAGCTAGTCATCGTATGGGCATTAGTCTCTTGTTCTTTTATAGGACTTCAGCTAGAAGTAGTTGTAGTCTTTGGCTGTTTCTGCAGAAACACATCAAGAGAACCAAGATTACATGAGGTAAAATCAAAGGCTTCAAGCAAAAGTGTCTAGTTTTACTTTCCATTTCTGACATGTTTGAAAGAGACTAAATTTACCAAAACCCTTCATAGTACTGCTGGGTCTTTGTGGACTCTCATATTATTTATAGTATGCCTGCAATTAAAACTCATTAAGACAGGAAAACAAACATTTTGCTTAGTGTTAGTCAACAAATGGAAGACTCTAGCATCCACTCTCGAGGTAGGTTCTTAAAGTTCCGAGTGTATTTTACGGGAATATACCTAAGGAACACAGAAGTTGATTGAAGGCTATCTTTTTTCAGATGATTTGAGTAAGAAGCTAAAGCCATTGGTTGAGGAAGAAAGAGAATTCATTCTAGATTTGAAGAAAAAGGAGTGTAAAGAAAAAAACTTCTATTACGATGGAAAAATCAATGCATGGGATCTTCATTATTACATGAACAAAACAGAAGAGCTGAAGTACTCTATAGATCAAGAAAAGCTGAAAGAATACTTCCCAATTCAGGCTGTTACAGAAGGCTTACTGAATATTTACCAGAAGCTGCTGGGACTTGTATTTGAGCAGGTAGAAGGTGCTCATGTTTGGCATGACAGCGTTACTCTTTATACAGTAAAGGATAATTCAACGGGAGAAATACTGGGGCAGTTCTATTTGGACCTTTACCCCAGGTAATTACAATCTAATGTTTTACTTCTGTGTTTAAAATTGAATTGGTCTTTGGGAGTTGCTGGTGTGGTTGAAATTAAATGCATTTCAAAGTAAATATTTGTCCCACTGACAAGACTAGAGTTAAGTTACAACAAGACTTAGGAGAATTAAATTATGCTTTGGGCTGTTTTCAGACTGTTTACACTTTTTCTTCTTTTTTTTTTCAATATTACCACGTTTCTTGCTTATATTCGGTTTATGAAGCATTACTACTTGGTTGATTTTCTGTGGTATTGCTGTCTAGTCAGTTATCAATAGTTTCTAGCCTCTCTGCCAAGCGTTTCTAGTTTCTTCCAGCTTCTCTTCACACTTTATATGCGTATTTTGTATCCTGTTGTCCAAACTTCTAAAGAAAATCTCAGGTAGATGAGAACCAAGAATATTATTATTCTTTAGCAGTGTATAATTGGCTGGTGCCTTTTTTTTTTTTTTAGTAAAAGTAAAAAGTTTAGTAAAAAGATATAAGGCTTCTCCGATTTAAGAAAATTAGGTTAGTCAATACAATAGTACATAAATTTTTGTTCTTAAGATAGGCACATTATCTCCTTCACCTGTTTGCCTGCTCCCCCCACTTTTCTGCTTATAATGTGAACTGCTGAAACTCTTTGTTAGCAAGATTCTTCTGACTTAACTACCCAGTTCATTACTCAGGTTTAGGGCAAAAAAATTCAAAATTGTTTTTCTTAAAACTTTTGAATTACGGTGAAAATGCAGTAGACTGTATTCTTTTGTCTCCTATAATGAAAGAAAAAATACTGCTTCAGAGGGCAGAACGTAGTCCTTACTGTTACAGTACCTGTATTAAATAGAATTGACATCTAAAGTATATATACTTTCCGTATTTGAGCAAAAATCAGATTTTTGTAAATGCTGCTGTAAATTTTAAACTGATGCCATTTAGGTAGCTTTTTTTCCCCCTTGTGCTGTTAACAGGATCATGAACTTAGTGAGTCTTAGAAGTCCTGAGAAGATGCAATTTCTTTGTATGAAGCTTTAAAGAGACACTCACTGGTTGTCCCTGTTCTTGCTTCACCATTCTGCTGTGCAGGCTTGTGGTTTGAAGATAGTATCTGATATATTTTCTTATACAGAGAGGGAAAGTACGGGCATGCAGCTTGCTTTGGTCTCCAGCCCGGCTGTCTTCTCTCCGATGGCAGCAGAATGATGTCTGTAGCTGCTCTGGTAACCAATTTCACAAAACCAGCATCAGACTGCCCGTCGTTGCTGCGACATGATGAAGTAAAGACTTACTTCCATGAATTTGGTCATGTAATGCATCAGATATGTGCACAGGTTAGTGATGTTTCCGTTCCATTGTAAGACTTACTTCTTTCTCCGGTGTCTCAGCACAGGGTATAGGTCTTATTTTGGTGATTTCTAATTCTAGTAAATAATATGTGCAAGTTTTGGATTATTTTTCTGAGTGGCAGGTTGGGGGGTTGTTTTGGGGTTTTATTTAATTTTTATTTAAAACTGATGCTCCTTGCAACGTACCGGGGTTCTGCTGGGAAGTGAGATATCTGGGGCAGAGAGGGGGGATCTGTTTCTGCTGTTACAGAAGGAGAGCTATTGAAGTACCTCAAACCAAATGTCTTTTATATTTAGTTAAAATAATTTAAAATTATTGTTTTTATATATTGAATATACCATCTTCTGAAGATTGTTTTTATAGGAACATATACTATTGGTTTTGCACCATGCAGATACCTGTGACAACTGCATAGATCCGTGTGTAAATTAAAGAGGTGCTCAGTGATGGTTTCTGTTACAGCTCTCAGAGGGCTTTCTGTTGCTCCTAGAAGCATGCTAGGTATTATAAGCAAAAAAAATATTGCTGTACCTAGGAATGCAAATTAATTGTGAATCCAGCATTTTGGCATTTAGTACTCTTAAGGCCTATGACTCTTGACATCAAAAGCACAAAACACATCTTCACTGAGCTGTTGTAGTCTCTGCTCTCCTATTACGGCAGTCAGGGTTCTCTCAGTGGCCAGAAAGAACTGAAGCTAGTCAGCAGATTTTGCATCAAGATGTCAATGAAGTTGTAAAATTGCTGGTTTCATTTTTACTTATATATGAAATTGATTCTGTCAGATAATAAATTTCTTATTGACCTTATGAAAATTTAATGTTTCAGACAGACAAGTCTCAATATTCATTCACGCACTCCCCAAAATTAAATAATTATTTATAAATCCAGACTTCATCTACCACTGTTTTCATCTTCTTTATTAACAAGTATCAAATAATAAAAATCAGATAAATAAGACACATACTAGGTTTTAATGCTTCACCTTGGTCCTAGAAACTAGGACTGCAGAATAAAGAAACAAAGCTGTAGAAACCTATATATTAGCTCCAGATTTAAACAAATTATCTTCAAGCAAGCTTCAGAACAAGTAGCTAGACTGGCTTAAGTATTTTTGCATCAGATTTAAGTTAAAACAATGATTATTTCATCATCTTCACCCTAAGACAGGTGTTTCTGAGCTCAAAAGTCGAGATACAAAATCTGTTCTTTCTTTTAAACTACCTAGAAGGTGTTGATAAATGAGACACATTCATCATTGGTACAAAACTGACTGCAGCCTTTTGACAACCAGTGCCTGGGTGTTGCAGAGCTCCTTCTGGTCAGCCCAGACATAACAATTCCAATGCATATGTACTTCACTTGCAGTGGAATTCCACACAGGTCAGGAAGACCTGCTTTCCAGTTGTCTTTCCCTCTGCTGAAGTGGCTTCTGTACGCATCGCTACTGTGCTTACTGCTGTTGTATTTTATGCAAACTGTTATTTTCACACCTGCAAATTACTTGCTAGTCCCACATAAGAACATCCCATCCTCTGGGATTTGTGTGTGCAAAGCAGTATAAACACGTTTAGATTTGACATTGAAGGAGTATATGGGGATTGGACTGAATGGAAATCTGTGAGCTGCTCTACTGGAGGTCTACTGGGAAGTGAGATATCAGGGGCAGAGAGGGGATCAATTTATGCTGTTAGAGAAGGAGAGCTATTGAAGTACCTTGCACCAAATGTCTTTAGCATATTTTTTTTGTTAGTGTGGTACACTTCTGTATGGGTAGCTGTTGATATCTGGAGGCCAACAAACTCTTGCACTCCTCTTGTCGTTTGCTCTGGCCACTTTTATCACCGTTTCTTCCCAACTGATGCTTCCCAGGTTTTCTTCATAGCTGCTATTCAGCCAGTACAATAAGGGCCAGCCTGTTGCAACTCTGGATTTTAGTAACCCACAAGTGTAAAGGAAGGGAAATGTTTTTGTCCTTCTCTGCTGTCCTTCTGAAGACATGAGACAAAGATATATGCGACACAGCTGTCAATTCAATGTTATGTCTTATATTATATGTACTTTTTGGGAGTTTTTTTGTAACCATGCAAGAAAGTAAGTTCAAAAGCGAGTACTCTGCGGATATACGTATTCTCTAACGGAGGACAGAACCTAAGAACATCTACAGCTCTTAAGAGAGAGCATAAGGCAAACTGAGAATTCTCTTTTAGCACTTGAAATGTTTTGTTAGAATGTTGTTGAGAAGGGAAGAACAATAAAATTGGGATGGCAAGAGGAGGTAGACTTATTACAGGACAAGTATAGAGTAAGACGATTTCTGTTGGCATTTGAACAACCGTCTTTCAAAAGTGACTGTTTCTTTTTAGAAATACTTTGGGTTTTGAATATATTTTAATGAAGATTTTTTAATGTACAAAACTTTTATTCAAAATGAGTACTTGGGGGGATGATTTTTGGACATTAAGTGATTAATGATACTGAAGTAAAAAATAAGTTCTAATGTACTTGACTTTCAGAAGGAAGATTCTTCTATCAGTGAATGACTGTCAGATTTGGACACCTTTTCATGGATAGAGTTGCTAGGATTCATTTATTTTAGGCCATGTATTGGCTCAAGAAATTGTGCTATGTTAACCATATTCCTTATGAATGAAGACAGAACAAAGCTTAAGAGGATGAGTTGGCCAAGTAACATCTTTGAATCAGTGTGGTAGACTAATACAATAAACTGTTTTATAGGTGTATAATTGGGGTTTATTATTTTACTCTGTGATAATGGAACAAAATTTTATAACAGTTTTCAAGTCATATCGTTGTTATAAGAGAGCACAGAAACATTTTTATTGCTGTCACAACTTCAAAGGTAAAAATCAATAAGAAAATTGAAACACTGTTTTACATCAGTAGAGAATCTAGTAAATAATTACTGACTAATCTGTTGTTTAGTTGTAGTCTTATATGAGAATTTTTGCCCTCTTTTCTTTAAAATTTGTATTTTTTGTTGTTGTTTTATTATTCACCTGTTCAGATATTCCTTTTGCTGTGATTACCACTGAAATTGTGGCATCTGAAAGTTCGTATTTTACTAAAAGTCCTGGCTTCTATTTTTGTTTAATTCAATGGCTTTTCCTTTTAGACTGATTTTGCTAGGTTTAGTGGAACTAATGTGGAAACAGACTTTGTAGAGGTACCTTCACAAATGTTTGAGAACTGGGTGTGGGAAAAAGAACCTCTACAGCAAATGTCAAGACATTATAAGGATGAGAGCCACGTTGAAGACGCTCTCCTTGAGAAACTCGCTGCTTCTAGACTGGCTAATACAGGTATCTCTCTGCTGTCTCTCCTCACAGCATGTGCATTAAAATACATCATTTAAAAAACTGGTGGGAAGGATTAAAGGCAAACATAACAAGCCTGTGACATTTCTTCTGTGTGTACACTTATCACTGTCTTTCTGGCTTTCTTTCTGTGAGTGTCATCATCAGTAAAGGTTATGGTGACAAGTACCACTATTTGCAGGAACAGGGGCAGCTCTGAATTTCCAGGCTATGCGTAGGACTGAAATACTTTTTCCTTCCTCTCCATGTGACTCTCTTACCTACCAGTTTTGCTTATTTAAAATTGGGGGCGGAAGGGAAGGTTTTCTGATTTATTTTTTTTTTTCTTTTTCTCCTCCTGGTAGCCTAGGGCCACTGTACATGAATATAGTATCACATTTTCTACATGTATCATCTACATTTAGTTTGCACATAACACTTGGCAGACATGAAAGTTGTTTGCAAATTTACTGAATTTACTGAACATACATGGCATATACCAGACAGAAGTGTTGTAGCCCTGCATTGCTTAAACAGCCTCTTATCTTCTCAATCCAGAACCTTAGGTCCATATTCTCTATCTTCCCAGCAGATATACTGCTACCCAAACTAAAGTCCTAATATTTTCTCCTTTCACACCTGTACCACTTTGCACATATCACCAAAACAAGAGTAATCTCATGCCATTACCTGTCATCTCAATGCCTACCATCTCATTGTTATTCTATCACTCTCACTCCTCCGTCCCTGTAATCTAGACTCCCCCAGTATCATAGTTGTACCCATTTATGGTACAATTCATCATTAAGACACTGCTGTTTATTTCATACTGCTTTCCTATCCTTAACAAGAATTCTTCTGGCTTGTACAGGCACTGCATCTAGATAAACATTTTGTCTGCATAAAGATTCATACCTTGTAGCTTCAAAACAGTGTAAGGCAGCTGCAGCAGCAGTTCTTGCTGTTCATCGAGGTGTCTTTAGGTAGATACATTTACTACCATCTGTGAAAGCCCTGAATGAAATGATATGCTGGAAGTGAAGACAGATGAAAACGTAGTTTTAAATATTGACATTTAAAAATGCCTGCTTTATTTTGGGTTTGATCTGTAAGGAAAATAACACCTGAAAAAATGGAGTTTATAATGATAATTCCTTTATTAAAAATATGCCCCTCAACTTTTTGTAATTGAAGCAAAGATGGAGATTACATAACTCCCAAGTTTTTTCGATGGTTAAATGCATGTTGACATCTTTGAAAGAAAACTGCTAAAGAAGCTCCAGCTACTTTGATGCTAGTTAATTAAATGTTCTTACCTCATTAGGCCTTCTAACCCTGCGTCAGATTGTTTTGAGCAAAGTTGACCAGGCGCTGCATACAAAGCCATCTGTTGACCCAGCAGATGAATATGCTAAATACTGTATGGAGATTCTAGGAATTCCTGCCACCCCAGGTATGTCAGTATGAAGCCTTTATACGGCATATTCAAATAGCTTGATTAAACATACCTATCTTTCCCAATAATGCTTGGCATACAAAAAAACCCACAGAGTTGTTGGTTATAAGGAAATCTAATTTATGAAGTTAATTACTTTGAAACTTGGGGTGGTCTTAATGATCTCTTGTGAAGGAAGATTAAGATAAATATAAAACTTAACCTTTTTCAGGTTGACTTTCAAAGTGATGTGATGTGAATACCACTTTAAATGTTCTGTCACATCTGTGTTGGATGTGCAGCTGGCCTAAGATTGGAAATTGAGTTTTCCTTTGTAGTCAACAGAATATGGCAAATATTTTGAGGCAAACTGAGACCCTTCATATTAGAAGTTTCAAAGTAGTTCATTCAAATTTCTTATTAATTTATTCTTAAAGTTGAAGTACTGTATATATCAAAAAAATAACTGCATTTGTTTTCAGTAAATTAACGCTAATCTACTTTTCAAGGAACAAACATGCCAGCTACTTTTGGGCATCTGGCAGGTGGTTATGATGGTCAGTACTATGGATACCTGTGGAGTGAAGTGTTTTCAATGGACATTTTTTATAGCTGCTTTAAGCAAGAAGGAATAATGAATCCAAAGGTAGGTGATGAATAGTTTTTACTAAAGACTTTTGTTGCACTTTGTCTCTGAAATCACTTTTATTGCAATCATGATCCTTAGGTATAACATCTCAAGTACTTCTGTACCTGTCCACTTAAGATCAGCAGAAAGCCACATGTATAAGTTACTTAATTACTGTAGAAAACCATCTTACAGTTTCAAAGAGCACTTGGCTTTTAATATAATTCTTACATAGTCATGTATTTAATACTATACTATGATGCTTTTAAGACATTGTGTCAAATTGACTTCATTAATTTTAGACTGAAGAAAACATATTCCTCCATTGCAAGAGCAGATGCATATTCTTCTGCTGTGAAAGCTGTATGATAATGGTGTTCTATTTCCATTAATAGTATCTCAAGCATGTGGTACTTTTATGTAGTTATTATTTAGAAAACTGAATTTATTTTGTGCTTTCTCTTTTACAGCACAGCATAACTCGCCTCTTTAGTTTCTCTCCCAAGTGACTTTTGATGTTCAAATCATTGACAGGTTATAGAACTACTGCACTTTTTTTACCTTTGTGCAATTCTTCAGCCTCTTCTGCCTCCAGCAGAAAGGATAGTTAGCGATGTGGTTAGTAGTCCTGCCAGTTGTGCAATTTTTTTTGTTTTCAGAGATTATAGTATTTAACTTGTGAGTTGATACGCAGTGGTTAAGTCGTGGGAAGGACGTTTCAGTTTTCCTGATCCTCTTTACCTGTCTTCTGGATTCAGCAGCCAGCACTAATTCTTCAGTAAATATATACAAAAGAAAGTAAAAGAGCAAGTAGAAAGTGCTTGACTGTCCTGTTCCTTTCCTGGAATTTGCCTTCATTCCTCACTTTCCTTGTCAGGTCAGCCAGAACTTCTAGAACTGTCCCTCCCTCTAGAGGGTGGAAAAAGTAAACAAGATTACACTTTGCACTCCTCTCTTTGTCCAGGTCAAAGAGGAGAATGGGATAGCGGCTAGAGAACTGATGCAGTGGTTAGGCTAATAAAATCCAAAAAGGGTTTTATAAAGAAAATCAGCAAACGGAATAGCTTAGGAGAGAGGATGAAAAGTTTGAAGGTCAAGACTGAATTTGAAGTGCTAGGGGTTCGTGGCAGGTACGTGTGAGAATAAGTATACCTGCATATTCAGTGGGAATCTTGTCACTCATAAGTAAGAGGACGAGAGGAGAACTGGCAAGTTCAATGAGAGAAGAAAATGAGTTTTTAATTAAATGCTATTCACATGGATCTTAAAAACGGCATTTGGGAAGGTACCAGACTTGCTGGGTTTTTGCTAGAAGTGATTGCTGTGGTCCAGCTAAAAGGCAACTAGTGCCTCTTCTTAATGTGAAGTTTGCTCTTCAGGCGAAGAAGTGAGGAAGAAGTTGATTATCTGTGTGTGTGTATCACTCATGCATGTGTGTGCACACACATACTTGGCTTGAATGCTGACGTAATTTCAGTAGAACTCGGTGGAGATTTTCCCTCCCACTTCAGAGCAATGCTGTCTTCTCGAATTGGCTCTCTTTCAGCTTATATTCCTTATTTGCATTCCATGTAAGTGTAGTGGAGTTCCACAGGATGGCACAAAGAATCTTTCATAAACAAATCCTGGATACCAGTATGATTTTTGTTGTTACTTATATTTCATTATATCTAGATGTAGACTCGTTTTCAGAACAGCAGGAAAGGAAAACATTTACGGTATTACCGCTTGGGCTTTTAGAAATTTGGCTTACCTCTTCCTGTTAGAATAAAACCTGTCTTCCTGTTTTAAGCGACAGTTATAGAAACTAGTTTCAGAGACTGTACAAGAATTCTTAATTGGTTGTCGCACTCTTCAATTTTTGCACATGATCTGAAATAACCTCTGGTCTCCCTGGAACTGAGCAATGTGCTCTGGAGAGACAACAGCAAATAAGCCTACCCAAATAACACTTTTAAACTACAAGGAACAATATCTTCATTTGCTCTCAATGTTTAGGAAACTAACACAAATAGTAAAGCATGAGCAATACAGTGAATTGGTGGGGTTTTTTTGTATTTTAGTTTTTCTCAGTTGTAATTCAGACAGTGTGATTGGTAATGCAGTTAAGTCATTCAGTCCATCAGTTAGAAAGACTTGTGCTTGTTTTTGCAGTAACAACTATCAGGAAACGGAGTGGTCGTGTAATCTTACAGCTTTGACGTGTGGGGGAAGTATATATGTGTATATAGGCTGACTAAAAGGAAGAATTTGTTTTCTTCAATATCAGAAGCATCTGAGACATGTGCATGCAAAATGCTATTTTCTCATTGATTGTCATGTCGCAGAAGCCAAAAACCTGACTTAAGTCTCTGTTACTTTAAGATATTTTAATAGGGCAATTAAAAGTGTTTGTATATATTATATATGCTACCATGCATATAACAAGTGTAGATGTACCATGTCATTCCTCAATGCTGAACCAATCTCTTAATTGTTATCTCTGTTCTCCAAACGGAGGCTAAGGAAAGAGAAATTATCAATTCAGATAGAATGGATGTTAAGTTCCTTTCTCCTGCCTGTCAGTCATGGGGATAATCCATCACAGAAGACTGTGTGGAGATTGTGTGTGTATTAAGCTTTATAGAATGTCTCCCAGACAAGTTGTGATTCAGTGTAAACCCACAAGAAAAAATATTTCATGGAGAATGGGTTAAATTTCTGCTCTCTTGAGTTATTTCAGTACATGTAAGTCGTACTTGCGATGTATCCTGATTTGGTATTACTAAAATGGGAAAGGAGAGAAGGTATTTGGTCATAAGTAGTGTCTTAAATGTGCAACAAATACAAAAGAAGGAGTTTGCAAGCTAAGAAATACTAACATACTGCTTTACCTTTTATCAGGCTGGGATGAAATACAGAAATCTCATTTTGAAACCTGGAGGTTCTTTGGATGGGATGGATATGCTACAAAATTTCTTGGAGCGTAAACCAAGCCAGAGAGCTTTCTTATTGAGTAAGGGGTTGTATGTTCAGTAAAATTATCATTCCTTTGTAATGGTGTATAAGTACGGAATGAGCTGGAAATGTCACTGTATTTCACATCTTAACTATGTATCACTCTGAGGAAACTGGGTCACTTTTTGATGATTTTTTAAAAATTGTATAAATAAAAATGTGATTTTTTTTAAAATTGCATAGGACTACAAAATTCAACACATCAGGGAAAAAAAAATCTGAGATGTGCAGAAGCTGAGGAATTTGGATGGTAATCTTTTTGAATTGTTATGAAATAATACTAAGCACTATCGGGAGTTGCTGCCACGTTTCTCTTTTAATAGATGCACTTAGTTTGAGTGTCTTGATGTCTTGGCGTGAATTTTAAAACTGGAGGGGAAAACAAGAACACTGCCAGCAATAAAAGTAACAGATTAATTCATACTCTGTATTCTTCTATTATATTGATGGGTCCACCGGTGTCTTTGATGGAGAGGAAGTGCATTTGATTTTATCATGTTTTGGGTTCAGTCTAGCTTCCTGGCACACCTCAAGACTGAGAACCTGCCCCACACAGCTTTACAAGAGAGATACTTGTGTGATACTTCTAGACTTCATTATGATGCATGTTAAATTCTTGTATAATTTGTAAAGTTTTACAGTATAACTAAAAAAAAAAACAAACCCTACCACTTCCTTCTGTTTGTTGAAGAAAAAAAAGCGCAGATCTATCTATCTTGGCGGTTCTTCCACTACTTTTTCTTTTTTGCTGATGATCACAAATCAGGTATTTTGTTTTCCAAATTGTGTCAACACTGCCACTGAAAAGTTATACTTGAGCAATTATAATGGTTTCACTTGGTTTGTGAAGTATTTTGAGATATGTATGAGAAAAGAAGGGAAGATGATGTAACTGGTTAGAACGATAAAAGTCAGTGCATGATTTTTCTGTTCCTTTCCAGTGTGGCATGCAGAGGTGCTACACAGCTTCATAGATTTAATGATTTCAGGTCTGGGATTGTGAAGGTATTAAGGAATTATTTTGCAGTTTTTCTGCAAGATCAGGAAAAAGACGTCTTACAAGCCAACTCTACACCACCCAACTGAACTGATAATCCAAATGCATTTTTCTTGTGGTTAGATATCATACTTTACTTTTGTTTTGGTGTTGCAACATGTATATGAACAAACTTTAATTTTGGTTCTTAACTAATGTATTTTAGACATTTGAACTACAACTGTAAACATGGTTGGTGATTATATTTGCTTGTTCAGCTGCCAAGCGCCTAGTCAATTCAAGACTTCCTCTTTTTCTAGCAAAAGAAAGCTGAAAGCATTCACTTTGGGTCACATCCATGTGTTTCAGGTGGAAAAAAAAACACACCATTGTTCATGTTCCATTGCAACTTTATTTCTGTGCATTTTTATTTTAAAGAATTTAAACTGGAGGAAAAGAGGAGCTTAATTAGTTTCTGAAATGGAGGATTTGTCAGAATTTATTTTTGAACCACACTAGTTATCGATGTGAGGAAACAAACATTTGTAGCCAAAACATATCAATTCTGTAGTCTTACCAGACCACATAATTAAGTCACTTCTAACTCTTATGGTCTGTTAGAGTTTTAGACCCCAATTCTGCTGGATCATGAAAAGGCAGTATGTGAAAATCACATATATGAGAACATCTTGAATGATATTCAGAACAGCTATAAGGGAAAGCTGAGGAAACTGCTGGATGCAAGATTATCCTAAAACCTGTGAATTTTGCCTGGATTAATTTCCTTTACATTCACTCTGGATTTTGAATGTGTTACATTTCTCCTTGAATGTGTTCAAATTCTTGTGATCCTATCTTATCAAAGTTTTTTTTCATTTCACTCTAGCTCTGATGCTCTAGAATGTTGTAAAATACGTCCTCAGTGATATGTTCCAAAAATGAATCTGCAGGTCTAAGCAATGGAACCTTTATTAAGAAGCAAAATGCAGTTTTTATTTTTCAGCTAGTAGGCAGATTTCCACATGAGGGAGACTTTTCTCTGCATAAACCAGCAGTCTCAGATCAAGGTAAATAAATGCAAAAAATTTATGTCATGATTTGAAAGTTAAATTTAAGACAGTACTGATGCTAATGTTGATAATTTAATAGACTTGTTTATGTTCCTGTTCTTTTGTGTGTGTTATACAGTATGTAGCAACTAAGATACTGAACTGCTGAAGAATGTCTGCTATTGCATATATGTGAAGATGCCTACATGATTGTCCAGTTCTGTTAGCATCAGATGGTTATCCATGTGTGTAGGGAGGAGAAAAATGTAAGCCACATTATGACCATAAATGAAAGTGTTATGTTCTATACCTGTCCCAAAGAATAGGACTTTTTGTAACTTCTTTTTATAGGAGCCAGTTAGTTCCCTCAGTCTGCATCAGACAATAATTAAGACAGATCAACATATGGCTAAAAATGCACTCAATCAACACCAAAGGTTAATGGGCACATTCCAAAGTGCTTCTCAAACATCTTAATGTGATAATTGTCAAACTTGTCTGCTAATTTTTATGTTGGTTTCATTGATCTGAATCGAATTGGGATTGGACTAGATGACCCTCAGAGGTCACTTCCAACCCAAATTATTGTATGATTCTAAGAAATTCATGCTCACATTTGTTATCACAAAGACCTGATCTTGGAATGGAAAAGACATCTCTTTTTGCAGCTCTCCGTCATAGGCATGAAACTTTGTATAGGAAACAACTTACTCTGACACCATTCCAAGGCTGTGACGTAAAGTCCCCGAAGACACTTCAGCTTTGGAAACATGAGTTAATTGCCTTGACACTGCACAGAAACCATCACATACATTCAAACATGCAAAGAGGTGTGTATCTAACAAAACCCAGCCTATTCTAGAGTTGCAAGACCCATGCTTTCACTGAATTAAATTTCAAAACAGCCACTCAACTTTAAATATTTATTGGAATAAAGAAGTAATTTGTAATCTTAGTCTGTAACAAACAATTGCCTTTTTGGGTTAATAATGTATCTTTTTAGAATTCCATTGTATATAGGATTAATTTTCTCTGTCAGAAATTCAGACTGGACTTTGGCTAGCTTCAGAAAAGCTTCAACTTAAAGGGAAAGGGTGAAAGGGAAGACTTAGGAGAGAGTCCTGGTAACCACTCAGGAAGTGGATAATAGGCAGTGGCTTTCTCATTCTGCTGCTTCACTTGGAAAGATAGAATGGGTTGGCCATGCAGCTGGGTCACAGGATGCCTGGGTGTTGGCTTCAGCTGCTGCTAGTTGTCTGTCATGGATCCAGCATATAGGCTGTCTCTGGATTGCTTCATAGTATCATAGAATGTTAGGGATTGGAAANAGGACACCATTGGCCCTCTTGGCCACAAGAGCACACTGCTGTCCCATGGACAATTTACAATCCACTAGGACTTCAAGGTCTTTCTCCATGGAGCAGCTTTCCAGCAGGACAGCCCCTAATCTGTACTGATGCCTGGTGTTATTCCTCCTCAGATGCAGGACTCTACACCTGTCCTTATTGAACTTTATGAGGTTCGCCTTTGCCCAGCTCTCCAGCCTTTCCAGATCTCATTGGATAGCAGCACAGCCTTTTGGTGTGTCAGCCACTCCTCCCAGTTTCGTATCATCAATGAACTTGCTGCGGGTACACTCTATCCCCTCATCCAGGTTGTTGATGAACATATTGAACAAAACTGAACGGAGTTCTGATCCCTGGGGAACACCACTGGCCACAGGCTTGACTCTGCGCAGCTAATCACAACCCTGTGAACTCTTGTTGAGCCAGTTTGCAATCCACTTCACAGTCCAATCATCTATCCCACATTTCTTGAGTTTATCTACGAGCATGTTGTGGGAAACAGTATCAAAAGCCTTACTGAAGTCAAGGTATATGACATCCACTAGTATCCCTTTATCTACCTGTTTGATCATGCCTTCATAGAAGGATATCAGATTTCCCCTTAGTAAATCCATGTTGACTATTCCTGATAACCTTATTTTCTTCCATGTGGACCACCTTTTCTTCCACGTACATGTGGTCAAACCCAAATGGTAAAAGCAAGCTGAAGAAAAAGTTTAAACTTTGCTCTTTGAGCTCTGGTGGCTATTGGTTGTTATGCTAAGATGTAGGGAGTTCATGTTTGTAGAGACAGGTGGAGTATTGCCTGTCACCTGAGCTTCCAATACCACTTTTTGCTAAACAAATAGTTCTCTATTTTATATTATTATTAATGTAACAACATTGAAGAAAAAAATCTTCCTCATTTTAATCGGTAATCAGGGTCAGTCAACTGCTGACCTTGTTTGACAAACAACCTAATTCAATGCTGTTTTAACAGACAATCAGGCAGCAACTCATTCTAATGGCTGTAGTCATTTGGTATGGGAGAAGTAAAATCACTGCAGCAAGAAGTGAATCACAAGGTCAAGATCTCAGCTTCCTCTCTGAAAAATGAAACAATTTCTGAATACATTCAGAGATTCTGGGGGGTAGTTGAGTTAAATGGAGGCTCCTGAAGGGGTTTTCCAGAAATGTAGAGCTGTTTGCATAGCGAGTGGTTACCGACAGAGGTTAGAGGGGCTTGATATCAGGAGGTTACGTGGTAACAAAAGTCAAAGTCAAAGGAAAACAGTAGGTGGATGGATGAAGTTGGGGAAGGGTGTTTTGACTATAGTTGTAGAAGGGTTGGAGTGGATGTTGGAGACAGGAGGAAAAGGACAGTAGCTCAATGCACAACGATTTAGGAAAAGCTACTGAATGCTGTTCATTGTTTTATGAATTAGAAACAAGATATGCTTGTCTGTTAATAGATGTATTTTTATTTGCATGGCAAAGAACATGAGGTTATGCATCGGCTTGATGCTTGGATACTTGTGCTTTCTCCTGACATCTGGAGATTAATTTTTGTTCCACCACTATTTTCTTCATGAATGTATTTTAAATAATAGTTTCACGTAGTGGAAGGAAAAAGTGCTGTGTTATGGGGCAAGTTCAATTTGTGGGGTCTACGCTGAAGATCCTGTATAGCTAGTCATCATCAGCTATGGTAAAAATCATAGATCATACAAAAGACTGGGTACCAAACAGCAGTCAATCTATGTTAGACCTAATCAAGATAGATAAAGACAAATTAATTAAATGAATTGGAAGTCAGTGGTTGCCTGGAAACCAATAATCATGACCTAATTTTGTTCAGTATTGATTAATAGAGGGTAGACTCAACCAATACTTGCTTGCAGTGTATTCCTCATGAATTAAAAAGGCTAAAAGTATCAGACATAAGAGAACCATTGAGTAAAATCATTGGAAGAAAAAGTCTGGCTAAGAAGTGGTATGTCTTTAAAATTCAATTTGCCAAAATTCCACAATTTTACAACTTAAAATTTTTTTTGAGAATGGTTCTGACTAAGAACCAATCTGTTCACCAGTAAAAGCAGCAATTAAAAATAAACAAAACAGAAGTGGGTGGTCAGAAGTAGGAAATAGTTACAAAATGAGGAATTGTAAAGTGTAAAAAGTCATAAAAAAAACCCCTAAGACTGTCAAGAAAAAACACAGGGATGAAAGGATTATAGCCAATAAGATGTGTAACTTAGTGTATTAAGAATTAATAAATACCATTTGTATTACAAACCTTTTACTAAATGGAAATGCTAATCTTGCAAATAACAAAAAAAAAAATAAATACAAGTCCTAATTACTGTTTCTCTTCTGCATTTAGAAAGAAGTGACATGATGTAATCACATCATATGAGAACAATGGGGTATTTCCAGTCCATTATCAAGTGAGGAGGATATTAAGCAACACCTGCTAAGAATAAACATTTTTATTAGTAGGATTGAATAACTTGAACTCTAGCAACCTACAAGAAATGGTGGTGGTGGAGGGGTTTCCCAGTGCCGTTAATTAATTAAATACCAGGCTGTTGTGCTAGAGCAGTGCTAGTGAGTTCCAGTGTTCAAAAAGTAGTAAACAAGTGACTCTTGGTCACATAGCTTGAAATCTGTCTTCAGGAAAACAGTGGGAAAGAATAAATACGGTTCTGTGGCTGACAAGTTAAGCAATGAGTGTAATTGCACTGTAGCGCAAGTGATTTTATGAAAAAGAAGTTTTGTCAGACAAGCCTGATATAATCGTTTATGGCCATTACAAGCCTGATGAAGGTGATTGCGGAGAGATTTATGTAAGGGACATTAGACTTAACGATGTGTATTTTCATTTGACTTAATACTCTATGGTATCAATAGAGAATACGTAATACTGATAAAGAACAGTTAACTGTTCTCAGAGAGCACTTGGTTTAGAATTACCATTAAACAGGGTACAGTGCTCTAAGTGCTTCTGTGATTAGTAAAGGCCAGTAATATAAAATCACTGGAGACAGAATATGTAAGCAAGTGGGGAAAAAAAAAAAAACAGGCAAGTTGAAAGCTTTGGGCGTTCAGCCTAAAAATTTCTGTAGCATGGGCAAAGAAACATGTAACATGCCTGTACTAACTAAAAATGTAGGTTAAAACTACAGCTTGGTGGACTGTATTCTAGGAAGTATTGACTTCTGAAAGTAAAGGCTGATCATAGGAGTCAGTTGAATCTGAATTGTTATGAGACTGTAGCAAAAATGGTTAAGCAATCTCACGATGGTTCAGTGCAAGAATATTGCACAGGAGCCGGTCTCTGCTATTTCTATATACTATAGGAGTAAAATGGGCACAGCAATTGCATGAAATTTTGGTGTCCTGATTTTTAACTGGGCCTAGTAGGACTTACTATTCCAAGCACACACAGGCAGTTCAGTATGTAGAATAGAGTTACGCTCTGCTGGACCTTCTTGACAAGGATATTGTAGCGATGATAGTTTTATGTGGGTTCAAAATAAGACTCTACAAGTTCTAGCTTTAGAAGAAAAGCCAAGGGGGGTATATTTAAATACATGAAAACCTCTTCATCCTTAGGAAGTCCTTGCAAAGTAGCAGGTGGAGAACAGAAAAATGGTGAAGGATATATCATATGCGGTGGCCCTGTTCATACTTTTTAGGCATCTGCTTTTAGCCACTGCTAGAGATAATACACTGGATCACATGAACCTGCCATTTAGTCCAGTATGGAAACTAGTGAAAGAGCAGAAGAGGGCTGCCACAGAGCGTACTTGAGAGATGGATGGCTTTCAAAGGAAGACTTTTAAAAGCTTTTTTTCAGCTTAACAAAAACCAAAATGATTCTGTGATGACATAATTACAGCCTTTAGGTATTGCCATTACCTATTAAAGGCTCTTCAGTAAGAGAATGTCAGCTGGAACATAAGGCCAGTTGTTTCAAAGAGAAAATCACAGCATTTTTAACAGTGAATTGGGCCAAACTAATCAGAAAATTGGTAGAGTTGTCAGTTCTTAATGTCTTCAAATCAGGACAAGTGAAAACTCTTCTAGGACATAAGTTTTCACCAAACACAGCATGTAAGACTTCATTCAGAGTAACTGAATGAGATGGTGTCAAGGTTTAGAGTCAAGACAGTCCACTAGACCTGTAACAGATGCTCTCCATTAACTCCCCTCCCCAAAGGGGAAGAGAAAGGGAATAAGGAAGAGAGACTTATCATTTAGAATAGATAGCTAGAACAGCTTTAATGAAAATAATGAAATGGAATATACAAATATATACAAAACCAGTATCGAACCCAACCCCCGTGATGGCAATTATGTCACCATCACCACTGATGTTGTGGGGCAGGCCCTGGAGAAGTCCCAGACTGGACTCAGTAGCAGATGGGAACTGGATTCAGGAACACAGGGATTGAGATTGAAAGCAGAACAGACACAGTCCTCCTCGGATGCCGGCCATTGAAGAAGAGAGCTTGACCCTCGTGGTCCTTCAGCTTTATATGGAATATGACGTATATGGGATGGAATCCCTCGCTGGTCAGTTTTGGGTCACCTATCCTGCAGGTGCGGCCTTTTACTTTCTACACCCCTAACATGGTGCACAAGATTTAACCTTGGTCTGCACACCAGTCCTTGGTACGAACTCTAAACATTGAGCATTATCACTGCCAGAAGCAGACACTGTCTGAGAAAATCCACCATTAACTTCAGAAAGTGCAGTTAGTTAGAAGAGACTGAGTTGAAAGGTAGAATCACTGAACAGAATTGTTCTGTTCTAACTCAAACCAGGACAGATAGAGTGACCTTTTTCCCTTTAAAACTCTACAATTCCATAGATCTTACCTTAGCAAAAAAGTTTATTGTGTGTTTATGCAGGGCAGAGGTGTAAAACTACCAAGTGAAATTCACTGCTGAAGACTTTCCCTTCTAAACCACTAATGGAAAGCAAAAGCAAATAGAGAAAGTACTTTTAAATTAAGTGAATATTTTGGCCTAAAATAGTTCTCTCTAACTGCATAATTGTGAGATTTACAAGCTTTTGTAAGAAAAGAGCAGACTAATGTTTTTCCCTATGACAAAGGATAACATCCTTTGATTTCTGGTTGACATATTTTTCTCTGTAGAAAGTAGAAACTAAGTGGTATTCTCAAGTTATTGTCACAAATACCATTTTTAACTAGTCAAAGTCAGTTGCTTTTTTCTTCATTGAGTTGTCCCTTTTGGATTTCCAGATTTCAGTTAGGCTTTAACAGATGACTTCTTTTTGCAGCACTAATACTTTCTGATTGGTCTCACTATCAAGCCAAAAACTTGTCCTCTCCCTCTCCTCCCTCATCCCTCCATTAAACTGTTGCTCTCGCCAGGAATTTTATCAACCCATTAGCTGAGGTGTATGCTTTAAACTTGGGAGAAGCACTGAATGATTTGTATTTCTCCTTATTATTATATTCTCTATTTGCTAAGAACCAATCATGGCTCAACATCCAAAATAAGCTACAACCAAAATCTGGCAAAAGATCAGAATTCTAGTCAGATTGATACAATCATACCATATATAAAATACTGTGCATATTGTCAGTAATAAAAGGTTTTTACAAGGACAAATTGATTCTATACTCTATCCATGGAAGAGATTTGGCTGAAAATTTTAATCAGAAATGTCTCAAAGCACACGTGTATGGCACATTATGCTTTGATAGGGTGCACTGAAAGAAGCGCATTTTAGTCACCTTGATAATTCTTTTAAAGTGTGTTTTCATATTTCACACTAGTCATGAAGTAGGAGAATTTTATCCTATTGCAAATTCGGAATTAAGACCCATGGAGATTGCAGGGTTTAAATCAGCTATCTGTAACATATTAATGCATATACTGCAACTAAACTTCGTAGCATTTGCCCCTTAAAATGAAATTTAATTTTTATACAAATAAGCTCACATCCTCTACAAGACGTGAAAATCACCAAAAGATGAAAGGTGGTATAAATATGTTGTCTATATACATATTCACATCATGGACGTGCTTATGCCCTGGTATGCTTATGCCATATCTAGTACTACAGGGACATGCTGCTTATTCTCCTTCCTGTCAAGCAGAGTAAACCCTGGGTAGGACCCTTCACCATTTCTAATGGAACTCGGTGGGCAAGGGAAAGACCGAGCAAGTGTAAATCTGCATATAGACAAAAACCACGCACTTGATTTCTAATTTACTAGCAAATCACTGTATTTTTTCAAAAGTCAGGTTGTTACCTGTAGTCACGCTTACTGTGCTGGAGACAGTCAGTGGTACCCCTTAACCTGAAGGAGGAAGATGTGGTCTAGGATGGGTCTCAAGAACTGAATCACAATTTTTTAGTAACATAGTGCTTGGAAAAAGCGTAGATTAAGTCTAAGGTGGCTGGATTTAATTTCTCTTATTCCCAGGAAGTGATGTTGAGTTTGCTTGAGTTTTGATGGAACTTGCTTAAGTTACAAATTTTAGCACTCCTGTGGTACTGTCTGCTATCCACTGTGATAAGTTCTCAGTAGAGCTGTACCCAGGAACCTGTCTGCCATGAAGACAAAAAGGGAAGAGGTCTGGGATGCTGCACAGGTTTGACTTATGCCGCTGTAGAATGATTTGCCAAATAAATCCCTAATATGTCTATTAGAGTAGCATTTGTTTAGTTATCAATAAAGTTCTGGAAATACTAAAAATCATCTAACATCGGAAAACTTTTATCGTCCTCTTACTGACCTTTTTTTTTATCTAAAGCATGTTACAGAATGGATAGCAAGGATAAGAATATCCCTCTCTACATGTAAAAACGTGAGACCTAGAGAAGGTGAGTATTGTAGCAACTGTCAAACAATGAGTCTCTGAGACTTGAAAATGTAAGCAAGGATACCTATCTCCTTATGCCGTACTTATTGGAGGTGATGGTGTCCCCATTTTCTGTAGAGAACCTTTATTCAAGTGCTGTAAACAATTTAAGGGGAGGGGGCGGGGAGGAACAATGTAATTTGCATATGGAGGAAGCAGTAGTATTTCAGATTGTTTTGTGCTGGCTTGTACAAATCCAGTGATCAAAGTGCCTAAAAAGAACTGCTATGAAAATATTTTTTCACTTTGCATGCTCTCTGCCTGATTCAGCACAGACACCAACCTGTGTTCAAGTCTACCCGTCCTTTGAGAGCACTTGAGCAAATGCTTTGCTGATCAGAGAGGCTTAAATTCTAAGCTTTGTAATTTATTGCTTTTGACACTGAATTTTTGTACAACAAAGAAGCTGATTAGCTTGGATGAAGACAGTCAGGGCCCTTTATGCTGGACATTACAGACATTAATGCTGATATTTCACAGATCTTAGGTTCTGGTGGTGCTGTGGTTGGTGGTAAGTGAATAGATTATCATTTTCGGCAGGAAAAAAAAATCCCTAATGTAGAGAGAAATAACATCTGTTTCAAATACATTCGCAAAGACATGATCATTAAGATACACTAGGAAAGCACAGGGCACAAAGTCCTGGCTAACTCGGGAGGTCCCAGTGGACTGGAAGGTAGCAAATGTAATGCCCATCTACAAGAAAGGCAGAAAGTAGGATCCAGGAAACTATAGGCCTGTCAGTCTGACCTTGGTACCAGGGAAGGTCATGGAGCAGATCATCTCGAGTTCCATTACACGCCATATAGAGGACAACCAGGGGATCAGGCCCAGTCAGCATGGGTTTATGAAAGGCACGTCCTGCCTGACGAACCTGATCTCCTTCTATGGCAAGATGACCCGACTATTGGACGAGAGAAATGCTGTGGATATTGTCTACCTAGACTTTCAAAAAGCCTTTGACACTTACCCACAGAATTCTCATGGGAAAACTGGCTGCTCATGGCTTGGATGAGCATACGATCTGCTGGATAAAGCACTGGATGGACAGACAGGCCCAAAGAGTGGTGGTCAGTGGAGTTAAATCCAGCTGGTGACTGGTCACAAGTGGTGTTCCTCAGGGCTTAGTGTTGGGACCATTTCTGTTTAACATCTTTATTGATGATCTTGATAAGGACATAGAGTGTATCATCAGTAAGTTTGCAGACAACAGCAAGTTAGGTGGGAGTCTTGATCTGCATGAGGGTAGGGAGGCTCTACAGAGAGACTTGGATAGATTGGATTGATAGGCTGATGTTAACGGCATGAGCTTCAACAAGGCTGAGTGCCAGGTCCTGCACTTGGGCCACAACAACCCCATGTAATGCTACAGGCCTGGGGAAGTGTGGTTGGAAAGCTGTCTGACAGAAAGAGACCCAGGGGTTCTAATCAACAAGCAGCTGAACATGAGCCTGCAGTGTGCCCGAGTGGGCAAGAAAGCCAACGGCATCCTGGCTTGTATTTAGAAATAGCGTAACCAGCAGGAGTGGGGAGGTGATTGTCCCCCTGTACTCAGCACTGGTGAGGCTGCACCTTGAGTATTGCGTCCAGTTTTGAGCACCTCATTACAAGAGAGATATCAAGGTACTGGAGCGAGTGCAGAGGAGGGCAGTGAAGCTGGTGAAGGACCTGGAGAATAAATCTTATGAAGAGCGACTGAAGGAGCTGGGGCTGTTTAGTTTGAAAAAGAGGAGTCTAAGGGGAGACCTCGTCACTCTATACAACTACCTGAAAGGACATTGTAGAGAGGTTGGTGCTGGTCTCTTCTCACAGGTAGGTAGTGATAGAGCAAGAGGGAATGGCTTCAGACTGCAACAGAGTAGGTTTAGACTGGACATTCCAAAAAAATTTTTCACAGAAAGAGTAGTCAGACATTGGAATAGGCTGCCCAGGAAGGTGGATGAGTCACCATCCCTGGATGTGTTTAAAGGTTGTTTAGATGTGGTGTTGGAGGATATGGTTTAGGGGTGAGCTTTGTAGAGTCGGGTCGATGGTTGGACTCTGATCCCAAGGGTCTTTTCCAACCTGAATGATTCTGTGATTTGATGTTTCTAAGTACATTTTGGTTTTATATATGCACAGTCCACTGAGAACATAAAGGAAATAATGAGACATTATCTAGATAATCTTTTCTACAACACTGATCGATGTGACAGCTTACCATAGCGCACAATCTACGTTTTTGTGTCTGAGATTTAAGATCTAGGAAAAATTTTCAGTCAGTCCCCTTGCAGATTGTTCCATCTGCATTAGCACCAGGGAGCTCCCTCCCGTGTCCTTATCTGCTGCCAGTAAATTGGTCATTGAGGGCACGAGGGACAAGCTGCACTTCCACAGTTCTGCTGGTTTATCCTGCTGTAGCCTGAGCTGGTTAGCAGCTGTTATTATAGTCTGCCCAACTTCAGCTCTGTGGTTGTGGCCTGGAGGGAACTCATGCATGGGATAAAATGGCTCATTTGAAGTTGATCTTACTCTAAGCTGTGGGAGACTCAGGCATTTCAAGGGATTTCAGAGATTTTTAGGTATGTAACTGCAGCAGGTTTTTACTGAACTGTATATTCTTAGAGGTATACAACCTGGGTAAATGTAGGTATATGATCATGAGAATAGCAAAAAGGACATTTCAAATCAAAATGTTTTCTACCAAATTTCAAATCTTACTCTAAACCATGAATACTGGATGTTTTTAATTATTGAAATAGTATGTATAATACCTTGCTTTGATTTCAGAAGCAGCCAAACTAATTCAGCTGAAATTTTCATCACTAAAAGCAGCCTGAGGTGTATATTTGGCATAGAGAGTTCCAGGTTAGACAGTTATAGTTGAGCAAATTTAAAAGGAATTGAAAGCAGGTTATTGTAACAGGAAGTGTTGGGCAGCCTAAATTGCAGGCAGGTCTAGCCCAAACTATAATTTACCATATGGAGAAAGTAACTTTTAAGTGTAAGAAGATAATTTATAGAAGTAGGTTTCTTGCTATGGTTTGTCAGAATTGGTACTGGTTAAAATGCTTCAATATTTTTGATATTGGCATAGTTTTAATCAGAGCTCTGGATTTCAATAACCTGATTCCCACACACACACACACATTTACTTCATCAGATGTTTTTGTATCATTTAGATTTCAATCAGTGGTAGGACTTGTTGAAAAATTTGCTAAGACTTTTCACTGAAATATTAGTTGAGAAAAATACTCTTTTTTTTTTTTTTAATTGAGATACTTACAGAAATGTTCCTTTCCATAAAAAGCGGAGGTTTTATAGAATGGTCAGGGTTAGAGTTAAGTTTTATTCTAACATGCATAAGATGTATTTTCAACTGGCTGTTGTATGGAAATGAATCTTCAGCAGGGATTCACTGGTACAGGTCTCCTAAAAGTCAGCTGTCTCATGAGCCTGCATTAACAGAATAGATTAACTGTGAGGATCATCAGATATTTAAATATCTGCTAAGGTAACAATCTGATTAACTTTAAAAAGAGAAAATGCTGTGTTTTGTGTAAGGGATAAATTTACCTCAGCCACCTTATTATTTAACTGATATATATTAGGACTACCTGTAGGTTCTCAGTTAGACCTGGAACGACACGCTGCGGAAAGAGCCATAAAGCAAAATCCTGGAAGACAGAGAGATACTGTGTCTCAGCTAAGGAAACTATTAAAGCAGTTATTTCAAATAGTGTTATGCTCGAAGACGGAATGAAGAAGTTAGAACTACCTCCAAGAAGTGAACGCAGGAGACAAGACGTCAAAGCCAGAATTGGCAGTTCCTGGTGAGAACTATTGATGAGGCTGCTATTGCAAGTAAAATGGGCTAAATATCTATGTGGCTTCTCTTCTATGTCTAACACTTGGAGATGTGGATAAAAGGATGTCAGGCTGACAATGCAAACGTAGATGTCACGCACTAAGAGAGGAGCCAAGAGCAGGAAAGCAACTTGCCAAATGATAACAATGCGTGCTTCATTGGAAGATGTGTTGAAACGAAAAGTGGGGTGGCACTTCAGTGAGTAGTAATTATAAGAGTAAACAGAAAGATATTTGTAATCTTCAGCTTCAAAGTTAATCCTTCCTTAATAGTGATATCTGGTGTCATGATGTTTTAACTTTTAAAAGTGGAAGCACGAAAACATCACCAGAAGTATGAACTGGAGTGAACAAGATACTGGTAAGAAAACTGTGTGTTTATAAAAAGGATATAAATAAAAGATTGAGGTTAAAAATATTTATTGCTGTAGGAGGATGAAGGAAGGGAATACAACATTATTGAAACACTTGTTTTGTGTCTAGATATGTAATAAGATCTGTAATCTTATTTATCCTAGTGTAATGTAATATATCAGCTAACCTTCTCCAGTTGTCCCAGGGGCACTGAGTCATAACAGCTCTGGGTTGTCCAGTGTGATTAAAGGAAGGTAGAAATAGTTCTGTTGCTACTGCCAAAAATCTTGTCGAGATTTTATTAGTGGAACTTGTGGTGCCGAACAAGAATATCATGCCAAGTGGCCTGCTGCAGGAAGGCAAGTACCCTCACTGAGTTATTTCACAGCAAACTGAAAATAAAATAATTATGAAATCTGTGGTCTCTTCTTGTTTGGACTACTTCAGTAAGTTTGTACCTTTTTTGCATATTTGTCTGATAGATGCATATTTCAAATTTCTTTTTCAATTCTTTTTTTTCAGAGGTTAGATATTTATACTGTTCATTAAACCAAAATAAGGTCTTCGTATGCTTTACCCAGTGCATGTCATCTTCTTGAATTTTCAAGTATGCTTGTATTACAGATGAAGCTTCATGATTTAGTTGTGTAGTTTTACATTATAAGGGGATAGTTTAATATCTTCTTAAAAATAAGACTTACATTAGCCTATCGTTTTGGACTGTGTGTTAGTACCACCAATGTAATTGCCACTCATGTAATGTATTTACACTCATTCCAGACAGACAGACAAAGATTATTAACAGTTACATTTCTGTATTGCATTGTACTAGTTATTTCAAAAGTATCACTGAAACTATGATTCTACCATGCTTCAAAAGTACAGAGATGTTAATAAGCAGCAGTTACGAAACATTATTAACTGTGCACAATGTAAATATTTCTTCATGATGCTGACATGTGAGTGCCTGTAAAAGATGAGTGCTCCATTCTGCTTTTCGGCATGCATACAAAGATTTGCCAGGTATATCTGAAAAACCAGCTCACTTTTTCAGTGTAAGCAACAATAATAGCCTTTCAGTCTGTCATGCCGTGTACGTACATTTGTGCAATGAATTGAGGAACTATGCTTGCAGAGTTTTTCCTGTTAGTTTGGCTGAACTGAAAAATACTTTGTTGGGAGCAGGGCCTGCTTCCATTTTAGTAAGAGTTTTACCACAGAAATAGAGGATAGGTAAGGCCATTTGTGTGACAAAGTTTGGTCCTGGTAAGTAGCTTCTTATCCTATACTTAAGAAAGCTGCTTGTGAAAATGCTGCATATCAGCAGAGATTAATAAATACAGGCTTTAAGAATATGCAAGCCAGACGTGCAAATCTGTAAATTTTTTCAAATCTACATGAGAACTTTTGTAAATTGTGAGCTCAAACTTCTTGTGCTTCAGGCATCTATCTCTACCAAGAGCCTAACTTCATATGCAGGTTGATTGTCCTGGACTGCACTTTTCAGTGCCCTAAATGGCACATTTAATGACAATTTATGCAATCCAGTAGTGCTGTGCCATGGAGACAGCCCTGACACAGGCAAAGATCCCACAGGGAAAAGAGGAAAGGAGGTGGTCATGTAATTGAAGACTGTATCATAAAGCTCTGTCACCAGTGGGTGTAATTATGGTTGAACGTAATTATGCACCTCATAACCTTATGTACCTTAATTATAGCACCTCCTAACTCTTTGAGTGCTTGCCTTGGAACTCACTCTGGTGTAGCTCTGCTGGCCTATGAAACGCACCATGCTTGTATCAGCCGTGACCCTCTTACCGCTGAAGAGAGTCACCTGGTTAATGCAAGCATCAGTGGTTTTTCTGTAACGTTTAACTTTCTAAGATAGTGAAGAAAATGAAGTAGATTTTGAAGAAAATAAAGGCTGTTACTGAGGGCTTTGGCTGTCTTACTTGTCTGGGGAATGAGAGCTACTGAAGAGGGCTCAGGGTAGCAGCTAGGGACCCCAGGAATCTTGGAACCTTCTCAGAGCATCTGGAGCAGACAACATCATTTTGGAAATAGTCCAAACTGAGCATTGAAGCGAAATGCAGTTCCTAAGCAGCCACTGTACCTCCTGCTGAAGTCACCTGGCACGAGAGTTCCCTCCTGCACTCTTGACCTGGATGATCTTCACTGCTCTTGCCTCTACCTACCTACCTTTGTGGGGAAAACCCCTCAGTCTTCTCTGAAATGAGCCATGATAGAATGTGTCTCGTGTGTGCAAAGGTTTCAAGGGCTCTCTGCTGGAAGGAAGCTGTCCAGCCAGTTAGGTCTATGTTGTCATGGTGAAAGCTCAGAAGTGTTCCACCCACAATGATATTTTGCCCTTAATGGAGGAACTAGGCCTAACCCTCACACTCATTTGAAAACACTTAGGCAGGGAGACGGACTATGACAAATGCATCTGGATGATACAATCATCTCAGCAGTGGTTTTGATGAAATACAGCAGCAACTTTGGTTTTCAGTGCTTTTAAGAAAAATTCCTGCACTGAGTAAGTAAGAGAAAATTGCTTGTCATCTTAAAGGGTCCTGGAAATCCAGCTGCATGAGAAACAGCTGCACAATGATACAGAGCTTAAAGCAAAAAAAACAAACCAAAACAAAAAAACAAACCCAAACCAACAGCATTTAGCTAAGAAACTGAACGATTACCTGATGCTGTTGAATCTTGCTACTTTTTGATGGGATGTTAGGTACAAAGCAGCTTTATTTGCTCCGCTGTGCAGTGATAGGCTGTGCGACAACACGGAGGGAAATGACACTCCAAAGGGAATGGGTTGTGGGGTGTGGAGGGATATGCAGTCATGTAGGACTTCTACCCGTAGGACTTACACAAAAGACATCCCCAAGGGTACAGCTTCATTTCAGATGGCTCTGCCTGGTGGTTGTCTCTATTGGCCAGCCCTCCCCGTAGGCAGCCCACAGTCTCATGAGGCCCTGAAAGAATAGTATGAGATGAACAGAGGTAATTAATACCATCTTTTTTTTTTTTTTTTTTAATCACAGTGTGTGTTTAGAGATTGTCAAAATCCACTAGTAAACCAAGAAATCTGCTACACAAGTTTACTTACTGTCTTGTCCTAACTTTCTCAGAGCATTCATCAGTTTCTTCTGAAAGTGCCTCTCTTTCTGCTAAATAACCGCAGCCAAAACCTTTCAGGCTGTAATCAGGAAAATGTTAGTGTTGTTGGAAGCAGCAATAATGATGCAGGCAGTCACGTCACTGGTCACTGAAGGTGAGCTCTGTGTTCAACCTGAATGCTACAAGCAGACTTGTCTTTTTGCAAAGTGTGAAATTATGCATCAGAAACCAAAATTCCCTGCTGACTCCCCTGTAGGTACAGGAGATGTTGCTGGGAAAGCTGAGAGACCTTTGGCTGGCTTTTGCAACGCTGTAGAAACTGATGTAGATCAGAGTGTACTAACTGATGCCCTTGCTGCCTGCATGAAAGGTTCGTGGTGTGCACAGTGGCTGTGTAGCACTGCTCTGATGAGCATTTCATTGATGCATTCCATTCAGACAAGTGCAGAGTAATAAGAAAAACGTTGGTACTTAGATTTCCCACTGTGGCTGCTGTAGAGCATGTCTGTGGACATTTCTTCCTCTATTACCTCAACATTTGTTGCTATAATGACTTCTTTCCCCTCCCCCTCTTTCTGCAAACTTTATTGAGCCATCGCTGGAAGCTTCCCTTCACATAGTACCCTTTCTCTTGACTCTGAATTAATTAAGGGTGAAACTGGAACAGTGACTCAGAGCAAAGGAGGAGGATTTCATATTAGTAATAAGCAAAGAAGGCCACAGGAACCCACCGTTTCCTGGTTCCAGCAAAGCCTTCCTTTCGTGTGTTATTCCCACATTGATCATGTTAACTGATGCCTCTTTAGCCACTAATTGCTGTATTGATGAGTCTGAATTGGATGGTTTCTTTATTTGGGGGCTCTGGGGGAGCCAATCTCCAAAAAGGTGAAAGCGCTAATTATACTGGTAATTACTTTAAAGCTCTTATTCTACTTTTGCCAGTGTCCATTTCCATGGTAACAGGAGCAGGTACAGCGGCATTCAGCCAAGCAGCTCAGAGCTCTTGGCTACGTCAGCGGTGGCTGAGGTTGGAAAGATAGCATACAAACTGTGCATACAGATTTTCCAAGACTCCAGAGATTTCTTTGCCACAGATCTAAATTAAAATATCAAAAACCTGTCCTAGAAATTATATTCCCTCTTTGAGAGCTGTATGGGCTTCTTTAAAGCTTTGATTTTACCCTTAGGTGAGCAAGCAGGTCTTCTAAAGGCTGGGCTGCAGCCAGAGTCCTCAGAGGAAATTCTGTCTGACTCAGCAACTATGTTTTTTTTCTGCAGCCTCCTGGGCTGAGAACAACAGCTTTGCCACTTCCTGACTCTTGGGCCTTGTCTGCTAGGCAAATTTCAAGAAAAGAAATTCCCACCAGTGCTTCGAGCGTGTCTGAAATTGTAAACAGACTGTATTGGGCGTGATTTATGTCACTTGAGTTACAGTCAACATTACACTTGCTTAGGCTGTCGTCAGCTGCAGCAACCTCCTATCTATTTAGGGGTTTAGGACATAACTGTATTTTCCTCACATGTTGCAAAAACAGATTGTTCACATTTTCTGGATGAAGCAGCAACAACTCTAGACTGTCATAGCTGGTTATTCACACACTCAGCCAAGCCACGTGTGACGTTTCCATGGTCTGAAGTGAAAGTTCCGAAGTGATCTGAGTGGAGTCATGAGCAAGAGAAAATCATCAGGTATCCTACTTTCTGCCTGGGTGAGCTTCAGAGCTCAACACAAGCTCCAAAAAGAGCATTTCAACAGGGAGAGCAAAATGTTTGGCTTTACAGACAGGTGCCTTCATAGGACTTCTGTTTTTTTGAAAAAAAAAAAAAAAGACGACGTAGTAAGAATCACAAGGATTCTGTAGTATCAATCCCTTTCTTATGCTTCTGGAAATATTAACATCTAGAAATCGTTTTTTTTCCAGTGATTAGCACTGATGCATTTTGAAAGAAAATTCTTTGTTAGCTAGTACATTTTTTTTTTTAATCTAAATAAATTTTATTAAATTCTGCAATTGATATTAAATGTCACTCTTAAGCAAGTCTGCTGCCTCCAGGGAGATTATACCTATCCTGTTCATTTAAAATAAGAAAGAACAATAAATAAATCATAGATAACTAATGCATAGTGCCTTTGAATTTAAGAAGGAACTGGATGATCATCAATTTTTAAGACAGAGGCACTTGCTTTAATTATGCCTGAATGTAGGACCTTAGATATTTGTATTTGGCATATTTCCTTTTGTTCTTAGCATTGCTTTTATAACACGGGATCAGTTTTCTAATTCTACATATCTAATATAAGTGACAGTTAGTATCTGAGCATTTTTTATATTCCCTGTTTTCAACCAAAGAGAGAATGATTTAAGTTCCTGGGGCTTTTCCATGCTATGAGATACTTCACAATTTCATAAGCTATATACTGTCCTCTACTCAGCAAAACCCTTAGTGTACTAGCAAGGGATAAAACTCAAAGTGTTTGTTCTACTTTTTCTAGAAAATAAAATGTGAGTTTGATGGCTAGCAAATTTGGGCGCAGGGGAAGGAGAAAGACTTGTTGGTAACATTCATACAGTGCTGCTGTTATTTTACTGGAAAGTGACTAACCACAACTGGTCTTTGTGTCAGGAAAGAGAAAAACGTACTCCCTTCTCAGGATGTTTATGCTGTAGAGCCTGCCTGCTTGCCTTGGATCCTTCCACTTACTGAAAGAAACCACGGGTTTGAGTATCAAAGTTTGATAATGTGCTTACATGGTGACAACGGTATGAGGCTAAGAGATCTTGTACCGTCCTCTTGTCCTCATTTGGCCTCCTACTATTCTACTAATGTACTTATACCCAGGGTTAAAGGGCCATCATGTTACTCCTGTTTTCTGTGTGGTTGCACATTAGCTACCAATTGCTTTATCATGTGGGATGTGTCTATCTGACAAATGTGCCAACTCCGCAGGAGTTGAACTAAAGCAGAGGTGGTATCTCACTCACTTGTCTCGTCAATGCTTTAAAGAAATCTTCTGGGAAGAGAAACATGGAAAAAACCAATTCTTAATCACTCTCCACAGCTGCAAAGAG
>VWZK01019283.1:59294-78368 GCA_013396935.1 Baryphthengus martii | reverse complement strand
AAAAAGGCTCCTCTGCATCTGAGCAGACCAGCTATAGAGCCTGATGTCCCATCTACTGAAAACTCAAAGAATTGTCCACATTCGGAAAACAAGCAGGCTAAATGAGAACGTATGATGCGGGTTTACATCTTGGCAGAGAGATGGCTGTCACCTAAATTTCCCTCGCAGAGAGATTAGCCAATGTTTTGGACCCAGCATCTAGGGCAAATTGGAGATAGCATACTTAAAATGTCCACATAAAGAAATAGCAGAGTTAGGGATGTTTACCCTCATTTGCTTATGCAGAAACAACAATTATCTGAACCTGAAAAACTGAAAGAAAAGCTCTTCTGAATATACAATAACAAACTCTGCTCATCTTCAGTTGTATTCTGCAGAGCGGGCAAACAACTGACATCTGGAGATGAGGAATCTAACACAACGAGCTTGCAGACGGCTAGGTCAGAGAAAAGGAACAGTTAATAAATTCATCCAACACATAAAATTTATGTGCAGAATTTTTAATAATTTCACTGACATAATTCTAAGCCTCTGTACTTGAAAGCAGAATTCTTATGAAGCAGAAGAGACTGTAGGGAAAAAAAGTGGTAAAGCAGGAGGGAGAGGAGAGAGAATTATGTGAAAAGAAAATGTGGATGTGCTTTAGCGAAGAGAAAAAGCATATAGGGCAGGAAGTGGGAGAAGGTAAAGTCTCTTCATAGCACATGATGCAAATACCTTGAATTGGCACTTTAGAGAACTGTGTCCACATACAGACCCTCATATTTAAGTCCACTTTGTGGAGACAAGCAAATAAATGCTATTACAACTGATCACGGATGAGAGAGATCCTGTTCTACCCATGCTACATCTCATAACCCACTGAAATGCGTGTCCCATGTTTGGATTTGCCTTCATTTGTACCTTGAGTAATGAGGCCCCTGGAGCTGTATTGTGCTGACACCAAAACCGTTCGCCTGGGCTGCTTCTGCCCTTGAGTTTGTCCTCACATAATTTTATTTATTCCCTCTGTGCTTCCTTGGCTGTGTGGCTTTTTGCACCTTTTAGAGGAAACTGTGCAACCACCTGTTCTTCTTGGCAGACCGAATGGACGAAATACTTGTTTCTCCTAGGCCTGAGGCTGACTTACAGGGAAGAAACCAGCAAAACACGACCATATTGTGCCCTTCACCACCCCGAGCAACAAAGCACAGCACCGCAGGCTTTTGTAAGGCGGGTGGCATGCCAAAGTCCAAGCAAGGGCTGTGCGGGCCCTGGGAGTTTTGAGTAACTAAGGAAAACATGTACGATCATTTTTTTGCCATTTTGCCGGTAAGCGATTATCATAATGTCATGAGCCTGCGAGTGTAGAAGCTCATCCGGTTTATCAAGCTGAACTGCCTTTTAGTTTGATTGATCTCTTCTTGTTTCCCTGCTAGGTGTAAGCAGTTTGTGGTTTGCCTGGGGCCTTCGGCAGTCAGGAGAGGGGTAGCACTGCAGCTCTGCTCTCGGCCAGCTGTTCTGAAGGACTCATTCATCAGATCCCAGAAGCTGAAGGTATGGCTATTTCTGTTCCCTTTTGGACAGTCACACTCTGCTGGTCACATCACAGTGGCCACCAGACAGCCCTGCCAATAGAAGCGGTGGCCAGGCTTGGTGGTGTTGCTGCAACCAAGCCCCATGCTAGGTAACCGAGCTGCTTCTGTCAGTCACATTTCCGGCAGTGGTTCAGCAGATACTGGCATACAACCACGAAGAGTTCAACAGCTTTGACAGGTTCCTTTCACACTACAGCACCTATTATTTGTATTACAATGACATGCCAAGTGCTGCAAATACTAAATAAGGGAAGTTCCCTCTCCCAGGTTGTGTACCACCCAAAACTGGAGGGATTATGGCACCCCTTGCTATGCATGGTCCACAGGAGACCAGCATGCAGATTTCAGAGCTCCTAAATCCTAGATCACTGCATTAATAAGATTATCCTTTCACTCTGAAAACAAGATTGAAAGAGATTTAGGTAACGGCCGGCCACCCAAAAACTAAGTTACGTTAAATCACCTGAAATTGTAAAACATTTAGATTTTATACGGCATGTATGTTTAAGGAAAAAAACCCACACAATTCTGATGGTAAAGTGTAAAAGTGCCACACTGATCATACAGATACAGTCACATGTCAGTTGCAAGGCTGTTTGAAAGTTATGCTACTGACATGTCTTTTATTTGAATAGCTCCCATGACATTATGAATACTTTAAAAATTAAAATAACTTCTTCCATGAAAGAGCAGATGCCCCAGTACTTAAATACACAGTGCTGCAGCACTGAAGTCTTCTGCTTAATGACGTTAGAAGCAGTAGTTTGTCCTGATCAGCAGCTCTGATGACACCCTAGATGCTACTGAGAGGCAGAACAGGTGGGTCTTCCATAAACAAGAGTTTTAATGGGCCAGGTTTCATACAAGGGGCTGGGTGCAGGCAGCACCACAGAGCCATTCCTGGCATTGGGCACTTCAACTGGTCTCTGAATTTCTATTACATAATCTTTCCTGATGTTCGTAACATGTCTACGTGAAGGATCGCTTTACGCACAAGCAGTACTAGATGAAGCTAGGCCAAAATAATTAATTATCTCAGGGAAAGAAAAAGTCACAGACAAACTTTACATTTAAAATATATCTTTGACAAAGTCCACAACCCAAAGAAAACGTCAGCTGATCTCTCACAAAATTCCAGCTACACACCTTCCCTAGCTTCTCTTGCAGCAGAGGCGGCCCTCCCCTATCCCTTTCCCTTCACCACCTTTTCCAACACATCCATTTCTTTCTTCCTCACAATATTGCCATCTGCAGCCTTCATATTTTTTAGGATGCGCTCAGGATGATGTGGCAGAATGGCCTCTCTGAGACCAGCTTCTTGCAGGTGTAACAACATTGCAGCATATACGTCTTTGAGTGGTGTGGGGGTGCCCACCGGGTCTGGCCCCTGTCTGGCCTCTTCCCACATACTCACTCAAACCATGGCAGCACTTCAGTGCAATGACAGAGCTGTCAGGATGAGCAGGTGCCCAAATCGCTCCTCTCCTCACCCTAGATCATGGTGGAAGGATATCTGCTAACATCGTACAACAGGGTACCCTCCTGGTTGCCTGGCATGCAGGACTGGGGGGAGGGCATATCCTGCCCTGTGACTACTTGTGTATCCTTTGTGGGGCCAAAAGCAGCTGTCCCCTGTCCTATGGCTGGACGTGCACTCAGCACGCTGTAGAGAGAGACTACGAAGCGTTTGGTCATGTCGTATTTCAGTTCAGTACATGCCATAGAAGGATCTTCGGCCATGTGTCCCTCCAGTGTCTCCTTAAAAGGCTCTGTTGGCCTGACCTGGTCTCAGAGTGCTTCATCTCAGCTCTAGACACCGACTCCTGAGTACAGCAGTGGCTGTGCCCAGGAGCTGCCAGCACTGCATAGCACAGCTTTGAGGAGGGAGGGGAGAAAAGCTGACCTAATTGTGGATGTGTTTGCTTGAAACTTGTGTGGTAAGAATATGAGCAGTGGAAAAACTGTCTTTAACGAGTTTGCAGGGCTGGATCTACGCTCCCATCAGTATTTGTCACATTGAGAAAGAACATCCACGCTATTCAGTAAAATTCAATAACAATGATGATAATACTAATAATAATAATACCAACAACAATCCATCCTAGCCCAATTTTCTGGCACTGCATTGCTGGAGCTTATTAGCATGACTTGCATTTACAGCAAAACTCAGGCAGCCGATGAGGATGAGGAAAAGCAGAGCCGTACGGATGGTTAATGGCTATTTCCCAATGTTACCATATTCCTAGAGTAAGAAACTCCCACCTTCCCATTGAAATCCATTTTTAGGTGTTTAAATTTGTGTTTATGTTCTATTACTCCATTCATCTTTCCTGCTGTTTATCATTTGTCTGCATGAAATGCACTGTAGGTTGAAATCAGAACTATACATTCCTTTAGGAATGTCCTAACTCCGGGAAGGGATTTTACACATTTGCAAATCGTCCCTGCTGCCCTCAGCACATGGCTGCACATGTTGCAGGATCGGGCTCCAGCAGAGTAGCTGTCAAACATCAGCCCTCCCCTCGGGCTGTTTGACGCCTCTGTCAGTGCCTGTTGTCTGACAACCAAAACAAATGTCCCTTGTGCGCTATGTGCAGCCCACGCCTCAGCCGGGGCCACAGTGCAAATCTCACAGCCTGGGTTGGGAGCAGGAAGAAAACGCCAGTTGGTTTCCTTGCCCCACAATGCCGGAGGCTCTGACAGTGCAGTGGCTCTGGGTGACCCCTGGCAGCCAGGACCCCGCGGCCAAAAAGTAAAAGAATCTGCTACTGTAGTCAAGTCTTTCCACCAAATTTTGTGATATAGCACATAGACCTTTAAAGTTTTGCCTCATTATGCTCATTATGGAGCTGTTTGCATGGGGAGACTGATTCTGCACGACTGAATAAACCGTTGGCATGAAATTTCTTTTCTTCTTTTCCAAACTATTGTTATACGTGGTATTAACACTGAATCTTAAATTACCCGACATATTTGTCTGACAATTCTATATCATGTTTTGTTTTAAACATGCCTTAATGTCAGTCCTTTTTTAGCTTTCAGTTCATGCTCTGCCTGGAAAAGGCACGTCAACACTGGGGAGAAAAGCCTTAGTTATTTTAAAGATAATGAATTTCACAAGGCATTACTCTTAGTTATTAAATTAAAATAAGTTAAAATATTTTTCTGATATCATCTAGCACATGGATATGCAGTCAAGATTCACAACAAATCTCTACAACAAGAAAGCTTTATAACTGAGGTTAAGAAGCAACAGCACAGGAGTATTACAAACAGGCAGAGCACTGAAAAAATGTATTTCCCAGTTTGACTTTGAAAAATTCGCATTCTCCTGAGTATTTTAGAAATAAAAAGCATCAATAGGCCTCAGTACCATAAATTAAAGAGAATCTTGTAGCCGCTTCAGTTCAGCCCACTTTAATTATATATTTAGACTATTCTGTTTATCTGAGTAGCTATTTCCTTACTGAATGCTCATTTTTAGCACGCCCCTTCCACAAGGTCTTTTTCTTCTCAAAAGCAACACAATACGCTAGTGACACGTGTCATACCATTAGAACATGATCAATAATCCTGCATGTTTATCACTGTCTTGTGTTTTATTTCTAAGGCTTCTGCAGAAGTCTGCTATTTTTTCTCAGAGGCTAAGCGCAGCATCATTGGTGGAGGTAACGGTGGAAACAACACAACCCCACTTAGCAGCTAATCAAGCAGGAAAATGGTTTAGAAAAAAAATTTCTCACAGCACAAAGACAGAGGAGCAATAAAAGTGATGTGACCTGTCTGCTACCTTAGTGCGGCAGTCCATCTTGAACTGAAAACCAAGAGTAGTAAACAATTGATATAGAATTCAAGCCAATAAATATTAGAATTTATTTGTAAGTGAGCTTTCAATGTTTTAATGGAGCTGAGTGGTTGAGAAAAAGATTCTAGTATCTCTTTTAAATCAGTAATAATGCCACAGCACGATAATGCTATTCCTTAAAGCATCTTCCACAAGTGATGACTACTGTACAGGCTTCAGATTTGGAACAGAACTGCATCTGTTTATTGTAATCGTAAAACCTGCTTTCCTGTGTCCTAAACAGCTCCTTCTAAATAACCTATGAAATCAAATTACCAACAATTAAAAAAAAAATCCCAACCTACAGAAAAAAACAAACCAACAAACCTTATAGGTTCTGCTTGATTTCTTCTGCTGATCAAAAAAAAACAACAAACTCTTGTTCTTAGCATATTACCTAGGGTGTATTGGCATACATGCCATAAACCCATACTTTAGCCAATGTGAAATAACTATCTTTTAATTTCTTCAGATAAAACATTGTTCAAATGGTACATGGATTCAGAAAAATATTTTACTGGAGAAAATAGTACTAGATCCTGGGGGGGGAAAACAACAAACAACAACAAAACAAGAAATGGAACGGAATTAATGAATTGCCTCCACTTCTTTTAGCATATCATTTGGCACCCTCACCTTCTGAATGATTCGTCTGCATTTTACAGTCAAAATGCATCTCACAAAAGACCTCTAAACAAATGTAATTGTACTTTTACCATATTACTCTTAGCTTCATGATGCTAAAAAAGCACATTCCTTCTCCATCCTCACCTAAATAAAATCACTTCTTTACAATCCAAACATCCTTTTTTTTTTTTTTTTTTTAGTAAGAGACTAGATGTGCCCATCTTTTTCCAACTAGTAATAGAGTTTAGAGATTCTTATTATTTATTGCATAGATTCTTATTACTGTAATTCTTAATTTAACTTGAGGTCTAAGTCAGCGGGAAATTCCCAGCAGTAACAGGTGCTGCTCAGAATTTTGGGAACATGGTTTAAATGAGAAAATCTAGCATAGCTTTTTCAAAATGAAATCTTAAATGCTCTAAAACTTTAGGTAAAATTATTCAAATCTTATGTTTGATATAAAAAGTTAAGTTAATGCGAGTTTAAGGCGTATTTGTTTTGTGTTTTCTGGATGAACACTAACATAATACTCAAAACAGTCAATGTGTTTTGTAACTGAAACCATTTTTAACTGGAATTTTTGAAAATATGAGAATCTTCTGATGATTTTATGTGGGTCAGGGGGTAGGCCAGTGTATCACCTTTCCCATAGAAAGCTATCCGCATTGGAGGTATAGTTGTTTCTTAATGAGATCTGGCTGCCATTTTTAGAACTTTTTGTAAGAACACTTTTAAAAAAAATGAAATGTAGAATTACAGGAAAAGTCCCTCTTTGACCTTTATTCTAGTGAGTTTAGCAGAACTAGTAGCTTTCAAGCTTCTGCCTCTAAGCTCTCTTTCCCTATGCTGTCAAGCTGCTGCAGGGCAGTAATCATTTTCTATATTCACTTTCTCTTTAACTTTTTCTAAAATAACAGTCTGTACTGCAAATGAAAAGAAGATAGACCTTGCACATCAGTATCATTAGAAATGCTATCCTTTTACTCAAGCTAGTTTTGTTAATTCTATAGATACACAGATAGGAGGTTTGTCTGGTGTTTCTTTACCGTGGGACGTCCCACCTGAAAATAATGGTTGTGTACTGTGAAACAGGAAAGGATTTCTGTATGTTATTTTCCCCAAAGAGCAGGAGGAATTAGTTTTATCTTAGGTTTGCGTTATGTAAATTGCCATACTTGTAGGACAAACACAGACTATGCCAGGTCATTTATTAACTGCAGTATGACCTGTCCAGTCTTTTAATACTTCAATCAACAAAGTTTTAAAAGTAGTAGCAGTAGATGAAAGCAGAGTATGCATAAAAGATGGATTTCACAGTGCTGTCAGCTACATAGCATTAGCAGCCTTCTTCAAAAAGATACTGTTCTTTAAAAAAGGTATAACAGTCAGCCTCAATACATATGAAAACGTCCCTTAAAAAAACAACCAGACAAAAAAAATCGAACAAAACGGAAAATTTCCACACTTTTTAAAGAACAACCTCCCTGTATCTATTATTTTGCTTTGTTTAAAATTCAAGGAATCAGACAGCAAAGCTCACATGAACTGAAAGTCCATTTTTAATTATTCAGTACTCAAGTAATGAGAAATGAAAAAAATATACAAAACATTACAAATGACAAGGAAAATACATACACTTACAAAGTGTTTAGTACTTCAGTTACCTAAAAGGCTGCAAGTCTCACTAAAAAAAAATGGTTGTGTGCAACATGATTCATTTGGATGCCTCAGCTTTATTCTTCCAGCAAGCAGAGATTATATTTAACACTTGACTAATTAATTTCATGCATTGGAGAACAACTAAAATACATCTCAGTTTAATTCTTTAAACTGGGCACTGGATTAACAAAATACCTTCTTAGTAGATCTTACAAACTACAAGCAAAACATCATTAATTGAGATGGGTTATGTTTGCTGCACTATGGCACTAGCACAGCTGATTTTTCCTGCATGTGTGTTAAGAACTATCAAGCGGAATAAATTAACAGAGTTCTGTAACTTCCATTGTATCTGTCCTTTTTGTGAACAAGAAATCGAGCACGCATCAGAGGAAGTATTTAGGAATCTTACTTTCCCTAAACCAGACAAACAAATATTAAAATTAAATGCCAAAATACATTTATTTGATCTAGATTCTAGCCTTTTAATCAAAAGTTTCTTCTGAATATTCAGTCTTTAATCCTCAAGTGGCTGTAAACAACCATAAGGCTCTGGCAGAGTAAGGCTGAAAACGGGAAAGTACTGAAATCCGATTTAGATCTTCCAGGGACCTTCTGTTACATATGCATTTATTTCATTAAGTGGGATATGATATTTGCATAGGTCTGGAGTTTTCTTTTTGGAGTGATGGGCTGGGCTGACAGTGGGTATTTTATTACCTCTGCATCTCTTCAGTCCTCTCCTTACCCTTCCCTCCTCTCTATCCCTTCATTTACCAATCCGCCTCTCCTTTGTAGTGTTCCTCACCCACAGACTTAATGACTTCTCCCTTCTACCAATCCTTTGTTTGTCTTTACCTCATTTTCCATCAGAGCATTGCTTCTGCTCTTCATTAAAGTCATAAGAGAAAAAAGCAAATTACCTTGAAGAGAGAGTCAGACTAGTTGATGAAAGGGTGGTACGACTGTTGCTGCTGCGGTAAGAAAACGGACATGGCAGCTTTCTGCCTGGCACATGATGCTCACCCTAATTGCATTTCCCTGCTGATGCTGCTGAATGACTTTGTAGAGTGTCTGTATTTTCCCAGCCATGTATGACTACGGTAATTTTGAAAATCAGTTCACCTCCTTTCATTTTCTTTTTCAACTGCTTCTCTGTTCTCCTAAGGCTTTGGGAAGACCACTGGATATCCTTCTGCTCTATATGATAATATTTATTTCACTTATCTACTTCATCTCTTCGCAGCTGTACATTAATTTGAGAGTACATAGTAACTGCTCACATCCATTTCCTCTGCAGTCACCAACAAGTTTTACTTCCTATTATTCCTCGTGTTTCTTAGTGTCAGCAGCACCTCCCTCCACTGTAGCCTTCTCAATCTAATCTTTACTTGCTTTTCTTTCCTGAAGAATCACTCCCACACTGTTCAAAGTGCTGATCCTTCCTTTACAAGAGAACTAACATCTGCTTTTTTTTCATTTCCAGATGCTTGTATATAGAAGAATCATCACTGGAATTTGCCAGTACTACTATTTGCTTCACGCACAATAAAGTAAAGCAACTGTAGGGGCACTTGCATGATGTTTGGGAATGGTTAAAACTGGCTTCTTCTCCAGCTCAGTCCACCATCCTCTGCCTCTACCCACTTTCCTCTTCCCAAGGCAGCACTCTGCTTCATCTGGGGCCAAAACATCTCTGTGTACCACTCTGTTTTTCACTTTTCAGAGGCTGGTTCTTCTCTGAGGGTCAACTGAACTATTTCATTATGCGCCAGGAAGAGAGGAAGGTCTTCAGTATTCAGCAGTGGCTAAACACTCCCTTTTCATTGCAGTCCCATAAATAGGAGACCAAATTCAGCACTGCATTCCAGGTGATTTCCCTCTTCATGTAATCATTATAGGAAGAAAGAATTCATAGAACATTTTTTATATGTGATGGAATAAGCAGCAATCTAATCTCCTCTGGAAGCATAGTGATATATGACTGGAAAGGCATCACTTTCAATCTCATAATGAGGAACAAGAAAGCTGTAAAATGGTAATTTTCGCGTCTTAAATTCATTTTTTATTCCCCTAAGAAATGCTTCAAGTTTCCAGGAAAAGTTTGAATAACGAAATTCAAAATTTCTGTAGCTAACAGTGGCTTGTGCTTCTTTTTTAATTGATGAAGGGTGATGGCAGATAGCTTTGACTCGTTTGCTGCAATACTGAGATTCTCAGGACTGCTTCCTTCTAATCTCAAGCAGTTGAGGGGGAGGTGAGGAAAGAGAAAATGTGTGTGGTGTATGGGGGAGAGCAAGGGAAATAAAGGAGTGTTTTCCAATAAACATCTGAAAGTAAGTAAACTGTTATATTTGCTGAAACATCATTATTTTTAACTAGCTCTTGAAACTACTGGCTTGGTCATTGCCTGGAACAAATGAAGGCAACAGAAATGAGCAGTTGGGGAAAGAAGAGATCTTTAGAGGTGCAGCTGGTTTACAACAGAGAAATTTAAGAGCAGAAAAATTTAAAATGCCCAGAGCAACAGTGCAAGTCATATTCCCTCACCTGAGAACTACAAGACTGCTACCTCTTGTGTAACATTTCACATTAATGGCATATCGACCAAGTAAAACAAAGAGATTTACTAGCTGATATTCCTTCCTGAGGACTGGCAGCCCAAGTCCATAAGATGGGCAAATTGAACACCAGTCCTGGTACTCTTGGATGTATCCAGCCAACACTCAGGCTCTTGGCCAGGCACTCAAGCAAAGCGGTCCTGGCTTTTATGTGAGCCTTCTCCACAACAGTGCGTGTCAGCCTCCGAGTCCTCACTGTGTACATTAGTGTCAACACTGTCTACAGCAAACTGACTTCAATACGTCTTTCCATGACAAAATCCAGCCAGGCTTTTCCTAACGTACACAGGCGAAAGAATTATTGCTGATTATCTACTTTTTGTTCTTTTGCAGTGGCAACAGAGCAGCAGGACAAATGTGGCGAGCTGTCTACAGCAACCAGAGATAGATGTGGTCCCCATTTCAACATGGTCTGAGATCCTTCCACAGTGCACTGTATGAGAGGAGCACTTGTGATGAGATTCTATTAGTACTCCTTGAATCTCTGTATCAGATTTTTGCAGAGCAAGGAGATGAAAAGAGCTTGCAGTGTTGTGTCGTAAATCTCTGATGTTGTGATAAGGAAGCAGAATTCAGGGGCAAATAGGGGCTTTCTTACCATCCTAAGCCCTCCAGGGTATTCTTGGCTTGGGAAGGGTGGGAAGGCAGGAGTTCACATTGTGCATGTCTCATTTAATAGGCTTCGAGTGGGTATATAGGCTTTACATTATCTCAACAGCTAGAACGGTATCACATGAAATTAAGGTGTTTCAATGTACGCACCTGTAGTGTACTTTTCTGATTCAGCATAAACAAACCCTTAGGTCACAGATCTAGAATCAGGTGCATGACTCCATTTCTATCAGCAATCTCAGTGAAGGCAATGAGCTCACTCAGATGAAAAATAGCTCTGCATTTGAAAAAGCAGATCCTTATATTTTAAACCTTTGTGGCAGCAGCAAGCCTGTTAAACTACCTTTCTGGAACATTATTCATTTTTTCCAGACTTACATGTGATTCACAGACCTTTTGTGCCCATACATTTTTATTTACATTTATTTGCCTTAAAATGCAAGAGTAATTAAAATAAAACTACAGGTGTTTTACACTGTAAGGGTGGATGCTGATCACTAAACTATTTGTGCATATATGTATGTCACATATATGATTTATATACATATGTCTCATTTGTTTCAGTTTCAGCCTTTAGCAGATTCATTTGTGTGTGTATATATATAACTCCAGAACACTATTTATTAATGGTTGTATTGAAACATAAATACATGGCTGAACTGCAGGCAAAGTAGCTCATATAGTAAAAATAGATACACTATGGAAAAGAACACAACCATACCCTGGCAATTTCCTATTTCTTCAGAATTTGCTTAAGAAAACATCTGCAGATCTAAAATGCTGAACAGCCTTACAAGGACAGTGCCGTTTAACATGTGCATATCTTAAAAAGCAATCTATGAATATTCACATCTTTGAGACTTTCTTTCCCAAAGGCCTCTTGGTTGTACAGTGGCTTTATTCAAGATGGTTTCTGTCAAAAGTAAAGAAAGAGCTGAAGAATACCACGATCTTGTCTCTCATTAAATACAATGCCGATACATCTAAATCAGGGTTTCTCAAATGGAGGTGGCTGCTACTTTAAAGAATTATGCAAATCAGTAGGCTGGGGCAACCTAAGTTTGAAAATACTTTAAAATGTGTCCCTCATACAGGTAATAGCAGCCTGTTGATGAACTACACATGGGAAGGTGTTTGAGAACTGTGCCACCACACCTACTCTGTATCGAAAAGATACACATCTTTATCACCCAAACTTCTCCCCTGATTTCCACTGCTAATTCAATATTTACTGCCCTTCCTGTACTAGAATATGAACATCATCTTTCTAGATAATGACTGACAAAAAGTGACAATACAAACTACCCTGTAGAGAAAGACAGAAATCAACACACGCTTCAGAAAATCAGCCACCATGCAAAACACACTAGAAAAAAAGTCTCTAGAACTGTCCTGCAAGGAGCATGCAATTTGAATTAACTACCCAAATACCATCTATGAATCTAATAATTCAAAAAGGAAACCATCACTGACAGTATCTTCCTGTCTATTAAGTACTACTTGATCCTGGTATATTTCCAGAAAATTGCATCTACCATAACATGTCCTTGATGAGTTCTTCCTGGAGCCCTTTTCCACTTCTCTTTTCAAACAACACTTCCAGTATTAAACTCACAGTCCAAAGCAGATTCCCCCTGTACTAACAAACACTCATTAAAACCAAACCTTGTTGGCACAGCAAATGTAAAATTCATGAACACCGAGGTTTGTAACATAATTGATGTCAGTGTCCAAAAGAATACTTAATTTCTATGGGTCTTCTTCACTTGTAAAAATGTTATATACTGCACTGAACACATCACATACCCTCATAAAAATTACATGCATGAAACTAATCAACCATTATTCACTACAATGAACTCATGCAGATCAAGGACAAAACACAGCAAAGGACAGGATAATATTTTTTTTCATAGAGAAAATACTCCATCTCTTGCACAGCCCAGGTGCTCACAGGGGACCTACAAGTCATGTTTTAAAAATAATCCTGGAAACTAAACTCGTAATGGTGGATAAAGAAATTGTGGACTCAGTAGTGACGTTGTTTTTAAAGCTTACAGTTTTCTCACTGATTCATGCCTGTACAGTCATGTTAGCAACTGTTTTCTCTCCAGTGGCTTAATTGATTAAAATAATTTTATTATACTAAGAACAATCATGTCCCACTTGTATTTAGTTTGGATTTTTCTACTTGTCAGATCTGATTAATGGATGTCAGTCAAGTCCAAAAGTTTGTTTTCTCTAGTTCTATCAGTTGGTCCAATTAGGGTTATCATCTCTTCTACAAAGCTTGTCTCACTTGAATAGCCACAGCATTGTAACTGTATTCTCAAAATGCACAGAAGTGCAATAAACTTTTAATTGAAACACTTCTCTCTTACTTTTACAGCAAATGGAATGGGTATGTTCATGAAAATGTGTTGATGCTGTCATGATGCTCAGGTGTAAACTCTTGCTATGTTGCTAGTAGTACGGCTAATCAGAACCTGTGTGTTTTCAACCTTAGTTTAACAAAGTAAAATATTTAAAAGATTTTATTTAAGCAAATCATAATAAAGAGTAATAACAGCTCTACACTAAAGTGCTCTTCTCAAAGCACTTGGTAAAACCACTTTCTCTGTCGAGAGCTTCTGGTTTTTTTGCAGGCAGGGAAATGAGTCAATACACAACTGTCTTACCTTTGTGGCCTGGAAAGGCAGTATTTTCTCACTGATGTAACATATTACTTGTATCTGCCATATAAGGCTTATATTGAAATAATCTTTTGATGGAAGAAAGCAGGAGGTGAAACCTGTGAATTAAAACATTAAAAAAATTACTTTAGTTTTATTGTTTGCAACTATGATGCCTTAGGACTTAGGACAGATATAACTGAAAAAAAAAAGTCTATTTTAGATCTTAAAAAGCCACTCTAAAACCATTCTTTCCAAAGGAAAATTAAAAATGCCTAGAATGGTTTTCAGTTATGCTACTCACGCAAGGGCAATCTTTTGTATTTTGCTTGCTTGAAGGAGAAGGGATAAAATCCTTTAAAAAGGAAAACACTTCTTGGCACTTAGAACTGTGCAATTTATATTTGTCTGGTGAGGAGAAGAAAGGGAAAAAGTAACGAAAGAAAGAGAACCGAAGACTTCATAAGACAGAGAAATGGGGAAGACAAATGGATTCTTGTTTAATTAGACTTCAAATTGCATTTCTTGTATAATGAAAAGAATTCACAACTGTTTTAGCAGGTTCTGAAAGAAGTTATTGTTTTCCCAAAACCAGTCACCTTTTATCACGAACCTTATTTTGCAAACGGAGAACAACTGAAAGAATTGGTTTATGAACTTTCCTAAAAATGTTCCAAGGTAGCTGTTCTACAAATCAAAACCTCCTTACTAAAAATACATGCTGTTAGTGCAACAAGACTAGAAGCACAATAGTTCACTTTGCTGGACTCTCTGGATCTCTTTGCTTCAAAAGCATTTAACCTGTGGTTCCAAACATGGTTGTCCATAAGAAATTCAGCCTTAAATACCATTGAGCCAGCACTGAAGCCAGGAACTTACATATTGTTAGTCTTTATTTTTATGTGGCTGAAATTATTCAGAGAAAATAGATGACAGGGAAAAATCTAAGGAACTTTTAAAGTGTGCACGTATGTAAAAGTGTTGCTAAAAACTACTAAGAAATTCATATTGTCAGCGTTAGTCCCTTGTAAGAAAAATAAGTGTTCAGAACAAAGTTAAGGAAGCCATAAAATGTAAACCCAATGCAATTAATATGACAGTTAGAGAAATCTGAATTTATTTAATGGTTAGCATGATGGGTATCATCATAAGCGGGCCTGTGTAGAATAATTCTAGAATGGTATTTGTGCTAACACTTAATGTCTGTTTATACATCACCTATTCATCAACTTGTTACTCCAGAACACATACTCATAGGTTTTCATCAGCTTCAAACACCCACCATAATTAATTTTAAGCAAACAACAAAGAAATTCTTCTTTCCTACCAGTGGAGAGAGGAGTGATAGTCTTCCTACAAGATGCAGCACTAGTTACTGAGCTGAGAAGAGCAATATAAGCAGTACAGAGCTTCTGCAGAGCTACTCTAGAGCTAGTGTAACTGATTTCCTATAGAACAGCTATTCCAGATCTGATTAGAAATGGGTACAGTATTATTTTAGGATTCCATTTGGACACAAATACGCACAGCAGCAGCCACTGTTACCCTTTTTGGATCCAAGAACCTTACCAAAGGCAGTTCAAAACCATCATCAGTGCACAGATAAAATACTGACCAAATGGCCTGTTTTAGGCGACTTCATAGTTGGCTCTTTCTGCCAACTTCATGTTTAACGCTTTGTCTGCAGTGTGGCCAGAAGCAGCTCTGCAGGAGCTTGTGAGCAAAGGACTGATGGTTACCATCTGCAGATGTCGGTGTCCTCACGAGGCATGGCTGTGTTTTCATTCCTTTGTTTGTTTTGACCAGCGCAAGATTCATGTGGGAGCATCAGCTATCAAAACAGATTCTTGGGCTAAGAGGCTGCAGCATAACTTAAAAGTCAGCCTTAAGAAGGCTGTCCAGGAGCAGCCCAAATCAGGGAAGAGTAAAGGTGCATTAACAACACCACCTTTTTGTCTTTCCCCCTCCATGTGAAATGCTGTGCCAAGTGTTCCTCTGTCAGAATTCAGGAGCTCACCCATGGTAACCAAGGAGGAGAAATACAAACAAAAAGTCACAATAAAATGTTTAAAAATAACTCTAAAACATTCCTAACCATTTCTGGAACACAGCATATACAAAATAGGTTGTGGTGTTACAAGGTTTTCTATTGGTACTTGTGTAACAGTCCAAAACTTAGTCACACAATACATTTACATTCATCACTCTGATTGTTTTTACTATTTTAAAAATAATGAAATCAAATACAGAAGAGAAATTCTTTGTATGGCATAATGCAATATTTAAGCAGTGTAAATTTGGGATTGTAGCTAAGTTAGGTTGAACGGAAGCTGTTTACTTAGATTCTCTTTAAATACAGCAGATCAGCACAATGCATTTAGGAAGTCGTAACAATACGTTTCTAGGACTTAATTGCTACCAAATTTGTGTTGATTTCACCAGCATAAATGTGGTGTACTCCAGTTGTGAACAAGATCAGTTCAGAAAATGATAGACTACGACATTCTGAATGGATCATGGGCAAATTTCAGTTATGGAGTGACAAAAATAAACTTCAACAGACACTTGTTAATGAAAAGATTACTTATTATGTCGTTATGCCTTTCGGGCAGTTTTTACTTCCAGTAATTACTATTTAATACTTACATTGCAATGCTGTCCAGAAGTCCCAATTCAAATCAAGTTAAAATCCACTATTCAAGTCACTACCTGAGCACTGAACAAGGAGAAGTGGTTCCCCCAGAGACCTTCCCATCTAGCTCCTGGAAAAGCGAAAACGCACAAATGTAATGAACAACAGTAGTAAGAATAGGGAAAATCAACAATGACACCTGTTACTCTGAAAAACTATACGTATTTTTCAGACCATTGAACTCTTGGAAGGGACAAACAGAGACTTGGCTGTTTCACCAACTGTTCTTTCAGTTTAGCTGCATGCTGTTGCAGTATTTACTAGTGCTCCTGTTCAAACGTAAAAATAGAAATTTGAATGAGAGTAGTATGGTCTTGGTGTCTACCAGGAAATCGCGCATAAAAAATTTGTTTAAACTTTCAGTGGCGTAGCCGCACTTGAAAGAATCATTATGTAACTCTATATTTTGTACTTTGTGCGCTTAATCTGTAGTCATTTGGTAACTTGGATACCAACTCTGGGAATTAATGTTGCTGGGGACTCTGTTGAAGTTGTAATCTAAATACTGTCTTGCTATTTATAGCACTTTTAAATCCCTGGGATAACTCCTAGTATTTTCTTAATTTCTATAGATAGTTGTACGTTGTCTGTGTAAAATGTCTTCAGGGGCTGTGGTCTAGCTAGCTATAGTTTCAGCAGATTTTGGCTAGGCTTTTATTTTTCATAGCTAAAACCATAAATGAAACAGTATCTTACATTGAAACTAATATTACAATTACAGTAGATTCACCATGGGAGCAACAGTTACTATAAATTTCCCCCACCGGTTCATTACCCTGCTGCATTAACAAATACACTGGGCAATCTGCAGTAAATATTTCCAAAGAACATTTTCACATTAAAAAAAGTCATGAAAATTCACGCATAAAAGAGGTGTCTTGAAGAGTTCGTGATGGAAGACATCAGTTACAGAGAGCCGTTCATATTAATTACGACAAGGATACATTATCGGCTATTAGACAGGAATGATCAATTGTTCACGAGATAAAAAAAACGAGTACTTTTGTTATAGCGCTTGTATAGTGCACCACAGTGAGAAATTCTGAACCCGATGTCAGTGAGGATAAAGTTCTCATGTTTGGCCTTAGTCCAAAGCTGATTCATTCGAAGAAAATGGCTTATCTGAAGAAGAAGAAATGGAAGTGTTTTCATGTTTTGGGAAATATATACATGTATGTAACTTTACTTTTTAAAAACTGTGATCATTCCATTTGATTTAGCGTAATTATTTAAATCTAGGCATAGATGTAGTCCCCCAAAAGGACCGCATGCTTTGTAAAGATGGAGAGTATTTGTAAAAAAAAATAGAGAAAAAAATAAGCGAATACTATTACCATAATAGAAATGCATGCTTATTTCCTCTGTTTTAAATTGGATACTTGAACATACAATTCCCATACACGGACAAGAAGTTTTAAATACATAACAGTACTGTTAAACACGGTGGACTTTTACAAATGTGATCAACTGTACATTTTGCTGCTGAAGATTAAACCTTCCCGTCCAAAGCCCCATAAGAAACTGGATGAAGCAACTGATGAAATATTGATTGGAGTTACTTTCAGGGACTAGTGAGGGTTTAAAGGACTTTTCGCATTTAGTTGTATGTTAATAGGTCAATACTAATCTGACATAACATTTTCCTTTGCTGTTCAACAGCTCATGTGAAATGGCATTTTTTTACCATTTTGTCCATTTCTCAGTAAACAGATTATCATAATAAAACACTATCCCAGCTTAGTTGGTGGCAGTCCCAATAGAGAAGCCAGGGATTAAACAGGCGTGAAAAGAAAACTACCTCTGTCATTAGACTTGGTCTCTGCAGAACACAATTAAGGAGCATAAGGTGAGCAGCATGTACAAATCCACCCTGCTGTCAGCCCTGTGTGCTGTTCTGTGGCTGAGCAGAACTCTGGGGTCCAGGACTGTTAAAAAGGCATATTGCATACACAATAGGCTATCAAATACCCATTTCAAACAATGAAGGAAATTAAACAGAAAAACGTTGCCATCAACATACTGTTGTGGTCCAACAAACGTCAATATCAAAGTTGTGTGACCTACAGTAAACATAGCGTCTGCTTTTCAAACTGCTCGTACATGACCGTGCTACAGTTCAGAGCATTTTCAGTAATAGATTGATCTGAAGGTCTTCAAATACTTGAAAATACAACGGTATTCTGGGGTTTATGTGAAACAGTGGGACTATGCAGATGGCACTGATTGTTGTTACTTGCATCCAACCTCGTGTCCGGGTGTACATTTTTTACCTAGGGGTGTTTGTTCCCCAGATCCTGGTAACTGGAATTTAGGCACTGTAAGGCGCAAACGGAGTGGCAGCTGCTGGGACTGCCATGAACGTAAGCTAGCGAACGCCTGATACATGATCAATTGTTTCAGGAATTTGGACATAATATGTGCAATTATTAAATCAGGAAGCTGAGCTGCTTACACCCGAGGAAACATTGATCATTTGAGACTGGATTTGCCCGGGGGCTCTGAAGCGACACTGCAGAGGACGAACGACGCCAAAACCGCGAGGGAAACCAACAACACCCCACACCCCACACCCCACGGTAGGGGCCTCTCAGTTCCCAGGGGGTACTGGGCCAGGAAGGGCCCCCGCAGGGTCTCGGCGCGGCCCAGCCCCACACCAGACCTCGGCCCTTTCTGGACGTCGGCTCGAAGCGGGAGGACCCGTCCGCGGCAGAAGAGCCCCGTCCCACCCCCTCAGCATGCCGTCCCGTCCCGCCCCGGCCCTCCCACGCCG
>VWZK01019283.1:40947-59063 GCA_013396935.1 Baryphthengus martii | reverse complement strand
CGCGGGGCAGACCCCGGCGCCGCTGCTGCCCTCCCCCCCTTCCCGTGTGTGCACACGCACGTCGTACGCTGCGCGAACGCCCCCGTCCTCGGCGAACGCTGTTGCATCTTCCTCCCCATCTTCGCTGCCCTCTTCCCCCTTAACAAGAAGAAAACTCGGTTGGATTTAATATATTTCCCAGGGGTCGGAAGAAACTCCTGCCCGCTGGATCTGGTGGAGACGCCCGACAGACAAGGTAAATTAAAAGGAGAAAGCTTGGGAAGCAGTAGCAACAACAGCAGAAAAATCTTCCCTCTGCTGAAGGGGGTGGGGAAAAAGGAAGGAGTTCACGCTTCATTTTGATATCCTGTTTTTGGCCTTTATTTCTCTCTGTTTTCCGCCTTGCATAATTTAGCTGTCCTTTGTGTTTCTCGCCCTCCTGCCGAAGTGCTGTTTCTATGTGCGTAGTTTCTGGTTTCATGGAGGCTGAGGAAAAAGTCTGGGGAGACAAAGTTTTTAAGCTTCTCAGATACAGAAGTTTCTTTGTTCTTTCGGAGAAGGTATTGAACTGAAACTGCTCGACTCCCTGACACTGCTGCTTCAGTTCTTTTCCTTCCAAAACGATTGCTAACCCTGCGAGTATAATTAACTTCTCGGGAACTAAGAAAATCCTAAAGGAGGTATTATGTTTTATTTAATCGAGACATCTTGAGGCTTGGGGCTGCCTGTCTGCCGGGTTTTGTTTGTCTTTCACCTTGTTTTTTGCTTTGTTTTTTTTGGGTGTTCTGTTTGTTTTGTTTTTTTTTTAATATCGGTTTGTACCTGGCTGGTCTTTTTCAAGGTGTCTGTTCAATTTATTTATAAAATTGTGCCCTCGGAGTCCTCTGTAAATGCTGTCGCAGTTTTTCCCCTCGACTGCTGCCGCCACCTCTCTTCCTCCCCTCCGCCCCCTCTCTGTCCTCAAGATGACGAGTCAGATTGCTTATTTTTCGGCTTGTATAGGAGAGGTTTGTATTGTATTTTGATCCTTGCAGAATTTATCTCAAGAAACTCAATTAAAAAAACCACCTCTAGCTTAGTGGTGTGACTTCTTAAAAGTACATGCAGTTGAACCTTTGAGTAAAGGTAGCCTTGTTTGGTTTTGGTGACCACTTTCTACTTTTCCATTTTTAAAAGGAGTCTCGTTTGAAGCTGTTGGAGAGGAAACTAAATGCGAATTTTGATGTAAGGTTTTGTACTTTTTGGTTATGTACGCTAGTGGTTGTTGAGTTATGCCGGCGAACTAGTTGCATGTACTGAAAGTAATATTGCTCACCACAGATTCATTTCACATGCCTCATAGAGGCAATTATTCATTAGTTCTTTCGTGAAGGCAGGGAATTTCTTGTGTTTAAAATGAGCTTGAAGCTGTAGCTCTGTTTTAGCTTATATAAATTTTTGTTCGTCTTTGTTAACTTGAAAGTAACAAGTAACTTGGTTAGATAGGATGCCTGTGCTTCAGTCTCTCAAGTGTCTGAGATGTGTTGGAATTTGTGAGGCTTGGACAAAGTAATTTCTGTGCGAAATTTATAGCACTCCTACATATGTAGTTCTTTAATAGTGTCAAGTAATGCAATATTTGTGGAAAAAGTCGTTAATCCAACTCCATCTGTTTGATATATTGTGAGGAAAAATGTTATCTGACCTCAAGTGGCTTCTGTGGTTGATAACAAGTAAATGATTTGGCTTGCAATTTATAGACTTACCTTTCCAGGCAGCTCTAAGGGTTATTCTTAGGCGTCAGAAAGGGCTGAACAAAATAAATGGCAGTGAACTTCAGTTTCCTTATATGGCCGGTGCTTGGCAGAAAAGCAGTGAAGTCTAAATAGAGTAATCCTTTTACGAAGAACCATCACTTTCCAAAGCGGTGTTTCAGTCCCAATCATGAGTTGAGATTCTTGGGGGTGGTGGGGAATGGGAGGTGGGGAATTGTATCAGTGCATGACAAATTTAGTTGTAAACCACTGTGTTTGCAATGAGTGCAATTTTGTTTCTTTTCAGACCTTTTGTGATTCTCACGGTGCACTTCATATTTTTCAATGCCACATAGAATAATAGGTCCTTGTAGTGGAGCCACAACTTTTTACGCTAGTGTTTTGTCACCATGGTAGCTATAGATAAGGCCCTTTTTATTGATGAAAGTGTAATTCAGTACTGCTTGCAGCTAATGGTTATATCATAGAATGACATTCGTGTCATTAGCATAGTTGGGGAGTTACGAAGGAGTATATTCTTTCTCGAGACCTGCTCTCTCAAGTAAAAATCAGCCTGTCGTTGATACTCATATTATGAATAAAATGATTTAAGTGTGCTCATGGAAGGTCATGTTGCTTGAAACAGCACTTTCATAGGTATGTGTCAGTGGCTTCGGGAAACATTCTTTTGACCTGGCTGCTCCTTGCTCATGAATTAAATTAAGCTCAAGTAAACATCAGTAATTTTAAGTAGGTACACTTGCAATCAAAGAACTAGAAGTTACAGCATATGGCATACTGTGGAATACAATTATCATTAGGATGATTATCCTGTTAGTAAAAATATGAATGGATTGGTCTTATGACAAAGCGGCCCCAGTAGATAATGTTTGGTGTTAACATAGCACTCTGCAGAGTATCCATTTGCACACCACATTCATGTAGAATTGATGAGGGAGCTTCATGGAGGAAGTAGTATTGATTGAAAGTTACATGGTGTATTAAGCTGGTGGTGTAAGAAAATAGTGCCACGAGGCGTCCCCAGTGGAACTCGTTCAGAGTTTGTAGTCCCAGGAATGAAGAGCTGTACTTGGAACATCAAAGCTAACCAAAGGCTTGCACATATGGAACGTAATCCTAACATGCTACATGTAATGTAAGTTCTAGAAATAGAAGTGGATGGGAGCAAATTCCTCAGCTCAGCTTTCCTGTAGGGATGTAATGAATCACTGGCTGTTCCGCTCTGTTTTCATGTTTTCTTTTTGTCCTTCCTGCTCCCAAGGGAAAAGGAAGATTTTCCAGGGAAAGCGTTACATAAAAATCAAATGATTGGTCTGTCATCTCTTCAGCAGATTCTCTCTATGGAATAACTTGATCTGCTAAAGGAGAGTCTGACATTTACTCCACGTAGAGGAATTACAAATCTGACCTTTTCTGCATGAGTAGCTAGTTGGGTTGATGGAAAAGCTGCTCTTACAGATATGAAAATAGTAGACTGTATTCCTGTGTGAGCATGCAAATATTGATGGTGACAGTTGACATATGTGAATTACCTGGAAAAGGAAGATAAAGAAACATTGCTATTTTACCGTGCCAGCTTTTGAGTAAGTAAAACAGTATGTCAGACAAAGCTTTTCCCAGCAGAATGAAAACATGGAGGGTAACCTGTTTATCAGTTTCTGTAGTAAATAGTCTGTAGATAACTCCCACCTCTGCCTCCTTATAGAAAGCGCAGTGTTGTTAACCTGCTACATTGCTCACTTAGTGTTTTGGAACATCTGTGGAGTCCAGTGCACACCTCTGAGGTATAGGTTACGTCTTCTAGAATTTGTATAAGTTTAAGTGATTTTGAGAGTTTTGGACAATGCTTTGAATGCATAGGGAGTATCTTTTTGTTAGCATTGTGGGTAATGTGTGAGCAGTTCTGTGGCTACTTGCATGACAGTACCTAGTCCAGTTCTGTGCAAGAAGTACTTTTTTTTGATGGGATGGGGGTTTGTGAAAGCTTCAAATGTGGATTTCCCTGCAGCCCTTACAGTTCTCGTCATCTCTTGGGGAGCAGCTGTGGTGTGCCACTGCAATTTCCAGCTGTGAAGGTGGCATGCAGAGCCTGCTGTATCAGCGCAGCTGGAACAATTGTCTCTTGATGAGTAACTGTCAGTTAAGAATAGTGGACCTAAAGAACACTGCCTAGTGTATTTTAGTAATAATTAAGCAATTCTATTGAGTTTAGGATCATAAGAGGGCAGGTGTAGAGAAACTTGACTGCTCTAATGACAAGATACGTATGGGGGTTTTTTGAAGGATTTTTTTTTTTTTTTCTGTAAAAAGATGGCTGAAACACAGCCTTCATTTCTAATGAAGAATACAGTATTTGTGTATTATGAGTGAAATCTTATAAATGTTAAGATTTGAAAGTAAGGATGCTGATTTAGGAGAGGTTTATAAATCTCATCATATGCCTAAGAAAAATGGAAACAGTGAATATTGCAATACTGTAGTTGGCAGGCGGTATTTTTGTTACATAGTAATATTGAGATAATTCTTATTGTTCTCCTGCTTTTACTCATTAGTTACCAGTTCTATATAAGATCCTTATTTCTTTGATGCTTAAATTACAATATGAGTATTTGGTTTATTACTTTGTTTAGTTTCACCTGTACTTCCCCTGAAGGTGATACAGAAGCATGACGATGTTTCAACACTAGTTTGCACCTTCCACCTTTAAAAATACATTGTGACTCTGCATAATTGAGAAATAAAGCTAAATAAACCTCTTAAATTTATCTAAATGAAGCCAAAATGAAGTGTACTTATGTTAGAGAACATCATTGTTGTGACTAGCTTCCCTAGGTTAGTGTAAGTTGAAAAGTAGATTAAATTTTTCTGTATCTGGAACTAATTTGATACTGAGTGATAATTATACATAGGAAGAAAAAACGATGATTAACCAGAGTCTGAGGACAATGTGAATGTTCTTGGCTGCTCTGGCTGTCCTGGAAGTTGTAATAATGTCAGAAGGTAACGAAGCATTTGGAGCTTCTTGCATTTGAAGGCTCAATTTTGTTAGAGGAAATAGTGTGTACTCTCCTCCCCTCTTTACCCACTTCAGTAGATAACGGATGGGAGTGCCACACTCTTCTATCTTATTTTTTAGCATGGACAAGAAAACAAAATTTATCAAGTCTGTATACAGCTTTGATTAAGGAAGGTGAGGGGAATACTTTGTGCCTTAATCTGCTCTGCATCTGTCCAGTGTTTAGGCACAGACTAAACACTAAAAATTTATGATAGTAAGGACAACCCCCCCATAAGAGAAGAGCTACCAGAAAGAGGGTGATTACCAAATGCACAACTTTTTTCACAGTTTCTCAATTTTAAAATATCCAGTCTTACACACTCTTGCATCTTTTGTAAGATGTTTCTCAAATCTTTGTTTCACACTTTTGTATAATTTAATTCTGCAAACATAAGGCTATGTTGTATATGCAGAACAAAACAACTGCTGAACGCAAACATTCTTTAAGATTCACTTATTTAGATGCACATTGGGAGAATAATGACTGTAAGAAGCTGTAGGTCAGTGTCTTCAGAGTGATCAGTTTGGAATTCACTAAGTGCATAAGCTCCTTTTCCAAACAAAAAAAGTCTTCCAAGCACACTGAATTCTCCAGGTTTGTGTAGTTCGATACATGCAGTGGTGTACTTCTCATCTTGTAATTCTTCTCATGAAGTTGCCTGGGTTGGAATGTACAGAAATATGGTCTATGTAGTAAATGTTCTGGTTGTTCTGTACTATCACATGCTTCCAGTGGGAGAAACTGCAGCTCTTTGAATAGAATTTCCTTTGTAAGAACAAACAGGTAGGAAATACTTGTTTCAGGAGTGTTGAGCTTTGTATTCTCTTGAATTTAAAATTACACTTCTGAAGTAGATGGCTGGGGTACAGTTGTCTTCCTGTGTACTCCTAGTGCTCAGTAGCTACTTCTTGTTTCTGTTGTCTGGGGCTACCTTTAGGAGTAGAAGATCTGAAGTGATTTGAAGTGTTAGAAAAGTTACAAATATTTGAAATGAAACACTTCATAATTTAACAATTTGCAATGGTTGGTATCTCTCTGTGAAGTGCTGAGGGCCTTATTCTTGGTGGGGGAATCTCCAGTGTTAATAACTAAATACTGAGTATTTGAAGGTCTGTTAATATGTTAAAGGTAGATGCAGAAGGATGGTCTTGGTGTCTGAAGTACTATGCTTTGAGGCTTATTGGTGCGTTTGGAGCCTTCTCATCAGTTTTCAACTCTGGTTGGCATGAGAAGTTCCTCTAGCAGCTGTTTGGGAGGCTCAGTCTCCCCATGTAGTTCTGGAGGAAAAGTTTCATGTTCTTCCTTAGTCCTCTGTCCTATGAGGTGTAGAGTCTAAGGGTAGCATAGGTGCAGAAATTACTTCTTCATCTTTCCTTTCCCTCCTTGCCCTTGTAGTTTTTCTGTATGTATCTTCCAAAACTTCCAGGCATCCTGAGGAGGAGAGGAGAGGGCATAGATGCTTCTAACTACATCAGTATGTCTGAATATCTGAAATGCCATGCCAGATGCCTGTGATGTCAGTCAAACGTTTGGTCATCCAGAATGACTATGGGTATCATCTTAAGTGTTTGGATGGCAGAAGCTGTCTCCAGGCTTGTCTGGTAGACTTCTGGTAGGCTGCTAAGAAACTTCTAGAGAACTGCTGCCTTTTCCCTCACATACAACTGTAGTTGTCCTGGCATTACTCTCCCTGGGGGAGGAAGTGACAGTTTAGACGATCGACCCAATTGTCAGCAATTAGATCAAATTACTGTGGACCTTCTGTCTTTACTTACAGGTAACTATGAGGATAGGATGGAGGTTTGTGTTTGAAACTGAGTATCAGAGAACTCTTAAATAATGATACTAATGCAAAGTATAGTTTTTTTTCCCCTCTGTGGAAACGTTATGCTTATGATTTCTACGTGGTTGTGCATGCTTGTGGTTATGGAAAAAAAAAAAAAAAAGCAAGCTTGGCTGCAGAAGTGTTTAGAAGGTTGAGACCTCTGTTTTCAGTAAAAGTCAGCTTGAAAGTATGGCAGCGTGGCCGGCTAAATCGTTTATCACTGAAATGCTCTGTAGATACTAGCTTTCCATACTTTTGCTACAGAGAATAATATGTGGGTGTTGAAACTTAGTTTCCACATCGGCCTACAGTGTAGGTATATGTGAAGGAGGAGATAAACGTGCAGACAGCCAACTGCTAATATGCACTGGTACCCTGCAGTTGGTATGCTTACTTGCTGTGGCAAAGTAGTCTGTGGTGACCTGGAATGTCAGTTTGGTAGTTAGCTCATTTTAGGAGAACATACTCATTTTGGGTTACTTCTGGTCACATAATCATATGTGATGTTAACCCTGAAGCTGTGGGTCACTTAATTTCTAGAGGTGCTTTCTGTTTTTTTTATGGGTTAGCAATAAAATTCATCACTGAGTGAGAAAATGGAGAAGATCACATCTTTCTGATTAATAGCTATTCAGATTTATGCCATTTATTTCAGTTTTGTTATAGTAAACTTTTACAGGATGATTTATTCTAATTAATTGATTAATTTTTAAGTAGAACTCTTTCTGGGAGGAATTGCAGGAATTGAGTATAGAATGTTAGAAAATAATGTTTGGAACAAGCCTAGAATTTTACTTTAAGGTCCGCTTTGTTGGTTCACATAGGAATGTTGGGAAGTTAAGAAAAACAGGATGACAAGTTAAGGACTCAGCTCTTAAGTAGGAAGAGGAAAGATGGCTAAAGCTGTGCATTTCCATCAGGAAGGGGAAATCAATTGGAACCCTGAATTTGGTAAGCAATCTGGCTCTGATTGTAATAGATCAGATCAGAAATGTTGATAGGAGGGAGGGAGAAACTGTCAGAGCTTTACTATTTTACTATACTTTTGTTTAACTATAGTGCATCTTATTTGTCTTTTCTTTTAGGAGACTTCTGTTTTTCTGAACAATGTCTTGTGAGGAAGGGAGCTTTCTGTGGCAGTTAGAAAATATGATTCTTCCAGTGTGCTATTCTTCGTCTAGACATTGATGCTTTGGGTTCAGTACCAGAGATTTCATCTAAATAAATGAAAATATAAACAAAGTTCTAGAAAAGCAAGGTAGCATTAAAAAATATTTTAATAAACTCAGTTGAGAATAATTTACTCTTTGGCTTTTATTTATCTGAATGAGCTCCTCTCTTTTTTTAAAGAGTACTTATTTTGTCTTGCTTTACTGAAGCAAAGCAGAAGTGCTGAGGATCATGGCATTCCTGTGTGCTTTTTGCTATGCTGCTCTTGCTGGAGAAAGATAGTAGAGCAGGCAAACATTTCTGTGGCATTTTCCTGTGGGATACCTCTGGGGTCTGTGGGAGAGGTATTGTCAAGTTTTCAAATGTCCTTAGTCTTTCATGATATTAGTGTTACTGAATTGATTTTGCACTTGTAACGCCTCAAGGGAACGTTTATGGCCCTGTCAATGGAGCACGTTAAAAGAAAGTACTATGGGATGAGAGAGAAACATGTCATGATACTTTTTTTCTCCTCCACTTTCTTACGTCTCAGTCCACATAAACCAGCTGATCAAGAATCAACAAATTGTTCCTTAAACTTCTAAAAATGGTGCTTGCTTTCTTCTGTCTATTCCAGATGGAGTAAGTCCCTGCCTGCTTCCATTGGATTTTAAAGTATGTATTTGCTCATTTTAGATCCACAGATCATCGATCATTCCATTTGTGTTAAATCTTGACAAAGTTTTAATTTTCAGCTTCGGAGTATGAAGTCTATACAGAGGAATAACCTTGGCTCAAAACAGAATGTTACTCATTTTCCCTGAACTTGCATTAACTTATATTTATTCTTTGAAAATCTGAAGGGAAGTATACACTGGACAATTCAAATTATTTGAAATCTCAGTTGTGAAATTTTCTGAAATTCCTGTATTGTGCTATTCAGCTCCATTTTTCTATTCTGAGAAAGAGGCTGACGTGTTAACAGCAAATCAGCACAGCACTGTCCCACTTTCTACTTCAGTACTGTCAAAATAGTATTGTACCTCTTTTTCTTTCTCTTGCTAGAAAGCACAAGATGTCAGAAGTTGCACTTTAAGCTGAGTTATTATTAAATCGCCTTTGAATTCAGTTTTGAGGTTCTAATTTGCACTGCGATGGGAAGGAAGGTTCTACGTAAACCTCCTGCCAGTCAAAAACTTGTTTTTGACTTTAGATAGTGAATTATTATCTATGTTGAAAACAGCACTTCAGGAGAAACTGTGCTTCAATACAATTGTCCAAATACGCTGTAAGCTATCATTCTGCCCTTATCTAAAGAGGCAACAATGCTTTGGAAACCATTCAAGAATAGCCGCCTGTCAATTTTTTGGTAACACTTCCTTATCTGAGCTCCAAAATGCCCGATGTAGTAAGAACATAACAGCTCTTTTTTTTTTTTTTTTTTTTTTTTTTAATCACCATCTGTTGGTTTAGAGAAATGCAACAGTAGGTAAAGAGAAAAACAAGTATGGAAAATATTAGCTTGTTTCGTTATTGTGTTGAGAGTGAAAAGAGATTATAAATTGGCAAAAATGAAACGCACATTGTGGGAACAACGCTGAGTAAACAAAGGACAAGAGAAACAGTGCTTAGCAGTGTGGGAGATGTGAAGAGTTGCAGGTAAGACCACAATTAATTGAAAGGGGAGTAATTCTTGTGCATCACAGTTGTAAGCATCTAACTGCAATGGATTGGGATTGATCTATCAGCTGTGAAATGCACGCAGAAGAAAACAATAGACAGAGGTACAGTTCGGCAGTTGCTTTATTTGCCCAGAACGGTAACTCTTAAAACTGCTGAGAGTAATGTTGAGCTAATATGTGTCATGATTATTGTGTAAGCTAGAGGGAGAAGATGTTTAGAATCTGGAAAATGCTGATTTATTGTTTTAACTCCTGCTCTTTATAGAAATAGTGGCTACTCTTTATTGTAGCAGTGAAAAAGGTGTTAAACTCTTTTTGAAGCGGCTTTATAAATGAAAACTTACTGGTTTTAGTACTGCATTTTATACTAAACAAATGTAAAAGCAAAAAACAAACCAGCTAATTGAGGGAACAGTTAGATGGTAGAGATGGAAGTGGTCTTTAAGGTGGAAGTATTCTAAAGTAAAACCTAAGTCCGGTTTTGTATGCTATTTCTTTGTGTAGTCAGTTTCATTAGGGCGCTGTGCAGTGTTTTAAGTGTCAGGGGGCATCTTTATGTCTGTTTTTGGAAGGATATACTTTTTTAAAATCTGACAATCCCCAAATGGGGTATGAATGCGCGTACCCACGTGCACTCCTCTTTTTGGAGCTCTAATCTACAAATGTGTTTCCAATTGTGTTCCTATTACCTCAGACTGAATTGTGTAACCTGTCTAGGTTTGGTGCAGCAGTTTTTCTGGGCAGTTTATCCGTTGTATTAGCTAGATGGTTTGAGTGTGGTTCCTCCTCCGGTGTACCCAATCTCTGCTTGCTTTCTGTCTTGAAACAGTACTTTTGGGCCTGGTGTGTTCTCCTGACTGCTCTTATTTGAGCCATTCTAGTTTTAGCTAGGAATTCTGGCAATTACTTTTTTTGAGGCGAGTGCATGTAAAGCAGGGCATCAGGGCTGTTTTATTTTAATATTATGACCACAGAATTTAGATAGCAAAATAAAATTAAGTAACCAGAGATGATCTGCTAAGAAACAGTTTTTTCTCCCCTTCTTGCCCCCTCTCTATTTGCTGTTTGTACTAAACAGTTATGTATTGCAGATTGCCTGAATTTATCTGCAGGGAATTAGATGGAGAGTCTGGTTAAATAGAGGAAAACTTTTCTTGTACGTTGAAATGCTGCATATTTACAGCAGTGCAGCTTGCTTGTTTAAAAACCTTTGGTATCTGGTGCAGATGGCTGCATAGTCTAAGGAGTGGCTTCCTGGCTGCATTGTACATGGAGTGCCAAACACGATGACAGCAGTTGTGTTCTGGAATGCCAAAATACATTGAATCCGTTCAGGAAGCAACATATGTCAAATGAATAAAAATATCCAGTCATGCGAAACAGAATGTGGTAGTTATGTTTTTCAAATCTGGTTTGTTTCCTGAATTGAGATGTTAAAAATGACTTCTTATATTGAGGATAGTATTAAATACCAGTTGCTGAACTTACACTTTCAGCATATTTGCTACTGTTTGTTTCCTCAGACAGTATTTTTATTTTTGATTAACATATACCACAGACTGAAATTGAAACAAGGAGGCTACCGATAGGGATGCTTTATAGGAAAAAGAATATTATGTTTTCCTTCTTGGATATCTAGCTCTGTGCATGGTGTAGTGGAGATTTGGGTTGGTTTTGGTGTGGAGGTTCGGTTTTTTCTTTCTTTTCTTGTTGCTTTTTTTTGTTTGGATTTTTTTTTTTTTTTAAACCTGATAGCTTATGTGTTTCTTTACATTCCTGTGAGAGTTGTATGTAACTTCTTCATACTGCAGGTAGAACACTGGGGTTGATGAACACAAAAATAAGCAGTGAAGGATGTTGCTTCTGCCCAAACTCTTTAATTCCAGCAAGTTCTCAAGACAGGAAGTGGGAACATTCCCAACTAATAGCTCCAAACATTGCAGGATTTTATTACAATAAAGAAACAAGCCAAGGGCAGAGCTTGTTTGTTTGTATATTACTTCCTTGTTTGCAAAGGAGGTGGTAGTCACTTTGATTCATCCTAGTTTGAAGGCAAAGATACTAAAAATAGCATTGACAGAAAAATGCATGTCTCTCTAGAAGCTGTAATGCCATGCCATTTGATCACCTTCTAATTAATATTTTGCATAGATTTTTTTCCTACCTGAAGTGATTTGAAGGCCTTGATTTTTGTATTTCTCTGAAACCCAGAGGAATGAAGTATGTATGGTTGTAACAGTGAAGTACAATTGATTTCTCTCTTTTTTTTCTTCCATTGCTAGAATTAGACATACAATTAAAAATTAACTTCAGTGAATTATCTTAGGTAAGGTCCTTACTGTTTTTTTACCTTGTGTAAGAAGTGATAGGTCCCTGAAGGAGAGGTGAGGGCCAGTGTTTTCTTTATGTGAATATTGAAGGTGTGTATTTTATTATTAAATGTTTGATTTAAATAAGTAGCTTCATGTGAAGTCTGACTGCAGCAGAGGCCATAGTTACCATCATTTCTATGCTTTTTTTTGGTGATATTAAGAGCTCAGTTGTGAAGCAGAGTTGGAAACTCGATACATTCCTATCTGCTGTATTGAAAGAAGAGATGCTGGTGTTTCTTTTCCTGTTTTAAATTCTATCCTTTCTACTCCCGTAGATTTTTAGCTGTCTCATGATAGCAGCAGCTAAGGACGTGCTTATCTGCTGAGAGATGAGAGTACAGTGCAGAACAGCTTCTGGAGTTGTTTGTGTCTGAGTTCACATTAGCTGGGTTCTCACGTGCTTTTGTGTTTGTTCTGACAGCCCACCTCTCTTGTGATGCATGCCGGTTGCCTGGGCGCAGCTTGGTGGGATAGTTATGAGAGAATGTATAGAAAACACATTCAGAGATAGGAGAGCTTTCCCCCTTCTCAGTCTTTGTTCTTCTATGAAGTGTCGTGTTTATCTTCAATTTAGTTGCCTTCGTGAGAGCCAGAGGGAGCCCTGACCTGCTTAAGCACAATGCATTCCAGTCTTGCTACTTGTCTCCGGGATATCAGTGGCTGCTGCACAGTTCTGTAGCTATTGAATTGTAGGAAGTACCAGAAATAGTAGCAGAAAGAAGTGTTCTATCAGGTCTGTGTTTTCCTTCTGTCCTTTTGTGTTTCTGAAGTGTACTTCAGTGCACCTTAGCAAGGATGAGTGGGTGTCCCCCTCCTCTGCCCACCTTGGAGCAGTATTTGTTACTTCCCGTGGCCTGGTTTGCTGACATTTTCAGTGTGAGATAGGAAGGTAAATACTTATTCCCAGTTCAGTCCTCATCATCACTAGTAACAGGAATTAATTTTCAAATGAACTTGGAAGATAGTTTATACGTCTGTGTTCAGGTTGGACATACTACTATCATAGCGTTAATTCGATTACACAAAACCTAATCTTAACATCTTAACGCAAGGTTGGGTTTTGCTGTTCAAAACCTGCAACTGGTGGCAAATTGCAGTGTATTTGCAACAGTTAAAGAATGTCTTGTCTCACCGTTTGACCAACTTGGACTGTAATCAAAGCTTTTTAATAGGCAAGTAAGGCTATGAAGTTTGCTGATTTTTTTTTTTTTTTTTCTCTGCTCGTTGGGCTCATTGCCAAATTTTATGCTAACGTCTTTATGTGCTGTTGACAGTATTGTAGAACAAAGTATTTTAATTAGTAATTTACAAGCCCACCCTCTTTGTGATGATTGGTTAGTAATTTAGATACAATTATGATACTGCTGACTCCGTACTTCTGCTACTGTGCATGCCCAGGGGAAGGTCGTGACTTGGGCAATGGTCTTTTTGACCTATGGACTTGACTTTTAGTATTATAGTGAAGCCAGTTCCCTTAAGGACAGCACTAATTGTTGCTTATCTGGCAGTAAAAAAAACAAACCAAACATAATACCAACATAATCTCTGATTCCATTTGGTTCATGTTTTTCAGGGTGTCTCTTCTACAAGGGCAACCAGCTCTCGATTAAAGCTTCTTAGACTAATCAAAAGAGCTAACTAAATTTGTAAGCAGTGTCTGGGCAGATGTGTGATTTAATTAACTGTGACATAGAATTGATGTGACTTTTAAAAGCATACTGGTTGTTACGTGTCGTTTCATCCTTTCTTGTGGTTTCTTCCTGAAAGTGTTCCTTCTCTGTAGGCTCTTCAAGACATTGATAATGTTGACTTGAGAACAGACCAGATGACAGCATCACAGAAGACGCTTTTGATTTTTATTTTTCTTTATTTTAAAAACCCTGTTTCCTTTTCTTCTTGTCAGAATTTACTATCGTGTGGTTTTTTTCAGATGTGTGATGTGGGTGGCTTTTAGTTAATCAATTAGTAGAAGGAGCAGCAGAAGAGGAATTTGAATGAGAAGCCTATGCGCACTGCAGAGATACTGGTTTAATCTATGCCAATTATTAGATGTGCTTTACAACCAAATAACTAAAGATAACAGAAACTGGCTTATTACATGGACTTCATCTGGGAGAGAGATCTTTCCTGTTAAGATTGGAGGTAGGGTGCATTCTGCTCTAAGTAGTGGGCATCATCTGCTGTAAAGCATCACAGAATGTTAGGGGCTGAAAAGGACTTCTCAAGGTCGTCCAGTCCAACTCCCATGCCAGAGCAGGAGCCTAGAGTAGGTCACTCAGGAACATGTCCAGGTGGGTTTTGAATGTCTCCAGAGAAGGAGACTCCACAACCTCTCTGGGCAGCCTGTTCCAGTGCTCTGTCACCCTCACTGTGAAAAAGTGTTTCCTTGTGTTTACATGGAACCTCTTATGTTCCAGTTTGTACTCATTGCCCTTCGTCCTGTCATTGGATGTCAATGATGAAGTAGGAACTTGTGGTGCATCTTGTGTATTTTCAGTTACTTTTTAAGAGCACTCGCACAGAAAAAGATGCATCTGAATCAGTGGCACTGTTGCTTATTTCAAGTCTCAGTATTTCCTTTTATGAAGCTGTTGTGTTCAGGGCTTGAATTACAGATTGATATTAATTGAATATTTTTCTTCATATATATATATTTTTATTTTTTTTTTTCCCTTAGTATTACAGTTGGCCCCAACTGAGGCTGCCCAACAAGGCACCTTCTTGTATTAGTCACTTTGGATTTAGAGAGGGGTTTTTTGGTTAAAAGAAAGTGAATATAAGTAAATTTTTAACTTACTGTGTTGGGAATGACAATCTGTTTTGTATATTCTTATTCTCTCAAGCCTTTTATAAATGTAAAGCATTGTTTTCTGGGCAAGTAATTTTTCTGATGAAAACATGCACAACACTTGCAGAGCAGAGGTGTCTTGCAGTTAAGAAGGATGCATCCTGTAAATATTTCTTTCAGTTCTGAATTCGGAGGGTAGAAAACCAATTACTGACATAGTTACTGTCTGGACTGTAACTATTTACCGACCTGACTGAGTGTCTTTGCTTCTTTTCTTTTTTAGACTGTTCCCCCTGATCCTTCCTAAAGTTCTTGTCTTCACTGTTTGATTCTTTCAGGAGCACATCACCAAAGCTATGAATCAAAGGCAGGCTATATTATAAAATGTGACCCACATGAATGGATTTTGCTACCAACATGTGTTGTTATGAGCATTAAAATATGTTTATGTATGGTTTTTAATACATCTTTTTCATGGTAAGAAGAAAAGTCTCAGTAATAATGAAGTTTTACATTCTGCTGCATCAGACAGCAGGCCGTTTACTTCCTCTTTCCTTCATGTGCGGGTCCTTTGTTTCGTATGTGAAGACTTGATACTGGAGGTGGGTGAGTGAGCAAGAAAGCTGATCTAATTGAAAAAAAAAAAAAGTCCCTGATATCTTGCAAGGTTAGGTGTTTTGTGTTGGTTACTGGTTGGACTCATGATGTGGTTATTGAAACGCTAGATTTAATGAGAGACAGGTGTGAAGGGAAAGCAGGGCTTGCTGTTTCTTTAGCAGTCTCTAATTTGGATTAAGCACAATGGGAATTGACTTGCCTTTTCAGTTGCAGTTGCTGGTTTGGAATAGTCTTTCGCTTGATCACAGTAAATGTAAATGTTGCTTTTCATCATCACTGATTTGGTCGTCAGTAATCTTTCCACAGAAGTCAGAGGTGCCATTAAAAACTGGCATACTTACCTAGCTGTATCTTTCTGGACAGGTTTGAAGTGTACCACCTCCTGTCTTTCCTGTTTTTTCACCGTATGCGGGTTGATTTCTAGACTTCAGACAGTAGGCTGGGAATTTCATGCCTATCTGTAGAATGACTTGTAACTGCTGCAGGACTGGGAAATACCTAACCATGGTAAAAACTGAAATTGGAAAAGGAGAAACAGCAATCAAGTCCCTTTCTCCTGAAAACTACCTTGTAAGAGCACTTGCTCTTGAGACTTTTGTACCTAGTCTTTTTAGTGCCTACGGATTTCTGGTGGCTTTGTTTTTCATTGTCCAGAGGGATATCTGGATTGGAATGTGTGGGTCAACAGTATTTGAATGTGGGATGGTCTGTTTTCAAATTAGATCCCAAGGTAAGTGTGGATGGAGAACTGACAGGTGGTGGGCATTATTGAACAAGTTCATATATATTATCACTGGTAGAATGATGAACTCAGAAATGTCTGTGACTGATGGTGTGGGATGCCATTTTACTTTTGCATCTCAGATGGGCAATGTAGAACCACCTTTATTCACGGAGGGATTAAAAGTGCAGCGTAATTTAGGGGGCAGGGTTTGGAAGAATAGAAGGCGTTTAGCTTCATCATTCTAAAATCTTATGGGAAGATTTACCACCTGGGTGTGCAGGTGCTCTATGACTGTAGTATGGGGCCGTGTTTAGTAGTCTTAGTTGGCTGTCCTGCACCCATGAAGTGCAGGTGACAAAGATTCTCATCTTTCTCTCCTGTCTCCCAGAAGGACCAATACAGTAGGGAGAAGGTGGCACTGATGGTCATGAGGTAAACAGAAACAGATTTTCCTAGTGTTGGTACCAGCTTTTTAAGACTTTCTTGTACCATGGTTATTTCTGCTTGTGTGTAGACTAGGATGGAATGATCTAGGTAAAACACTGGTGAGGTTTTGTCCCCTTTCTGAAATAAGAGGGACGAAGTAACCCAGTTCCTATTGTCTCAAACAAAGTTAGTTTCTTGATATCTGAGTTTAAATTATTGTTCCCAGTAATGTGTTTCTTCAGGCCACTACATCAGAAACATTTGAGTTGTGTGGGATTTTTCTTTTTCAGTCACACCAGTGTTAGCAACAATTAGTTCTGCAAGACAGCTTAGCTGGACGTTACCTGCTTACTGGAATAGTAACCTGTCAAATACATAGTTTTGAAACCATCCTTAAGCAGATATTCTTATGCCAGAATCTGTCTTTTTATAATGTACTGCTCTTTAATCTGCAAAATCACTGCGTTATCTTCTGGGTGGTAAGTATTTCATATAGCACATCAGAGGAAATGGTGATTGCTGGAGGATAATTTCTTTTCCTGTGGTGCAAGGATGGAAGCAAAGTTCAGCGGAGTATATTAAGTCCCAAATTATTTTGAATGTTGTATTTGAGAAGATAATTTATGTGCTAGTTTTTCTTTCAAATTATGTACTACAAGGATTAACCTATGCAGAATTTGGAGATAGTGGATTCCTTCGTTAAGGTAGTTTCTGTATGGTGATCTTCTGTATACGGGAGAGGAGCTACTGTTATGATATTAAATTCTTCGGGACTGAAATTTTATCTTACAAAACCAAGAATTGATTCCGTAAGATAAAATGTGGTAACAGTTTTTTGTGTTGTTTTTTTCCCTCCCACTCCCCAGATTAAAAATATGTTAGGATGTCTTCAAAAAATACATTCCCAGTCTAGACAGGAATTGAAAAATAAAGTCTGTGTTGACCTTGCAAATGAGCGTGAGACAATGGTACATTTTTGTTCATGTTTTCTTCGTGTGTCTACTTCATTTGTAAGAGTCTATCTGTAATAAGCATCTAGAGCATGGTAAATTGGAGTCAACTCTGAACCAGAGGGTGTATGTATCTTTTGGCACAACTTAATGGTTGTATTCATCCCTCCCCCTCCAAATGAGTATGTGATTGAAATATTGTGAAATGCATTCAGTTTTTCTTTTTTTAAAGTTACCTTTGCTCTGGATAATTTGACACATGAAGTAGATTTTTTTTTTTAATGCTTTTTTTTCGAGAGAGAGACTGGAGTTTCAGTGCATCTGTCAGAAATGCTGGGTGGAAAAGATTCATGAAGGGTAACTGTGTAGACATTTAAAAATCAATTCTGTTGTGATAATAAAACATAATTTGGACACTGCTTTTTAGATTTATATGTCTATACTGTTAACTTGAACTAAGGGAGGAAATTGAATTTTGTAAGATCCATTCGTTTTAAGATCCAAAATAGAAATTTCTCTCTCTGCTAGGATCACAGATTTTCTCTTAACAGTCCTTCGAATTTGGGTATAACTGTTGAGTATTGCACACTGGAATAGTAGCCAGTGGTGAAACTGATCTTGGTGAGATTAACATACACTGCTGAAAAGGATTCTTTTCCTCCGTTCGAGTCATTCATACTGAGAAAAATTATGAATCCAGCATCAAATGTATGTGTTTAGGTTGTGTAAAAAAAACAACAAACCACCAGCTAATCAATGGCAAGTACTCAAGCTTACAAAGTAGCAGCTT